>VZRL01001409.1:121112-321018 GCA_013397895.1 Origma solitaria | reverse complement strand
CCCAGAACAATACTGTTCTAATTTGCTTATCAAATTCATTTATTCTTAATGCAGGATAATTATTTCCTGAATACCTGAGGCCTAAACTGATATCCGCTATTAATCATCTGACCAGGGGACCAAGTTGGAGAGGTTCCTGTGACAGAGGTATAGCCATTACTTCAACAACCTCAGCTCATCCATTGACAGCAGATATGTCAATGTGAGATGACATTTAAGTTTTCTGCTGAATTTAATTTTTCTACAATCACTTGAAGTTAAGACAGAGTTAAATAAGCTTTTAAATACAGGAAACACAAAATAAAATGCCTCATCAAAAAGTCTTTTTCCCTAAGGACTTTATTGTTGGTCCTCTACATCCTCTTCTCTGTCTTTCTTAAAAAAAAAACCCCAAGTTTTACAACAAAACAAATGGATAAAATTAATTGACAAAATTATAATTTAATACCCATTCCTTTGCTTTTCTTGCTGCCTAGAACAAACAATCATAAACAAACAAGCTAAACAGTTATTAATACTGATGCTTAGCATTTATATACTATTTTAGACCCTTTATTTGTACAGCAAATTTTAATGAAGTCTCAATTACTTGTGTTGAGATCATCCACAATTTATGGAGGTCCATAAGTTAAGTATACTTCCAAGATTTGCTGCAGGAGTAGCTATAAGAACACTGCACCTCTTAAGCCTCCTTTATGTGTCAGGCTGCAAAGTCTTGACAGAAACAACTGCAGACAGAATATATCCATGTGCATGCAAAAGGTACCATGTTAATGAATTTGCAGAGGTACACAATAGGGTTTTCTGCAATGTTTTATTTACTCTGGAAAGTAGCATCTCTCTGCTATTTTACTCCACAGGTTGAGTGTAAATATGGTCATAAAGCACCTAAAAATTCAGTGGAGACAAGATATGAAAAGATTTATTGAAGTTAAATCAGCTGAGTGGTAATCAAGAAAAAGTGATTCCTCTTTCTCCATGTCTCTCATACTACGTACAGTGACTTCTCATTGTCACTGCTCCTCTGGGGCATTAGGTCGTTGAGTTTTTGATTTGTATGATTTTTTTCCCAACTGCCTCTGGGCTTTATGTCCTGTTGTTTATGATTTTCCAGACAGTTGTCAATGCTGTACTGATGTCATCCTTAATATCAAGCAGTATCACATTGCTTCTGTCCCTGATTTTCTTGCTGCTGGAAAGCTCGTCTGAAAAATCTCCTGGAGTAGTAAATTGTTTCTTTCCTTTGAGGCCACCAGAAAACCGTTTCCTTTGGATGTTAGAACCTGAATAAAGTAAATGCTGTTCTGCTCTCCCTCCACTCATAGTGGTTCATCACTAATAGTCAGGTAAAAACAGACCAGCTGAGAGGTAGCTAGAAAGCCTGCCTCAGGGAGGTAGAGTCATTTTCTCTTGAAAAATTCCATGTATTTTAGTAACCTGACATTTGTAAAGAAGTGATGTTATTAAAGGTAGGCCTCAAAAAATAATGAGATGCATGCTCCTAACTCCATCAAACTGTTAAATTGTACATGTCCTAAGCAAAGATAGAATCTTAATTTATTTTCTCTCTATATATATTTATTTCTGTGTGTGTTTTCCAAAGCTGTCACATCCTGCCTCCTTTTTCCTCAAGGCCTTCATCTGTTCTTCAGACTTTTTCTCAGATGCACTGCAGGGCAAAAGGCAGGATAACACAAAAATAAGAGAATCAAGAAGGACCTGTGCTTGCCATTTACTTTGATTAATGAAGTTCAATACAATTACACAAAACAAGTGGTATATGGGAATCACTTAGCACTTCAGGGAGCAATTATGTGCAATAAGACAATGTCTTTGTTCCTTGATTTTGTTAATGGTCTATTCAGAAGAGCAAGAATGGTTAGTCATTATTTGCCAGAGTAGAATAGTCTTGGTTTGGCAATATGTCAACATTGAATGGAAATCTTTAAATCTTTGCAGGAAACCTTGTCTTCCAGGCTTGGGTGTCAGGAGAAGGCACAATTCTGCCTCCCCGTGCTGAGAGAATATGAGAACATGTTGTCAGCACACACAAACTGTCTGTAAGTACGTGCATATGTAAGAATGAACTGACATGTATAAGAATGAACTTTCACAGAACAGATGGGCCTAGACCTTGCTGGTCTAATTTCTGTGTACTCTGACAACCTCTCTATATTCCTTCCAAGTGGTCTGACCCTATTTCCATCTCCTGTGTATTGATCCTGCTTATGCATGAGTAACGACAGGAGCTCCTTGTTCATACAGGCAGGTGTCTTGCCCCATTTTGCCCCCCAGTTTCATACACATCATAATTCATCATCATTCTATCAGCTTTTCTTCACAGGAGAGGTGTTCCATTCCTTTAATGAGTTAGCGTTCACCCCATGGTCATTTTCCCCTTTTGAGAATTTTTTGGGTACATTATTAGGTGAATGCTCAACATTTTCTGCGGTAAGGCCATACTTATCTCTCACATATTCTGTAACATCTAGTGCCAACTTCATTCATAGTGCAGCTTTGACATGTTTGGTTAACCTCAAGACCAAGTCTTTAGGAAACCAGGCTTCATGTGCTGCGGGTAATACACTGTACACAGAGATAAGAATTAGACATCTTTTATTGTGTGCATACACAGGGCCTTACTCAAGCCCAGTCATCTGTAGTGATCTAATTATTAATAATATTGTAGTTACTGTCTGGTCACTAAGAAATGTTATGATACTAAATGGGTTTGCTTGGGCAGTTCTTATTTCTTCATGCTCTGAACCTGATGTTGTATCATGTAGATGTAAAACATACAAAGCGTATTTTAAACATATAATGAACTCTCAGATAAGAAAGATTACTTATTTTCATGCAGTTTGGTCCAATAGAAAATGAAAATACATATGAAAGTCAACATTAATGCTGGAATCTAGGAACAGGATTATTAGAAAATCTCTGTGAAATATTTGTTGCTGGACAATTTTCAGTAGCAAAATATTTTGTAAGTTCATTGTAGCTTTTCCAAGTTGCTTCTTCCAGGAAAAAAAGAGATCACTTTTTAAATTGAATTTGCTAGTTGAAACATTTTTGGTTTAATTTAAATTCAAACTAACTTTTTTTGTCAAAATGTCCTTCAATTCTCTTAGAACAAACTTGAGCAAGGCTGTGTGTAAAACAAACCCCAGCCCCTAAAAATAATTTTCTTTCTTATTTCCCAGAATTGCTGATTAACTTAAAAATCAGTCCAAAAAGTCTGTGGGATTAACTCAGCAAGACCTGGCAGAGAGAGGAAAAATGTGGGAGGAACTATGAGTTATTAGCTTCGTTTTTTGCATTTTTTTAAACTTTATCTCAGTGAATAGTTGATGTACCAAGACATGCTCAGACTTCTTTAATGGACTGTAATGTCTTGAAATAATATAGATACCATCTATACTGCATTCTTTTGGTGGATTGTTGCAGTCTTGTCACTTTTCTGTTTTATTTTTTAGATTTGCTTTTGACCTTTTAAAATAAACTATGACATATCCCAGTGATTTTGCTGGAGACTTGAGACTTGAACGCTCTTGAGACTTTAATCAACTCTGCTGGCTCCAGCATAAAGCCAGAGAATGACTGAGAAAGTCAGCGACCTTATCCAAGCTCCATAGGTGAAATTCTGAGAAAAAAAAAAGAACCTGTTTACGTTGATGTCTTTCTGACATATTCCACTGAATCAGTTTTAGGAGAAGTCTGCTGATAGAGGTTTTAATTACTCACAGAGTTAATGGTTTCAATAGCTTCACAGAGAGAATATCCTTCCTTCTTCCTGTGTGATTAACTCTTAACTCTTCCAGAGACAGTGCCATTGGACAGAAGACACAGTGGGGTTTTGAAAGTTAATTGCCAGTTATAGCTTACCTTTGTTAAGAGAAAGGAAAGAATAAAATTTGAAAACAGAAGTCTAGAGAAAGCAACCTTTCTCTTAATTATGTCAGTGTTTGCATTCTGAAACCATTTTGACTGAAACAGAAGTTTAGCTTAAATTCTGTCAATTGCTTGAACACACAAAGGCACACAGTGGCACAGGGAGACGCAGCTGATGTATTATAAAAAACCTGTTTCAGGTCAAGAGGAGATGGTCTACTCCAAGCTTTTTACAACCCTGCTGATGACCACTTACTGTGGCTGTGGTGAGAATTAAAATAGTAAATTTGTAATGTTTGTGCTGAAGTTAGTGTCTGGCCATTTCCTTCAGCTGTCAGGAAAGAGTATGCTGACTGAGATAATTTAAGACTGCAAGTCCTATGAAATGCATTAAAGATGACCTGAGCTGTCATGTGTTACACAAAAAAATGCATTCTGGGTTGTGGATATGAAAAGGTCATACAAATGGAAACCTTTTAATGCTTCTGATGGCTTGACACAGTCACACAGTAAAGCTGTTTAAATATTTCCTAGATGAAATCTTAAATATTCTCTAATAATTTTCAAGTATCACTTATGAGCATAATGATTAATGAAAAGATAGTTTGAATTTGCTGAAACAGAAACAGAAAACCACCTCTAGATAATTTTAAAGACATTAATACCTTCTAAGTTTACTGACTGTCAAAGGTGCTGGTTCTTTCTGAAAATGAAAGACAGTCATGCAAAGCAGGATAAATACTTGAATGGCATCACAAAAAGGAAATAGGAGCAAAAGAGTTATCATACAAAGTATTTCTGCATTTTTACCTTATTTTATTTCAATTTAAATGTTCCATTTTTCCTTCCATGGTTCCATATTTCCTCTACATTTTTCTCTGCAGCATTGTCCTATGTAGCTTGAGAAATAAAAAAAAAAGATGACCCAGTGTACAGTTTTAGAAGATCTCAATACAGTAGCAATGGTAATAGGTTAACTCTTCTGTTATCCTTTAAGTAGCTGCACCTTACCTCCCTAATTGCTTCTTAGGTTTGAATTATACATTATGTTCTTCACTCACCCGTTGGCCATTAAAGCATCTGTAAGGGAAGCCTTTTAAAACCTGAAGAATTACAACATGAATGCTTTAAGAGCAGCACTTAACTTTCTGATTTTAAAGATTGGAAAAAGGTTATACCAAAAGCAGGAGTGTGGCAGATGCTGAGCGTCACAGGTTGGGAAGGGGAAGGAACAGATTGGTGCAGATCTCCTAAAGTACACTACAGTTTGGTGTTCAGGGTATGGAAAACATCTGTGGAATTGAGGCTGTGGGTGCCTCTGAACACAGCAGCCCTATTTGCCATTCCTTGGACAGTGTGGACAGAAACCCAAGACACTGAATCAGTGTTCCACCTGGCTGGCTGTAGAGTTTTCTGGGTGTGACAACTGAGCTCTGCTGCTCTGAGCTGCAACTTGTAACTCTGTCCTAATCTAATGTAACAGCAAGCAATGTAACAACTAAAACAAAGTATTTGGAAGATGTGATGGGGGAAGTATCTGTATCCTTCGCTCAACTCAAAAGTCTGTCTCTTTTAAAAAAAAGGTAACTACTGTTTTTATTCATTGCTTTTCTTTCCAAAGCTCTTAGAAGACTTAGTTAGAACTACACTGCTGAACGGTGTAAATGCCAGTTTCACAGCAGAAATGGATTTTTCCTCTGTTTATTCCTTTTTAAAAATCACAGAGTCACAGAATATTCTGAGCTGGAAGGGACCCACAAGGATCATCGAGTCCCACTCTTAAGTGAATGGCGCATGGTCAAATCCATGACTCTCGTATTGTCAGCACCATGCTTTAACCAATTGACCTAATGGTTTGAGCTAGAATGACAAATTATGCCTAAATTGTTTCTCTCTGAAGTCTAAAAACCTGGTTCCAACATCATTCTTTTTTAGAAATCCCATTTTCTTCTCTCAGGACTCCTTACACATTCAGTGCACAGTTGGTTTGTGACTGGGTGCCACCTGCTTTGGTGACACTGAGCCAAGGGATTGCCAAGAGCCTCCCCCAGCAAAAGGAGCAGAGGACTGTCCTGCCTCAACTCAGCTGCCACTGTGAAGGTCGCTTAAATTAAAAATATTTGTATTCAGGGATTTTTTTTTTGTGGCACATTATGAAGTGTCTGGGAGTCCAAATAGAGATTTAGAGCTGCACTGTCAGAAATACACCCCAAAATCAGTAACACTTGTCACACAGAAAGTGACATATACTGTTGTGTGCACCAAAAAAAAAAAAAAAAAAGGTTCAAAACATATTGGGTGCTTGTTAGTACACTTTTAAACCTTTATCTTGAGTCTTTGTCAATAAAACTTAACTAGTGGTTAAATTCACACTGTAGTTGAGTGTGAAGCATTTGGACGATCCCTAACTCATTTCTGTTCAAATTCAGGGAGCCCAAATATTAGGCTATCATTACCTTGGGGTTTCTCTTGTCATGTGGGATGTTCTGAAATATGAACTGAAGGTAGGTCTGCTCAGTTTTATAATTTGAACAGATAATGATTTAAACCACAGCTAAAAGGCAGTCTAAGAAGGCTGATTTTGAGCCCCCACCTGCATAATGCAGTAGAAGGGAAAGAAAAAGAAATATTTTTCTCTTGCTATGAAGTTTTGTTTCCCTAGCACTGGTTTTAGAAATTTATTTAGTTGATGTAGGACCTGGGAACAAAGAGAAGAGTTGTTACCAAAGTGAGGTCATCATCAGATAGTATAAATATTTTTATCAAGGAATCATTACGCTGGCCAGGCCAAGGCCAGGACACAAGTCCAGGCTTCATGCAGAGTATGAACATACATAAAGACACACTCTTGTAGTGTCTTCTTTACTGCTGGAGATCAGCTAAAAAGAAACTTCGAGGGAGCAAGGAAGAAAACCATGAAGAAATTAGAAATTCTGTCATCAAAGTAGGGTGTTCATAGCAGACTGTAAATAGAACACTGTTAATGGCACACTGTAAATAGAACTCAGGTTTTTTGCACACTGATCAAGTATATTTAGGAATACTGGCTCTGGTATATGCATTGAGAGATTCAATGGTTAGTGAAAGAAGAAAGAGAATATGAATCCTTGCAATAGATTTGGTGTCACGTGGGCAAAATAGAAAAGAAATAGTGCAAATTGATTTAATTCCATGATCCTATTGGAGGTATATAATGATTATAAAACTGCTTGATTTTATTCTATTTGTCCAAGTTTAATGCTGACATTCAAAATTATTTTTATTTATCTGAATACTATTCAAAGGGCATGTAAGAAACATTATGATCCTCTTAGCTAATCTCAAGAAATATTAATAAATGCATCTTAAAAAACCTCACAAATTGAAACAAAAAAAAAAAAAATCAGTGTCTCTCTTCTTAAAAAGACATCAAAAGAGACCTGATATTTTTTCCTCTAGTTAAACTAAAGGTGTGCATGAGGATGCAAACACATTTTGATTTTCAAATTGTGAACTCTATATTTAGATAGAGTTTATTGACTTGCCCTTCCTCTGTAAGGGAATATACATAATTTTTCATATACATCTCATGGATGAGAAGGCTGTAATAGCAAAGTCACTGTCTCAGAAAAGAGTTCAGGAAATTTATAAAAACTGCGTTTTTCTCAGTTTGATTGATACTGTGAGTGATACATGCAAATCTGAGTAGGCGCTTTCCATTTACAACGTTGGTTTTCTACACAAAGAGACAAAAAAAGTGAAACTGGGAAAGACATTGATTTATCAATGATGGCAACCCAATGCTCACATCCCCATTTTCAGCAATTAAAAAAACATTGACAGGCATAATGGTTTCTCAATGGCTGCTGATCATTTAAGTTATCCCTTAGCTGCAAGTGTCCATACATACCTGTCAGGTGTAAGATAAAGCAAGCCATCTGCTCATCTATATATTGACTTTCCATCAAATGGGGTAATGTATTAATGTATAATGTTGGCAATTTCGCTTTATCATTGAAGTTTCAGTCGCAAAATGTGGAAAATGTCTGATATAGCTGTTCATTTACAGTAAAATTTGATTACTCTCATTAATAAAATACTTACATTTAAAATGTTCCGATTAAAACGAATTTTTAAAATGTTGGAAACCTTTTCATCTACATGAATCAGGCTAGAGCATGAAGCATTTATAACAGATATGCAGTCTCTATGAAGTTTGTTTGCCTTCTTGAATGTATTGGCTAAAAAACAGTAGATACTTTGCAGACTGTCTCTTGCAGCAGAATAAAGTGATGATGGAGGCAGGGATATAACTGGTATTGTCCTATTTATTTTCAAAGAACATATAAAATGCAATGTCCATTGACACAGAAGAAATAAATCAGCAGGATTCAGTTACTTTTCCCACAGCTGTAAACTTTTTCCCTGCTAGATGTCAGCCCAGACAATTCCCATTTTTTGCTTTCTCTCTCCCTTGTCTTTTCAGTCCCTTGTTATTCCGATAAACATTTCTGATTGCTCATCTTTCTCTTTTTTTTCTTTTTTTTCCTGTGAGTTTGGGGTTTTTTTTGCATTTATGTTTCTATGAAATCATGGAATCATCAAAGTTGGAAAAGACCTTTAAGATCATCACCCTCAACCCAGCACTGATCACTTTAAAACAGTGTTGACCAATGTAGAAAGCTGCATTAGACAAAACTTTGGTTTGGCCGTTTTTTCTCCAAAACCTTTTACTATTTGTTTGTTCTAAAAAGTGAGTTTCTACCAAGTTCTTGAATGAAATTTAAAACAACTCTGTCCATAATAGCATGTTCCTGGTGTTTTGCTTAGAAATTCATGCTGAAATGTCACTAGAGGTGATATCACATTCTAAAATTTTTCTCATAGTAATTTTTCATTGTGCAGTTTCTCAGTTAAGATGAACAATTTTGACAATCACAAACAGCAGAAGTACTTCAAGAGAAAACATTTCAGCTTTGTTGTTTTAGTTTCTAAAATCGCTAAGGTGTTCAAACCCAGAGGAGCAAAATATTCAACAAGCACGAAATTCCCTGAAAGGAAATCACTGAATATCTTAATGTTTTACATGAAATATTTTGTTCAGTTTCCCATCTTTCTGTCCAAAATACCTCTAGCTTCAGACATCAAATTCAATTTTGTATAGTGAACTTCTGAAAATTGAAATCGTAGTGTAAAAACTTGAGCGCTAATATGTTCCACTAGCTACCAAATCTTGATCTGAGCATTCTGGCAGCCATGAATTTGCAATTCCTTAAATTCAATGAGAATTCCTTGCTGAAAATTTAGCAATGCTAAGCCATAAATGCAATGGATCTTGTTTCAATAAATTATTTGAATCTTCCACAGAAGTAACCTTTAATTCATTCATTAACTTTTGGAAGACAAACATGAGAATTTGGGGAAAAACTCACCTGTTGGTGAATTCTGCTTTTCCATTTTTTTCTGAATTTAATATCCCTGGGCTGGATTCTACTTTAATAAAAGCTGCCCCAGAAGCAAGTTCAATGACAGTTATTTGCTAGAGTTGTTCAGAAATACTGCTTCTCATTATGGAATATGTTGTCAAATAAATAGATAAATCTGATTGGATATGTTTCTCGTTGAGGACTTAGAATTTCAGAATAACTGTTTATGAAGGTACGTTTTACTCCATGCTAGCACTGCACTGTCCTTACGACCTCAATTACTTCTATTATCTTCGATTAGGGGAGAGGTTACACCTAAGGCAGCACAGAATGCATGGTGGAGCCCTGGTCATCAGGTTGGTTTTCTTTTCTTTGATTTTTAATATCCCAAGAAACATTTGTTAAGAATGGTGTTCGCAGACATATCTCCTGAGATCTGTATGGAGCTTCTAAAAGTGCTGCAAACTCAGGGTGAAGTTGGACAGAAAAACCTTGCAGGAAGGCTATCAGAATTGGATAAAACATGTGATTTTGACCTTTAAAACTCTTCTCCACATGAATGACAGAGTGCCTTTATGAAAGATTTGATCTGCTGCTCTCTCAGAGGAGAGAGAACACCTCAGATGAGCTGGGGCAATGACAGAATTGTTTGCTCTGTTTGCTACACTGCATTTCATTCTAGACAGCAGCACAGTAGTTCAGTTTGTCATGTGTGAAACTCCCTTGTTTCAAAAGTTCTTCCTCTGAAAGCAATTGTCACACACCAGAGCCATGTGCTAATGAATAATAAGAAGAATGAGCAGTTTAGTTCTTGGTGGATTAATTGTCAGTGAAATCAGAAACAGTAAGCTATAGAATATGCAGCTCTCACTCTCCTCCATCCTTGCTTATGACACTTTTTTTCAATCCAAGTACATCATCCAAAGCCACTGCAGTGGTTTCCTGTTTCATAAACCATCAAATGTTTCAACATAAATGACAGTAACTAAACAAGTTCTGTGATGTTCAGTTTGAGCATACTACTCAAATGTACTTTCAATTGTGGTTTTATTCTTATTTTTGCATAATTTTCTGCATAACTCACAATTAACCTTCAATACCTTCCAAAGTCCTTTGCCTCTAGTGGAATAACTCACCTAGACTAGCAACAAAGAAAAGCTTATTTCTTCTCATTTGCTGACTTGTTGATAATGCTCCCGATATGTAAACTTCTGGCAGTTACAGATGAAACAAGTACTTATAATTCAAAGGCTCTAGAATGGAAAATATTTCTGAGCACACACACACATACACACACACACTCTCTCGTCTGCAACCAGAGATCCCACAGCTTTGATATCTGCATTTTGTGTTTGTTTATCACAAACCTGAGTACAAGGCTGAGGGAGACATTTTTCTCTTAGCTGACATTCCACTGTTAAATGTGGCTCTTAAGTGATACTTTTACCATAACAATGTGTAAGACTATTTGTGAAAGGTTTACAGTATAATAATTTTATATGTACTATAAATTTTTGGAACACTTTTAGTGGTTTTATTCTTAGCATCTAACTACACTGTGCATATAATGATGACTCAAACTTCCTTATGATGCAACAGTAAAACTTACTCTTTATTTATATGACAGGTGAAAAGACTGAAACAGAAAGATTTTTGGAGCTAAACTGACAAAGGTTTTTTGACTATAGGATGGAGTACGAGTGAAACTGTTGTAACTACTTCAATTTCCCCCAGAAAGCTCCAGATAGGTCTTAATTGTCAATTAATGTGCATTTCCATGAACAGAAGCAGAGAATACCCCTAAGGATTGCCATTCTGGATACTTAAGTCTGTAATTTAGATCCTCCAAACTTGCCTGGTTTTGGAAGTGATTAAAATCTCATCATGCTAATCTTTCCACTGCTAAAATGCACTTGGCTCCCAAATGTCACTTCTGACCATAGCTAGAGTTGACCAAGCCTCTGCAGAGTCTGCAGACAGGCCCAGAGCAGCATTTCTTCCTGACTGCTAGCTTCGACAGGCAGTAAGGCTCAGTGATGGCATTTATACCTGGTGATACTTAATTATGAGTATAAGTCTTCTGTATTACATTAACATTTATATTGCAGCTCCCCTTAAACTCCTTTTCCCCATGCGGTGTGCTCGTGACTTTCCTTCTTTGACCATATACTTTTATGTCTTTCTAAATGCAATAAAAATGAAAACAGAGAAGTAAAAGAAGAAGAGCAATTTCTAGCTCAATATAGTTTGCTTCCATATTTTCAAGTTAGAGTTACTCCCAGTACTGGCAAAAAAGATTTTGGAAATTTTTTGCAGTTCAGAGCCCTTACACATGTTGATGTTGCTATAGACGTCGTTGATGAAATATTTTGCTGTGTTTCATCTGGGGGTCTACAATGCCGTTACCGATTTTAGATTCATCTCCGGTGTGACAGATACTCAGATACCATCAGGCCACGCCTGCAACACTGATAATGAGAAAGGGCAGCTTTTTACTTCTGAAATGTGTGAATCTGATCCAATGGCATCTAGAAGGAGCTGAATATTGAAGTGTACAAGTTAGCACTTTTAAGACCATACATGCACTGAGCGCATCTGCATTTTTATTAGGTTTTTTTATACTTTTGAAGTTTTAAATCTTTGTAATTATGTAAGATATTCATATTTGTTATATTCCCACAGTATCTGAATGCCTCAGTGTTTTGATATATTAGTGTGTTAATCTTCCTCACAGTCCTGAGAAGGAAGGTAATAGCTCTCTGCTATTCCGGGGGAATAAAAGTAAGATCAAAATATTAAGTATTTTCCTAAAAATTAAAGGCAAAATCAGGATGCTTGCTTCTCTATCATGTTTATAGAATGACAGAGTCATAGAATTATTTGGGTTGGAAGGGACCTTTAAAGGTCATCTAGTCCAACCCCCTTGCAATGAGCAGGGACATTTTAAACTAGGTGAAGTTTCTCAGAGCCATTAAACCTGACCTGGAATAGTTCCAGGAATGGGTCATGTACCACCTCTATGGGAAACTTGTTCCAGTATTTTTTTTCACCACCTTTGTTACAAAAGAACTTTTTCTTATATTTAATCTAAATTGATCCTCCTTAAATTTAAAAACATTATTCCTCATCTTAACAATATGTTCCATAGTAATAGTTGGATGGTTATTCCATCCTTCTTTAATTACTTTTTTTCATGTTTAAAAAAAAGAGAGAGGTTTAATTTTGAATCACAGTGAAGGAAGCTTTTGTTTCTCTGTGTATTTAGATGGTGAGGAGCACCAGGACAGTTCAGGGTAGGCCCACACAAAGCTGTTTTCATGTTATTATGAAAATAAATATAATAACTTTTTGATCTTTTTAGCTTCAAAAGAAATAATAAGATGTTCATTAATCAATTGAATTTAGCAGCACTTTGTGGGAGGAGTACTGTCTCTGAGAAAATTCCTCTGGATATTTAGTTTTAAATAAATCATGCAGCTTGCCCATAGTAAGTGTGAAGGGAAAAAGTAATAAATCCAGTGAAAGAGTCTTATAATCAAGAAGTCCTTAAACAGAGCTTGAGCTGATATAAAAAACCCCCAAAAAACAAAAAAACAAACAAAACAAAACAACAGAAAAACCCTCCTCAAATCCCAGATTTATAAAAAACTAAAAAAACCCAACCCAAACCTTTCTGAATTGAGTGTTCCCATCATAATGGCCCTTTAATAGCAATCTTTTGTTGAATGCTGGGCAGATAGCTAACTTCCTTCTGGGAATTGATTGAAATAACACTGAAGCTAATCAGCAATCAGTTTTCTCATCCTCTATTCAGGACTTTCTTTTGGCTGTGTCAAGAGGGCTGTAGCACAGTGACCCTGCAACAGTCCTCTACAAATTGCATGCATTATAAACTGGCTATGCCCTGAATGGAGTAGATTGAATTGTTGGAAGTAGCTCACATCATCCAGTCAGCTTCAGAAAGTCAATATTCTCAGTGTGCCTGGAAAAATCTTGAATTACCTGTCACCCATTGGATTTCTGGAGTAACCCTTACAATGCACTTTTACAGCATCATTTCTAAATAAAGCAGCATGTGTGTCAAATTCTGCTTTATTTAGAAGTAATCAAGATATCCTTCAAGGCTCACATAATTGAAAATATTTCAACATGGATTTGAGATAAGAATCTAAATGCTTGTGAGAATCTGGTTTTAAGGTTCACCTCACCTATTGGTGTCTCTAGAATCTGCTAAATGAAATTTGAGTAAAAAAAAAAAAATTAAGGTCCTAGTAGTAGGTAAGAAGGTATGGTACTGGGAACTGAGTAGGTACTTATACATACCATACATTTTCATATTTAAGAACTGAAAATTGATAAATGGAAGAATGCTGAATATCATTGACAACCTAACTATTTTCAAATTCTAATAGCTATGAAAGTGTTAGTCCTGCAAGCATTTCAATTGATGACTAAAACAATTGTACTGCATATGGAATAATCAGAAAAATAACCCTTATCAAAATATAATAATTTCAATGCATTTGTGTTTTCCAGAAGTTTGTGCTTTCTTTAGAATAGCGGAATTGCTGCAGAAGAATATATAGCATTTAAACTTTGAGGCAAAATCAAAAAGTTAAATTATGCCTTCGCTTGTGCATAGTCAAAATAAAGAGGAGACACAGGCTACACAAGTGACAAACCCAATCAATATTTCATAGATAGCAACTGGGCTACATTAAAGTACAGTAAAAAGGATGCTACAGGAGTAGCCAGACTTGGATGGGAAAGAGGTTTTGAAGCCCCACAGATGACTACATGAAAAGGAATACAGTCCTGACACAGATTTTCTCCCTTTTGACTACTTGTCAACATTTTTATGAGAGAAATTAAACAGAATCAGGTTCCTTAATGATTCATGCAGGATGGACAAGTATTAGTTTAGGATTGGAGAAAAAATAGTTCTGTTCCATTGAAAAAGGGGTTAGAAGCACTAGGAAAGAGAAAGAGCCTTTGTTTCAGTTATTCCCCAGCTCAGCACATAGACATGGTGATGGTACAGAACATGTAGGTCTTTTTAAAGACTAAGGTAGGATTTTGCTCTGAAGAGAGTTCTGGAGGTATTATATCCTGAGGACCATCTGTAAAATGTACAGTTGCCCCTGGATCTCCTGGGCAAAGCTCTTGCAATGCATTATTCAGGACCGTAGCTACGAGAAACTCTTCAGGCAAAAGCTTTCCTCAGTGAAAAATGCATCTGCCTGAAACAATTCACAAATTCATTTTGAAATTTTCATGGTGTTTAAACTAAAAAAAGGGTGGAAAGCAAGAAAGGAGTTTCTGCTAGGAAACTGCTAGGAGATTCCACTTGTCATTTCAAAATGATGCTTCAATTCCAACTGTACTTCAGTTAAATAAGGAGAATAAAGTCTTTGACTGCAAAAGAAACAAACAAAAAAAAGAAAGCTCAAACTAAACCATTATTTATCAGCTTAAGAAAACCCCAATAGTTCCTTTCAACGTTTTACTTCAAGAACTTTTCCTTCCTCCATGAAAAAAAAAGTGAAGGAAAACTGTTTGACAGCAACCTGAAATGGTTTCAATTTTGTTGTGGTTTTTTTCAATTTGGAATGTGATTGCTCACTCAACTGTATTCAGGCCTGTGTTTGAAGACACAGACTAAGTGTAATATAAACTTTTTCTACTCACACCATAAGGTCATTGTAACACACTTCTTTTTGAGGTGAAAAATACTTAACTTCTAAAGACAGTATAAAGCTCTTGATTAAAATGTCTATTACTGAACTCTTCCATTACTTTCAGAACTGACGTGTGATGCTCAGACCTGCCAACTGCACAGTTGCTAGTTATTTACAATAAAATCAGTCCCATTAATTTGCTAATGAATTGATATTGACTTTACATTTTGTGATCTGGCAATGTTTCAAAAGTCATTGTTAGCTCATTTCCAAAATGAACATCAATGAATTTCCCTTACTGAATAAAGTGCAAAAATCAATTAAAAAAATCTAACTGGTTTAATGCCACCTGGTTTCAAATCATGCTGATGGCACCAGATCAAAAATTCCACTCACCAATTAGGGCTGGAAAGGGGATGAGTCTCTCTACTTACTAATATGTTGTGAATAGAATAATGGTAAATAAAAATCTAGAAAGAGATTACAAGAAAATAATAAATTAAATAACAGGGTAAAAACTGAGTTAAACTGTACAGTAGCAACAGTTCTTATGGGTATTATGCTCTCTCTCACAAGAATCCCTTTTCTAAACTAAATGCAGAAGCGGAGTAACAATGATTAGGAGGCCTGGTTGGAAGAAAACGAGGTTTCTCCAACATACAAGTCACCAAATAAAAAATGAAAGGTCTTTTTAAATTTAACATGTTCAGAGGAAACCTTCTCAATATTTCTGTGCAAATATTTTTTGCTGTCTGAGAGGGAAAATATATTTATTGAAAGCTTTTATGATAACCATACCTCATCAGAGCCCTGACTAATTTTAACAGTCTCTGAAATCTCCTAGAATTGTAAATGCTTCTTTTAACCAGCCCCCAACAATGATCCTTCTGAATCTTGACCACTAGCACAAGCTGACTAGGATGTGTCCTCTGGATGATGACCAGCAGTTTATTCTCTAAGAGAATTCTGAAGAGTTTGTAATCATATTTTAGAAAGAAAATGAAATAATTGCTGGAAAGTGTAATGGGTGGTTTTGTCTACCCTGTGAGCCATTGAACCTTTTTCTTGTTGTCTGAATTTAGAGAAAAAACCGAAATTGAAAGTACCAAGTGTTCCTAAAGTACAGAGAAATGTAGCTAACACAAACATCAACTCCAGTGACAATATTGTAGGGGTCTATTGTCTAAAAAAGACAAAATATCTGTATAGGTCTACAGACATGCCTTTTAAAAATTTATTTATTTTTAAATGCAGGAAATTACCACTTTTGTTGTATACAATTTTCAATGGCAATTGACTTCTGAAATAGTGTAAAAATAACTTCTGCCCACATTGAATCATTTCTGCATTTATGTTCCAATACTTTGCCACCAGTGCTAGACTTGTTCAAGTATCATGATCACAGCACATGACCATGGCTACCTGAAAAATATAGGGCTGAAAATGTCCCTTCCTCATGCAGATCATTGTCTAGTTGATATTTGCACTGATCAGATGTCTTTTTAAGTGTGACCATGGATATGTTTATGCCACTCCTATCAATTGGATATAAATTGCAGTGTCCGTATTTATTTTTTTAATATGTACTAAAGAATTTTAGTGACCTAAAGAATCCTTTTTATCCTAGAACTTTTTAAGTGTTTCTTCTGAAAAAAAAAATCATATTTAAGTTTCGTTGATTTTACTGTTTTTCACTTTGACCTAGAAAATATAACTGGTAGAGTAATTCACAAAAATAATCTTAATTAGTCATTTAATCCTTGATTACTTAGAATGTATTATAAGGGACAGTTTTTCCCTCAATTACATTGGCTCAAATTTGGACTAAATCCACACATTAGTAGCCAAATAGCAAATGACCTATTGTTCGGATTTATAGATTTCCAGATGGAAGTATAATTTGGCTTACTTTGTAAAACACTAATAATAGTTTCTATAATTTCTCTGATATCCAGATGATCTTACAATCTAGGGAAATATGGCAAAGTATATAAAAAATTGTTATGAATCTGAATAAACCATTAAAGAAAGATTAACAAGAATCAACATGTTTGCTGTTATTACAACACAGCTAGTGGAAAGAATGGTGCTTATTTGCTTAAATTTCTGGTCTCAAAAGGGTTAGTAGAAGAAGCGTGTAGGGAATGTTTCAAGTAGAAATTGGATCATCATTTTTATTTGAGTAAACCTAGCAGTGGGAAAATATACAAGAAATATCAGGTGAAATTTTATAAATTGGAAGTTTTATACGTTTTGAATGCTTTCTAGAGGGAAGTGATGAAACAGCCATTGAGTCCCTAAGGAGTAAAACCTGACTGAGAAAGAAGAAGAAAATAAGAATACTGTCAGCTTGCTAACTGCCAGCATGTTGCCATTGTGGAATTTTGTTTATCTGAGTTTAGAAATACTTGCAAAACTGAACCAATTCTGGGAAACTTTTAGAAGAATATTGTAATTTTCTTTGCTTTTAAAAGTACCACTGAGATTAATGTTTTTTATTAATATGACCTGTTTGCTTTATATGTGTAGTGCTTTGTCTTATTAGTATCATAAATCCTGTATTCTTGCTTTTGGTTGACAAGTAGGTGCAAGATAGTCTATGTGCTAACACCACCGGAAAGCCTGAAATTCTTGCTAGAAAATATATGGGCTTTATTGAAAACTTTGGAAAAGTCTTCTGCATCCCGAAGTAGAACAATTTAATCACCTGTTCCTCATGTGCTACTCAATACGCTCACAACTGCTAGCCAAGTAGGACAATGACTTCAAGAGTCCACCTCCTGAAAACTCTAAAAAGTAGCCCAGTGCACTCCTGTGGGTGGGAGAGCACTGTCTTCTCAGGAGCAGACCTGGCAAACATAATGAAAGCATGCTCTGATTGTTTTAAATAAAATGTCAGAATAAATTAAAAAAAGGAACATGTAGACTTTGCATGTTTTCATTATGTCATATTAATATTTTTAGACATCTTTTAACTAAAATATCAAATAGATCTGGAAATCCTGCCCATGATATTAAACATCTCTGGTAGGGAACATTCTCCAATTAGGTCACATGAAAATAAATCAGAAGAAAATGCCTGGTACTAATCAAGAATTTTCACCCATCTTATCCTTCCCCTATTTTTTGTCTCCTGTTCAATCTCCCGCTCTTCCCATCCAAGTGTTTCTATCTCTCTCATTGTAATTCAGGCATTACATAATATGTTCTTCAAAGCAAATCTAAGAGAACCATCATCACTCTTCATTTAAGGGTATCTTTAAAAATCTTACCAGGCTCCTTTTATCTTAATGTCTGGGAGAAAAAAGGGGGGCGGGAGGGGGAGAAGATCTACTTATCTTCGTAGCCATTTTTATGCATCCTTATGATTGAGACACTCTGTTGAAAATGAAGAAGTGTTATAAACTTACTTGACAAACTATTTTGACATTTTCTGCTTCCAGCTGGCTTTTTAAAGTGACTCTTAAGTTCCCACACATAACTTTTTACATTCTTGCATTTTATGTGTGGTAGTTAGTTAAAGGCTGACAGAGCTTCTGGGTTTAATTCCTCTGTACTTTCTAGCATCATCAGTTCACAAATTTATCAGGGCATGTTATAATCATGGTGAATATAGATCTCTTTCATTTGTAAATAGTCAACTTGAATCTTAACAATAATTTAGCGATGAGAAGCGGAGGAACAGAGATATTAACGTCAAAATTGTCCAGTAGCTATTAGTGTCTAGTTTGTCTTTACATTTATGAAGTCCTGGTAGTTAATGGGAAAAAGAAGGGGAAGGGAAATTTAATTCTAATTTCATCCTGACCACAATACAAGGATTAGAAGGGAAATGGAGGTAGTGCTACTTATCACACCTATTCTGTCCAGCAATACTCAAGGCTGAACTGTATTCTAAATATGGGCTGAATTGTTAAAAATGCTGACATTTATGAAGTATGTAAATGGATATCTAATTAACTTGCTACACTTATCTTGTTAAATACCAGTTAAATATATTAACATTTATCACAATTTTAATGTATCAATAAGAATTTAACTGTACCTTTATTGTCATTGTAATTCCAAATTAATTACATGGCTAGATGATTTATCTTTTGCATAATTATTCAGCCTCAGTCTATGTTCTCTTAAACAATCCAACTGTTATAGTATGTGTTCTCTCCAGCATCTGATCTTTCTCTGTACAATTCTTTATCAAGTCATCTGCTATTAAGACACTAAAATCAAATGTAGAAAGGGTGGTGGGGCTTTTGCTACCTGAGTTTAACAGCACTGGTATGGAAATACCAATTTCTGAAGGATTGAACATAATTCTGTAATGTTGATTATTTCTTGTAAACACTCTAAAAATTTTTGGAAGGAATAGACATAATAGCTTCAAATGACTGATGGAGATTCTTTTATGGTAAAACATCAATTAAAATTCCATATCTTCATACAAAAATTCACATCTTGTTCTTTTCATACCCCTCACATTCATATAACTTAGAACTGAGACCACTGAAATTAGGAGTATCACTTATACAGAGAGAGTAAAATAAAACCAGTTTCTGATAATGTTAATATAATATTTTTTACTAAACTCAACTGGATGCCTAATTCTCAGACAAAATCTTTGTCCTGCTTTATTTAGGGCACTCAATAGATATGTAGCCACTATGGGAATGAGAAGTTACATGTAAAGAAGCTACATATGTGGCATTGTTAGTAAAAAATATGAGAGCAAGAGCAGAATAAGGCAGACGCAAAGAACATATGAACTGTCTGGAATGTTTTCTTAATAAGATCCATGCTATGAACAACATTCAGCAAAAGACCTACAAATGTAAACATTATGTAGCAAAGGTCTTGGGCTCGAATAGTAATATTCACGAGGTCTGACTTAGGCAGATGCATAATGCTTCACTGCATCAGATGAGAAAATGAGCTCACCAGAGAAAATGTTTTGACTGAAGTGAAATATAGTACGGGGAGAAAAGTAATCTTTAAATTCTGTAAATAGTGTATGCCTTAAAAAGCTTGGAACAGAGTATTGAAATCTTGATGAGTGGAAAAGCACACCTGTGCTTATATAGAAATCAAGAGCTCCACGTTTGACAGTAAGGTGGTCATTCTAGTCTCCCTTCAGAGAAAGTTAAGAAAGAAATAGGGAACTCTAGGGAATAAGCCATTACCTCCTCAATTAGTTATTTAAAGTGTTTGTTTCTCTAGACTAACTTCGACGTAGATGAAACCTGCCCCATGACATTTAAAAATAATGTCTTCTGTTTTTTGGCAAAGATTACCTGCTTTCTTCATGAATCCTGATTGCAGGATAAGTATGTTTATAGGCTTAGGATTCTACATATATCTTTCAATATCTAAAGTGGAGGGAATTTAATCCTAAAAAATTTATTTTTGGAAACACAGGGCAAAACTCCATATTATCTGACGTTAGATTAAAAAAAAACAAACAAGCAAACAAAAAATCTTTTCTTAAAAGCATTAACTTTGAAAATGAAATAATGATTTTTAATAACCTGAAATTAATCCATCTCCATTTCATCAAAACCCTTTCCCCATAATACTTGTAAGCTCACTCTGACTTTTTTTTTATTTTTTAAATTGGGTACCCAGGTTTACTGGTGAGGATTGAGCAGTCATATTGAGACTGCATGGATCATTTCACCTGTAAAGGAATTACAGCCATCCATCCCTGGGGTGGGACATTGCCAGCCACACAGCAGGGCTGCAGTCCTCATGGGGTGGCTGTTGTCAGAGCCACCTTTAGGGTTGTGAAGAGCCTGAGAGGAGCTTTGCCTGCTGGAGATGGCTCTTCCTAGTGGTGCCTGCTCAATCTGTGCCACGCATGCAGGCACGCAATGCACCAAAGCTATGGCAACGAGCAGCTCCACAATAACTAATTATGCTACTTTATGAGCACCTGAAATTCAGCTTTCCCCTGCAAACAAGATAAGGAAAATAACTTTATATTTGTGCTTTCACTTCCCTGGAGTTTAAAGTGTATTAATGTATTAATAGGACTCAGAATAAATAAACTGGATAGAAAAATCATTATGTGAGGTCCATTTTCTGAATATTGGTTTGGATTCTAAGCACTGCAGTAACTTATCCTTAATTTCCAACTCGAAGTGTCTCTGAAAATAATAGAAATGTGGGACATCATTGTCTTTTCATATTGTTAAGTGATGTGATTGTGGTAGCTGAGCTTACTGAATTTGACATTAGAAGCTGATTCACCTCTTTAAAAGCATTTTTGCATATTGAATTTTGGCCTTTGAGGAATAAAAGCCAATCAAAACTAAATTGGAAAAAACTGGAAAAAGATACCAAATCAGAAAACTGGGAGAGACACATGAATACGTGAATAGCCCCCTTCATCTGCACAACACCTTTTAATGAAAAGTGTATGTGTAAGATAATAAATAGATTTGGATTTTAACTTATGTTTGCAGCAACCGATTTGCCAGAGCTGTGAACTGAGGAGTATGAGTCTTTCAGAAGCTTGTAAGAATGCCGATTCTTCGCCTGCATATGAAGCGTGTTTGTCTTTCCAGGATGCTTTGTGTGCTAAATGGGTGCAGGCTCTGTGAGGTGCTCTGTTGCCACTTGACTGCACCATTTTACTGTGTGCTCATGCAGATGAGTAAAACAGTTTTGCATTTTCTGGATGAACAACATTTGGATAGGTAAATGTGAGATATAATCAGGTAAAATGGGAATAATCTAGACTACAAGCCCTGCTGCATCCCATGACAAAGAACCTACTGCTGCATTAGGCACTGATCATGGTTTAGGGGCACTGCTCTAGTCCCAGAGAAAATCTACATTATTGTGTGTATGATTTGGCTGTTTAATGGTGCACATACTCCCTTTTTATTTTCAGTTTCTGTGTGATATAAGCACGTGGGACATATGTCAAGGGATGGAGATAGTTGGCTGTGCATTTGTCATGTTTGTTGTTAGTTACATGCATACCTGTATATGAATCTTTAAAAGAGATTCTGAATTCATGTTGAAAATGAAACCACGGTAGTAAAGGAGATGTAAAGTCATTCCATTACTTGGAGTAACAGAAACAGCAGTTGAATGGACACAGGGCATGTGTATTGTGAAACACAGTCTGCTTACTGTCATGTTTGCTGGTTGACTGAAGTGAATTATGATGTAAAACATAACAAGGCACAGTCCCTGAAGATGATTTTGGTTGTCTCCTAGGAGATAAGTTTGCAAGAGACTAAAAAGGAAATGAACAGGACAGAAACCAAAGTATCATAGATTATTTCTGAAGTATGAAAACACAAACAGGCATACAAGTACTCAAGATCTTGAAAACACACACACACACACACACACACACACATCTTCTATTGGCATAAATAGACATGTATGCTTATATACAGAGATTCTTTAAAAGATCTAGAAATATTTAAAAAACTGTACCGGTACACTTAACAGAGGAATTCTGTCTGCATCCCTCAGTTTCAAGCATTTTGGAGAACTTTGTCTCAGCAAAACAGAATCTCCAAAAGCAAAGTGAATTTTTGGGGAATAATAAGAACAAATTTGTCTGCAATTAGGCTCTATTAATCCCAGAACCATACATGCAGACTGTCTTACCAATTGACAAGAGAAACATTTAATTTACCTCCTGCACTATAACTGATATCTCTTTTTCCTCCTGGTATTGCAATCTGTCCTCCTGTCTCCTTCTGAGTGGAGTTATTCTCATTAAAAGAAGCACCTTCTTGCTCAGTCCTGGGCTGAATCAAAAGCAGTTGACAATTTAAGTTCCCCAGATTGTTTTTGTTCTACAATCACCAGTTGATATCCATCAAATAAATGAACAATGAACATTTATAAAATAAACAAGTTCTAGAAAAGAATACAAATTAGGGAAATAAAAACTTATATAGAGAAAGCATAAAGGAAAAGTCAACAGATTTGTGCAGAGCTGTAGTCAAAGTAATATGTAAATCCTCAATGGATTAATTTTATAATTCATATATATTTATAATTTAATGTGAAACTTTGCAATTACCAAAGGCACTCTGCTTGTCTGTATATGAAATGTATAATCATATGTTGTCAACAGTGAAGAGCAAATTATGGATAAATCTGTCCTACAGAAGAGCAAAAATAATTTACAGAGACGTAATGACTGCTGAGGACCTCAGACTGAATGACTGTACTATATCATATGTCTTTGGCATCAGAAAAGCCAGTAGAGTTCTTTGGAGAAACAGAACAGAAAATAGCTTGAGGAGTGTCAAATATATACCACAAACCCTCAGATCTCTGGTGGGCAATCTTCCCTCTAAAAAGGAGTGTTTAGTCCCCAGTGTAATCGCAGTGCCCAACCATGGAGCTGAGCTTTTCCTGTTTCTTTGCTTTGACCATAGCCATATGCATCTGACACTGTTTGTCTGTGACGCTTCCATTAAACTGTCCTTGCTATATCCTTGTGCTAATATCCAATCTAATTCCACACTACTGCAGCATCCTCAATGGATTAGTCACAGGCTTACCTGTTCAGAAACAATGTTTTATTACAATAGTGAGTTGAACGCAAACAAGAAATTTCTCCATATTTTGAAAAGATAAAAATTCCTCATAAATAAGCAAAAGAAAACTGACAGGAGCACAAGAAGCAGGATGATATAGATACCAGTGCACTGAGTGTCTGGGCTTGATTCTTATCTATTTCCACCCAGATCAATGCAGTTACACTCTTGTAATTTTTTTTTTCCAAACTGAATGCAGTGTTCTGTTTTTAGTTTTCAGTTTTGTTTGGCTTTGTGTTTGGTTTGTTTGTTTTTACAAGGTTAAAAGGTTTTTTCAAGGCTATTTTAGGTTCCTAAAATAAGACTAATAGCAAGAAAAGAGAGGAAAAAACCCAAAGACTGTTGATAAGAAGGTAGTGAGGTAATGAGACTCGTTAGTGGGGTCCTGAACGCTGACCATGTGGAAGGGGGGGCACACAATAGTAACTAATTCAACCCATAACTATATCCTCAGATTTCCTAGGAAGAGTCATTTTGGTAACTGTTAATAAATTCTGTGCAGGGATCTGGACAGGCTTTCCTGGGAACTTTATAGCCACACCTGCAATTTAGACAGATGAGGACAATCAACACAAACAACAACAGAAACAGAAGGTAATCAGTGTAATAGCACTGAATACCTGAAAACAAGGTCTTTTGGCTTCAAACTATTGAGCAGATTGCATTGTGTACCTGAGGTACAATTGATATTTTCATTCTAAAACAATGTAAGTACATTATCTCCTCAGGAACATATGATTTTTAACGGCCATAATCACATGACTGAAGGAAAGGGATTTTCACTGCCAGAAGGGAACATAAAATTCATAACAAAAAGAAAGAAAATGTTTTTTTACAAAAATAACAGAACACTTAGCCTGTGAATAGAAGGATGATATATTTAATGATAGGATAGGGAAAGAAGATGAGAGCGGAACTCAGGTTAGAATAAACCCTGGGTGTTGCAGAGCAGTAGAAGGCATAATTGAAGAGGTTTGAAAAGCGATGTTTTGCTTCTATGTGAATTTCTAAGCTGTTGATAAACAATATGAGCTTTTGTAGCTCTAGCATAACAGTCTTGAAATGTTTCAAGTTTTTGAATCCATTTTAATGCAGAATTGCCACTTCTTCCAGACCCTGGCTTCCTCAGACCATACTTGTTGCATATATATTCTTGGGTTCTTTGTTATTGTTGTTGGTGGTTTTTTTGTCTGCAGAAGTGAGGAAGTTCGGGATCAAGAAGCTAGAAATCTATCTTACTAAAATGCAAGTAATGATAGCTTTCAGAACACTGGGAGAAGTAGCTGATACAGAATTTCGTGCTGAGCGCATTCAGCAAGACCTGGACAAGCTGGAGGGTTGAGCAGAGAGGAACATACGAAGTTCAACAAATGCAAACAGAGGGTCCTGCACCTGGGGAAGGATAACCCAATGCATCAGTAAAGGCTGGGAACTGATCTGCTTGAAGGGAGCTCTCTGGAGAAGGACCTGGGGCTGCTGGTGGACAACAAGCTGTCCATGAGCCAGCAGTGTGCCTGGTGGCCAGGAAGGCCAGTGGTGTCCTGGGGAGCATTAGGAAGAGCATTTGCCAGCAGGTCGAGGGAGGTGATCCTGCCCCTCTGCTCAGCCCTGGTGAGGCACATCTGGGGTGCTGTGTCCAGTTCTGGGCTCCTCAGTCCAAGAGACACTTGGAGCTCTGGAGTGATTTCAGTGAAAGGCAACAAAGATGACTAAGGGACTGGAACACCTCACTTATGAACCTCAAGAAGACTCAGCTGAGAGGGAGTCTTATCAATGTGTTCAAGTATCTGAAGTGAAGACATCAAGAAGATGAGGCCAGGACCTCAGTGGTGCCAAGCAGGGACAGAAGAAAGGCAAAGGATGCAAACAGAAATAGAGGGAATTCCGTCTGTACATGAGGAAAATATTCTCAACTTTGCGGGTGACAGAGCAGTGGAACAGGCTGCCCAGAGAGTGAGTGGGGAGTCTCCCTCACTAGATATATTCAAAAGCCACCTGGAAGCAGTCTTGTGCAGCTTTAGGTGAACCTGCTTGAGTAGGGAGGCAGGACTAAACAATCTCCAGTGGTCCATTACAACCCTAACTGTTCTTTGAGTCTTTGATTTTGTATTTATAAACAGCACCATCTGTTTGTTTCCTTGTTGTATAAAACCAACTCCTTACAGGGCAATGCAATGAAAACAATTTCTCAGACTAAAAAACCCGCACAAAAAGCTTGGTTTTTTTTCTGGGAGACAGTCTCTCGCTGTCACAGTGTCTCTTAAAAAACTATGTCAGCTCAGCTGACAAGAAGACGAGCTTTAAAATGAGAGCAGTCGCACCTTAAGCATATACTGTCACAAAACACTTCACATTATGAGAACATTACTTAAGTAATTTCGGCTTTTAGAGCCCTTTTCTACTTGCTCTTTATTTTGCTTCATTAACCAAGTATAAAGTCCTGACGAGACCTGACAGTTTACCATACAAACACTCAAAACATTCATGGATTTTGCATTCCTAATCTAGGAGACATTTTCTAAGCACATGCAAAGCAAAAACAATGAAATAAAAAAGGTGCCTCTGACCCTATATTTATACTGAAGTTCAGCTATCTTCCTTTGTAAAAGATTTCTGAATAATCTGTCCTTTTGTTCCACAAAAGTGCAAGGTAATTAAAAAAATGGGTTTAATCAGTCTCCCCTGATGAATTTGTACCTACTTGTGGGGATTAATTACACAAGCATGTTTCTGGATAACAGAGAAAGTTAGAATGATCGGACAATCCAATCGGTTGGCCTTGTAGCAAGAGGCAGTAATAATTGTGGTCTAATGCATCCACCACAGAATGCAGAAAAAAATTATGAAAAGAAATAGCATCAATCATCATTTTTTGCTTCTTTGGTTCTCCTAAGGTAATAGGAGAAGGAAATTCTGTAGGTGAAAAAGTGTTCTCTTGATTTAAATTCCTAATACGTCTAAAAATTAATAACAGAAAATCTAAGGCCCAAGCTGGCATTTCCTTTAAGCTTAAAGCAGACTCTTCAGAGTGATTTAAGGATTACATATGAAATAAAAAAAGATTAAAAAATACCTCATCAGTAGCATTCAAAATAACACATTCAGCATGAAAAGACTCCCAAGGAACGCCTGTCCAAAACACTGAAACACTCCTGGAGAGACTGACTCAATTATCAGCTGTAATAGCGTCAGGTGACAGACTTTAGTAGGCAGAGTGCTGCACAGTGAGAAAACTCTACTAGCAAGCACCAATTTACACCTCTGAATTGATGTGAATATTTGTTAATACTTCCTATTTTCTTTGTAGCCATTAACTGATTAATGAAATCCTA
The DNA here is from genome assembly GCA_013397895.1 of Origma solitaria. Taxonomy (NCBI): domain Eukaryota; kingdom Metazoa; phylum Chordata; class Aves; order Passeriformes; family Acanthizidae; genus Origma; species Origma solitaria. The sequence continues at coordinate 294,145 of VZRL01001409.1, read as the reverse complement.
AAGAGAAGCAAATGCGCAGTGTGGGGTGAACAGGTGTTACCACTCCCTTTTTGCAGGTGATGGGGAAACCAAGAAGAGATTTACTGACGGCTTACTTGAGACCAGGCTGATCAGCACATGGAAACGTTCCTACAGGAGGCTACATGCTCTGACAGCTGACATCTGGAACTCTGCAGTAGATGGCAAAATGCTTTTCCTACCCTGACGGTGGTCGTTTTCGCTTTGCTTTCATAATTCATGCACTTATGAGGTGTCCTTAAGGTAGTTAAAAAGATCTTGACTATGTTGAACATTCTAGAAAGAAGGTGGTTCTCTAACTCTAGGACTTTTCTGACTCTAATTCATTTTGGTAGCAGCTGTCCACAAACACTGTGAGTTGTCTTGGGTCTGTGCTACCACAAATCCCACACTCTCTTTCCCTATTAGCTTCTCACTTCTCTCCAAAGATACAGAGTTTCTTTCAGTAGCAGAGCATGGTTACAGAGTCATTACTACCTGTAAGTCAGGATAATTGTGCTCAGATAAAAGAGAAGGCGAGAGAATGATTCCCATTGTACAGCAGGTACGTGACACTGCATTTAAAAATCTACTTAAAATACCAAAGAATCAGTACAATACATAATCATTGCAATACACAGACTTGAACTGAGGACCATCTACAATTTTCCGTGTGCATCACCTCACAGCTAAGTTTTCCCAATTGCTTTTTTCTTCTTCCTTTAAAGCACTGGAAAATGCTGTTTCTGTGGAGCAGTCTTGCAAACATCACAGCCTCTCTTGCAGAAATCCCCTTAAGTATTTTGCTGCCTCTTATGCCTAGATCCACTCTTAGAGGCTCATGGGTGTTAGACTGACCCATTACTTTGCATGAGTGACTGTTAATAGAGAGCAGTAATGAGATGAATTGCACGTGCCTTTGCTGTTATTGCAAACATTACAAGCTGTCCTTTACCAAGTGCTTTATATAAAGTAAAAATTAATACATTGAGGTTAATACAGATTTCTGCACAATAAACTGCTCTGTGCAGTATCACAGGGTTTGCTCTCATGTGCTTACTGCCATGAAATCAAGCAAAGATAGACAACCAAAGCAAAATGTTGCAAATAAACAAATGAACAATTCTTTCCAAAGAAAGCTGCCCTGGGATTAGATGTTATCCAGCATAAAATGTGTATCTAGAGTGGTTTTTTTCTTCTATTCATAGTTGCTTCTTTACCATTGTTTCCTCTCTGTTTGCTGAGTGTCTGTTTGGCATCTCGTTCTCAGAGGTCCATTTTGAACAGGCATTCTTGTGGCCTCAACCACAGCTGCAGTAGCCATAATCACCACCATCTTAAATAAATTGTTATTAATAGCCATGAAATAATTCTCAAGTTCTGTTAAACATTGTGATTCACATTTCAATAATTAAAGGAGTTCTACATTCCCAAACATAACTTTTTAAGTTGTAAAATTTCACAATGTATTGGTGAAACCTTTAGCCATGAATGAACCTGCTGATGCTGAAGCTCAAAACTCAGGATCTAGATTACAGGTTCTTCTGATCCCTTGGAGGTGCTTTTCTTTGGGCAGGACACTGTAGTACTTTCTACTTCTGTTTATCCAACTGAATAATCAAAAGAAATACATACATCAGAAATTGGAAGAGGTATGTGAGGATATTTGCTGATAATATATCAAAAAAAATTTTCTAGGCAGTATGGGAATTATTACCTTGGTATCCAAAACTTCTGAAAAATTTTAAAGAGAACATTATTGGAAGTGTAGTTTCTTATGTACTTCTGTCAGTTAAGAAATAAGATGTCATACTTTGAAGTACAAGTGGCAGTTGGGAAAAAAGGAAGGTTTTCTTTCTTGAATAACACTGACATCTCTCAGCTGAGGAATGGTTCAGTTGCTCTAAGCTCATAACCAAAAGTATTTGGAAGTATATTTAGTCAAGATTCGTGCTCTTCAAAACAAAACACCAAATAAAATGCATTTTTTGTGTAGAATGCAAGAATCCACACATTATTAGATCAGTATTATGCCAAATACAAGGCTATCTAGAAACCTTGCAATATCCAATTTGCTGAATGCCGTATCCATTCAAATACGTAGGAGAGCAGCAGATATACCAACCTAATGTTTCTTCCTTCAGAAGCCTAGGATGTATACATTAAGGTAGAAAGCTTGATTGCACAGTCTATATCAGTTTGAATTAATTTTTTTTTGACATGGTGAATCAATACAGTATGGTATAACCCAGGTGGGGTTTTGCTCTGCCTAATTGCATCTTCCATTTCCTGGAAATTCAGTTTGAAATTTATATTATCATCTACTGTAGAATGAATGAAAGCAGCCAGTAGTCACACAGACATTTTTCCTGTTCTAAACCTCATGTTTCTAAGTGTAGATATAGCCTGTACTGCTATTCCTATGTGTGGCTGTACAGTAAATTTTCCAGATAAGATATGTTGTGACCAACCAGTTCCCCATGCAGGCAAGGACCCAGCTGTGTCTGTACCCAGCTCTGTAAATATGCCTCTTACTTCCAGTAGACCCTCTTGCTCTGGGTTCAGTAAGGGAATTTGTGACAATGGGGCCTAAATGTGCGGAGAACACATTGGATCGAGTGTCATAAAATACTACGCAAATATGCCTTTTTCTGTTTTTGCTGAGAAGGGGAAAGAAATCAGGCAGTGGAAGCAGAGATCTGGGAAACCTATGACACTGAAATAATAGATGGCCACTTACTGCACACACAAGGTTGCAATTCTCTCCCCAGGACTCGTTTGATGACAGTTCTCAGTTCAGAAATGGCTGTGATCAGCCCTGAGAGTGAATTACAATTATGTACAGACCCTGTAGGTCGCTACTACCAGTTGTTATCCGGACTGAAAAGGGTATTTTTCTCCTGTACATTGCATCAGCAGAACACTTCTGTACTTTAAGGCATTTTGTATTGGCATTGTGCCAGCAGACTTAGCTAGACTGAATGAAATGGTTACCATCTTTGTCTGCTGCAAACTTCAACAATAGCTTACCAACCCCTTTGGAATGACAAATAAATGTGATTTATAAATGCTTCTAAAAGACATGGATCTGGATGATTTCCAACAATGTCAATATCTGGCATCCTAGAGTGTTTGCTGAACTGCTCAGCGGGCCCTCCTGCAGTGCTAGGAAATGTTAGCAAAAAGGCTGGGACAGCAAGAGAGAACTGCAACCTTCCCTGCCACTCTTAGATGACCTGCCTGCAGGTGTGAGCCACCTCCCATGATCGAAAACAGGAAAGGTAACAGCTTCAAGCTTGTTTTGGGCACAGAAACGAGATATTTTAAAATTGCTGTCTTGTGTCATTACCTGGAAAAATGCTTAAGGATGTACTGAAGCCAGGACAGATGTTTTCAAATGTCTCAGCCGTCTGAAGCAACTTAGGCAAGATATCATTCGCAAAGGAAAGAGCACTCTCCCACCATTTCTTTTACTGGTAGCACCAATTTATCCCATGATAATCCCACCCTGGCTACTTTTTCTTACCTCCCTGTCCTTCCTTTCATTATGTCTAGAAGTTGCATGGGTGATTGGGCTACAGAGCTGACTGGGATCCAAAAATCTTCCTGTCACTAAAGGAAATCCCCTCAGTAACAATGGTGTGTAAAAACAGTGGAAGGCTTTCTTCACAGCTTTTCTTCACAAAGCCTTCTAAAATATATCTTCCCCTTTTGCATCCCCAAGGGTGACAAAATGCTTTAAGGTAAAATGAAAACTCACATCTTTACTAGAATTTTCCTAAAACAAATAGTTTGCAAATACAGCAAACAAAGGACAGCAAAATTAAACAAACCAACCTAACAAAACCCAAAACAAGTCAAACCAATAGCAACCAAACAAATGAGTTAGCCACACTCACAAAAATAAAAACCTAGAAAAGAGGAGCTTATCTGTGTCTGTGTGAGAAAGAGAATCTCTCTGGATCTGGCAGACTATTCTTTACAGAGTATGTAGTTGATAAATGTTCAGAGAGCCCTGTGAAGAGTACCTCTAAATTTCCAAACAGACAGGAAACAGGGATGTCCACCCTTCATTGAAATGCACTTAGAGCAGGACTTACCATGAGAATGGAAGCCCTGCCATCTCAAACATGCTGATGCATGTAGCTTGCTGTTAAATAATAATAACAGTAATAAAAAATGTAATTTGTAATAACAGAATATTTTTTACAATTGCTAATGAAAGAGATTGCTAATCTCCCACTGGTAGGAGTAGAGTTCTTTGTCTCTGCTGCCAGAAACATATTACAACTTATAATTATTTAAGAAGCGTGCTGGGTGGGCTGGCAACAGACTTTATAAGTAATGCAATAATAAGATATAAAGGCTTTGTCAGTGGAAAGGTGACAGAACATACTGTAAGATACTGCCAGAAATAATCATTAGATGATGATTACATCTAGATAAGCACGGCAGGTTTTCTAACCAGTGTAGAGCAGTATTACCTGATTTCATCAGTATTGACTACCAAATGTGTATGTGTTCTCTTCCCACATCCTCAAATCTTCTTTTCTCCCAGAGGCAATTTCCTGATGGAGAAAATGGAGACTAGTGGTTACAACAGAGGACTTGGAATAAGCTATTTTGAGCTGCACCACTAAATAATTTCCTGACCTTGACAAAGTCAATCACAGAATCTATGCATCATTTTCCAGCTGTAATATGGGAATGATCACAATTACCTCCTAAAAGTGTGGCAATGCTTCAGGAGTAAAGGTTTATAAAGCATGTATTATTCACAAAAGGAAAACATTTTGGTGATTATGTACTTTTATGACTGCATCCCTGGAAACAGACATGGGTGGAAATCCAGAGGTAACACTTGTCCTAACTGTTTTCTGGAAGTATTTGTGTTTTGTCATTGATTAGTACCTGCAAGTCAGAGAGAGCTGCAAAACTAGCACACATAAAATTAACCTGAGTTTCTGATGGCTTAGAAATGTGTTTCTCCTGGTTACAGAGAGGAGGCTTGGTGGGTCTTGGTGCTGTGTGTGTGTGACCAAGCTGTTATTCTATACCACTCACAGCATCACTGGGGTGTGGTTTTGGTGGGAAAAGCTGCGGTGCCAAACCAAAGTGCGCTGTCTTGCCTCTCTCACCCCAGCGAGGGACTGTCAGCATCAGATCTGTGGAGCCCATCTACTATGCCCCTCAGTCCCTCCCCCCTTTGCTCCAAGACATTTTGCAGGATGTGGTGCTGAGGAGAGGCAGCAGGGCTGCTCCTGGGTGTGATGCTGAAGGGACATCTCTGAGGCGCAGCTGAGTGTTAGAAGTGACAGTGCAAGCAACTGAGCAAAACTGAGCTCAGTGTAGCAGCTGCACAACCCCTACTCGTGTGACCGAGCTTCCAGGGGTTTGTCTGTCCTTGCTTTCCATCGATTTTGGGCTGGGCAGGAGGAGACATTAGCCATGGGAGCTCCCCTGCCGTGTTGCCTCTGTTTTGTGAATACCGTGTGGTGCAGTCGTTAAATTTCCTCCGGGGAAACCATTCAGACCTGTCCTACAGGGAGCATCTGCCATCTTGTTTATGTTCCCAGTGGTGAATACCTTTTTGTGGTTAAAACACCTTCTCTTTCTTGTATACTTTTGCTATTAATATTGCTGTTGTTATTGTGTGTGTCTTATTCCACTGCTTTGTGCTTTTAGTAAATTCTTAACCCACAATCTCTCCTTTTTTTTGTCTCTGCCTTACCATAAGGGGTAGGGGAAAGGATTTGGAATGTAGTTTCCTGCTGGTGTTAAAATCAGCACAGTGCTCCATCATCCTGCTCTCACTGTGGGATGGGAGCTCGATGGTGCCCACTGGTCATTTTCCCACCCAAAGCGACTGCGTCTGAGCTCAGATAGGGAGCAAAGGCAATTTAGGGAGAGATGTGGAGTGTGCTGGTAAGCTTAGTCCCGCTTCATGGAAAAACAGATTCATCACTGTGCTTTATCCAACTTCATGTCCAGATGCCACCTGTGCTTGGCTAACTGAACAGACAGGGAGACAGGCTCCTTCTTAGCTGGAATAATATTTCAGAAATGGATGGAGCCTGTTTTAGATTGCCACAGGTTTTGGTGCATTCTAGTCTGCACACTGCACTTTCTGGAAGACTGGTCTGATCTGTGTTTAAGAAAAAGATTATTCTTGTTATGAATGTTACAATACGGGCAGTCCCACTGCTGTCTTCTCAGGCATTTTGAGTTCTGTGTCTGTGTCCTTGGAAAATCATGTTGTTTCATATGTCTTTAAATAGGTTCCAGACTCATTGCACATACTTTATTCATTCCTGGCTGACTGGAAGCATGACACAGCTTAGCATCGCAGTGCTTATGCCTGTGAGAGATTCCACCTGTTTTCGTCAAACCATTGGGGAAGTGATGGGTCCAGCTACTGAAAAGCGATGCTCATTCCTAATATTCCTGCCATGCAGCAAAATGAGAACAGATGCTGGAGGTCACCTATTTACTTTTGTTTGAAATCTGGAAGTGCTAAAGAATTTTTCACCTGCTTATGATTTGAGAATTCATTAAGAATTAAATTTGTGCCACTATGCAAACATTATTATTAATTTTTTTTATTGTTCCATTTTTAGAGGTGTCTTTTTTTCTCCCTGTTTAGCAATGGAAATTTGTAAATGCTCTGTGAATAAACCTGTACTTACATAGGCACAGAAAACTGCTTTTGTAAAGGTCAAGAAACAATTGTTTGTTAGCAAATAGAAGCACACTTCTACTTCCCAAATACCAGAAGATTCTTCAAGTAAATGATATTGATAATACCATTGAAGTACATGTTTATTTTAACAAGAAGGTCAAAACGTACATGTACTGGAACAATGCAGCTATTAAACATTAATTTCACTCGGGATTAATCAATGATGAGGAAATAAGTAAGACTCTCTTCTTTTTAGCCAGAGAGAAACTGCTACCTTGATCTATAGCTCAGTCAATAGACTGAAATTGTGAATAACTGTGGAACATGTTGAGAGTTAACCTTTTGATCTCAGCTTGAATGCAATAATTGTAAAAAAACCCCAGACCTAAAATTATTATCGATACCACTCCTTGTATATGGTGATTAGGTTTGATTGCATTACTTTCATAAAGAACAAAAACCCAATGTGCTGTATTCAGATTACAAATGATCCATTCAGAAAAATTAAATTATATAGAACCTTATAATGTGCTTAGTAGAGAGGTATTTAAAATGTGGGTGAATCACTCTGTAATTGTTTATTGCAAATTTTATAAAGCACTGAGTAATCATGCTTTTATTTCTATATTGCACAGTGCCTCCGAACTAACTGGTGCTATCAACAAACTGTTTGCCTGCTGTGTCTGTAACTGTTCTGGTCAGCTATTCAGTGAAGCCCAAACCTGTTTGGGCATGGAAATACATCAGTGTTTACAGTGGACTAATATCTTTCAGAATCAGAAGAGCATTTTTTTCTTTCATCTCTTCAGAGAGGAAGCAAAGTTCATTAGCAGTTATTGGAATAATGTGTGCGCGCCAAGGGACTTGCATACCGGTATCTCTTCGTTTAGTGATTTACTGTAATACATATCTATAACATTATCATAGAAATTATAGATGAGGCAGTAATTTTGTTATTTTTAATCTCCTTCTTGCTCTTTTGAAATGCCCTGTAAAGTATATTGTATTTATTTAGGAAAAGGGTAAAACTTTTTGAAATGTGACAAAGCTTTTTGAAATATGTAAGAATCTTAGGGAACGTTAAGTCATTTTTTAGAAGGAACACGTCCTTGGGGTTTTTATTGTCTTTGAGTGGGGCCATAGTTATTTTGGAGAGTGGGGAAATCAATTGCTTGTTTGTGAACCCCATTCTTTGATCATTTCCACCCCACTAGTCATGTAAATACAATATTAAACCTTGGTCATATAGCCTGACCCATGGATCAGACCGATATAATGATGCCAGTAAAGGGAACTAAGAAAATCCTGTGAAGGATAGAACATCTCTACCAAAATTTTGAACATAATGAAAATTTCCTGACACCAAAGAAAGTTTTGAGGAATTAAATAGTTGTAAACATTAAATACTAACATACAAAGATTCATAAGAATGTGAAATGGTTAGAGTTCACTTAAGCCTGGAATGCAATTGCAATCTGGTATGCAATATCACCCATCTTATTTCATCCACTCCAAGGACTGAATAAAGTTGCACTTACACCACTGGATTTTTAATACACATCCCTATTATTCCTATTTGTTTTTTTACAGGTCTGACATCTGTGACTAAACTACATTTCAGTCAGATTTCTAAAGATTTGCTGCATTCATTCAAGGTAAAAGCAGAGCAGCTGGTTTACAGCTAGGAAAAAGAGCTAGAATCAAAGCAAAGCTTTCCTGTAGCAGACATAGAATATAATTCTCCCAGAATTAAATCACTGAGCTGCTCTGACCTTGTAAATAAATATTGCCTGAGCTATGGAAGTAGTTCTCTAAGCAAAATCTAGGAAATTCTTTCACATGTTTCTTCATATTCTGACTTTTTTCCCCATGTATAGGCACAATATTTGATTTATGTATCAAAAGTGCTATAGGTAGAAAATTCTGACAGAGAACACTCGAAAAAGGGTTATAGGAGTAAAGGGTAAAATTGCTTTTTTTCATATATATTAAAAAAGCATCTACTATTTAATAGAAAGGGATTGTAATATATTTAGAGGGATTGTTGGGAATTTCAAGCAAAAGAATGGCTTTATATTTCAGTTTGCTACTCTAGCAAAAAAATAAGGGTTGTAAAAAATTTTTAATAATAAGCAGAATTTACTAGATACCAGAGTTTAGTAAATCTTAAAATGCCCATTCAAACTATTGATTAATTCTGGAAATGCTCCATTGAAAAAATCTGTGAACATGGACAACCTGAGAAACACACGTTTAGAGTCACCCAGCTCAAGTTCCAACTAGGGAGAATAAATCTCACTCTCAGGTGAAAACATTAATTGTATTTATGTTTAGATAAAAAGGGGTACCATTGCTACTGGTTAAAAACCCCTCTTTCATTCGTGAGAACCACGCTAAACATCCTTGGGCAATTATCCAAACTTTTTTTTTTTCAATTGCATGAAATTAAATGTAAGAATATTGGACTTCCAAGCCCTAAATAGTTTGAACGCACATTTAGTAAGGAGCTTGTTAGCTCCCTAGAATGGGACATGTGATGGAATCCATAAAGATGCATAACTCTAAACAGTTCTGAAACATCAAGTCAGAAGCAAGAAGAGTACCAAGTTGCAATTAGCTCTATAATGCAAAATTATGGTAGCATTAGAATAACTTGTTTACTCTATATTTTCAGTCTTTTCAAGGGTAAAACTACACGGCATGGTTACCTGCTATTTTGTCATTGTGGAACAATTCTGAGCTCTTTTTAAATTTTCTTCCTGTATCCTGATGGGAAGTATGTTGGCAAAGGACCAGTCAAGCTATCTCACAATGTCATTTTCTTAGCTCTGAACAAATTTTCCCAACAAATGCAGATATATCCTCATCTGAGTTATTATATTAGCCTCCTCAAAAGGATCAATAAAAAGAAATACAAGTCCATAATCAGAATTTATGAAATTTATAATCCTTTTAACTGCAATAATACTCTTTTAGAAACCACATCTTTTCAAGACTGCAGGGAGAACAGGGCAGGCTTGGGTGCATACATGTATATGATGGCTTCAGTTTGTTTTCTGGGAGACTTTCCAGTACACTGAAAAGAATGCACTGGCAGTTTTATGTAACTGGGTAACTTACGGAGATAAAAAGGGCAAAACCTATTTATCCTTTAGATATTTATCCAACTTACACTTTCAGTCTTCCAGATGGTTGCCATCCTTTGAAATCAAAATTATAACTACTTAAAAAGGCTACAAAGAGATGGCTGGGTTAACTTACCTATCTGCCCAAATCCAAAGTTTAGATGTTTCAAATCTTGCTTGTCTAATTTTAGGGTGTCTAATAATTGAGGATATTTGTCCTTCTGAAAATACAGAATTATGATAATAATTTTTTTTTCTTTTTTTTCCTGGTAAGCACCGCAAGTCGGTGTGTTGATGCTTCTAAAACATACAGATAAGCCATATCTTTATGGAGATGTTTCTAGGGTATTTTCCAGAAACCTGGTTTCTCTTGCTGATTTTTCCAGTACCAGCTCTCAGCACAAGAATGTTGAATAAGTGATCAACTGATCTGACTTTGCCTGAAATAAAGACCTTATATTGCTTCATTCCTTATGAGCTGAATTATCCAACTCTCCTTCCATACATTATTTTCCACTTCACATTTAGGACCTTGTGGACTGAAGGACTCTGATGCTTTGATTACATAAATAGCTAAAATATAATAAACCAAAATAAAAATGAGGAATAAGACTTTTTCCTTGACACAGTTGATCAAAGATGGTAGATAAAAGCACGCTAATAAATCACAGAAATGCACAAGGGTCAGAAGCTGAACAATTTCAGAGACTGGACTTTGACACAATCCTGATTTTTCACAGCCCATATCTCAGGACACTTTTAACATGTTAACTGCTTCATTAATTTATCACTTTCATTGTAAATTTATCTGTAGTGACTGCTTGCTTTTATTCCAACACACATTATTTCAGTTGAGAAAAAACATATCTGAATAATTTTTAAATTGTCTTAGAAATTAAAGTTCTTGAAAGTGTAAAGAAAAAACTCATCAGATTGCAGGTATTTTAAAAATCATTTGATGTACTAATTTTCTACTCTGACACAGGGATTATTTTAAAGAAATAGATAGTTTTTAATACAGTGAAATAAATATCTCCTGCAGATAAAGATATAAAGAGACAGCCAGGGCAGGGTGTTGGTTAGTTCTGTGCAACATATCAACCCTAAGCAGATGAACAACAAAACTTCTGTACTTTGTGAATCCACCTCAGTGAGCTGCTAATCTACAGGAAAAAAACCAACAAAACAACAACCAAACCCACACATTCTGTCAGAGAATCCCAGAAATTCGAGTAGCCTTCGCAAAGCAGGTCAAGGGGTGAACAAGGGGTGAACAAAGTAATTGGAAAAATTTTAGACATCTTGTGTCTTTGTTTTTGACATCGAGAGCAGATCTGATAGGTACCAGCTCCTTTCTAAGAAGTTACATCGTCAGATGACAGCTACGCTCAAATGCTTTTCTGACATATTGTTCTCATAAAAGTAAGAGACACCTCCAAAACCAACAATAAAATAATTTTCATCTGCACACCTTCAGGTAAATGTGTGTATGATTGCTCATAATAATGCCATTTGCTAATAGCTTTTTCAATCCATATGTATGATGAAAAAAGGGTACTTTTCTTGATGTTTATTGTTACAGTTTAGCATCACTGTTCCTTAGGCATGTACTTTAGATATTGTTCCTTTCTTGAATGTCCAAAATGGATTACCAAGTATTAATAACAAATGCTTCTGGGCTCAGTATCACTGCAGCTAATGTCAGTAACAAAATAATGGACAATATGATTTTGTTTCTTTTTGCGTTCTTGAAAAATTTAGGTTCACTTAAATTTCTATGCAATGAATTTTTTCAGGAATCTAAAAAGCAATTAATTTTGATGTCTAATTAGAACCAGAGTAATTCCTCATTAATTGAACAGATTTCACTTGCATCGATGTATTCATTCCTCTGCCCCAAATGTCATCTTTAGATGTTAATTACACTGTCAGAGAACACCTAAGGTTTCTTTTATAATTGTATAACTAGTGACCTGTTGTGCCTTAAGTTTTTCTGTTGTGGTAGCTGGTCTGATGATGTTTGATTGGTATTGTCAATCAGTTCAAAGTAAAAAAAGTAAGACAAGTCCTTTGTTTCTGCTCAGATGACTTCATATTACTCCCTAAAGCTTCTAAAAGGAGCCTTGCCTTTAGATATTAGATGTTAATAGCACCAAACTCTTTTTGTTTGATATCTGGCAATAGCTGTCCACTCAACGGATGCATTTTAAAAGTGAGAATGAGCAATACAGGTCCACATCTTTCCCATGAGATCTATTTCAAGTGTCTTTCAACTTGCTATAGCAAAAAAAAAAAAAAAAGGTATGGTCTATACCAGTTGGGTTTTTTAACTTTAGCAGTGAGGAGTTATGCAAATAATAATTAATATTATTCATTAATAATATAGCAGTTTTTGTAGGAATTAAGTTGCATAACTGAATATTGAGAAGGGCAATTAATTGATAAGAGAATGTAATGTTCATCAAATTGGATTAAAAATTACTTTTAATGTATCAGAAACATAAGGAGTGTTCGTAATATTCTGAATATTGCTCTGTCCATCTTGAATGCAAAGATAATTGAGACACAGTGTCTTCCTGTCTGTTGACTGTATTATGAATTACTTAGAACAAAACCAGTCATAAAATAAGAGCTTAAATACTTTGAGATTATTTCACCTCATTATAAAATAAAAATTCCTAAGCATTTATCCATATCACTGATATAAATTTTAACAAAAAGCTTAGAATATTGGAGACATTGCAAAGCCAAGGAAGAAATTCAATACTTTGACAGTATTAAAAACATCAGAGGAGATGACTAAACTCACAGTTTAGTGTGCTTGAAATTCAAGCTGGGCTACTAATGAGCAGACTGCTAATTGCTGTAAGTCTAATGGCTGGAGCTGAGCAACAACTATTTCCTTCTAGAAGGAATATCAAGCATTTGTCATAAAAAGTATTCAGTGCAAGAAAATTCCCTACACTCCTTTCAAATTGTATTGGTGACTCAATTTTCTTCCTACATGTGAAAATGATGTCTCATCTGCATTTGTCTGTTTATATCTTCCACCTTTTGAATCTTTTTACATTTGTCTATTAGATTGAAAAACCTGTTATTTTCAACATCAATTTTCCAACTATTAACTTTTCCTTTCAGAAATAAAATCTCTAATGTTGTCTTACATGTTCAGGTGCAATTTTTACCCCTTGGTTTTCTTCAGTGAAACATCTCTAATTTTCCCTGTAGTCTGGAAGGGAAGGAGGTATCATAACTCATCAAAACATCTAGATGTGGTGGAAGAAATACACCAGATTTTGCATGTGTATTTTGCATGTAATCTGTCACCTTCAAATTACTTTTTGGCCTTGAATGGTTTTCTGTTCTAAAAAGCCTTTATCTCATATCATAATTTTTCAGATGCTTGCAAGGATGGGATGTTCTGTCCTATGTACTTAGCTCTTACTCTTCCTTCTTACATTCTGACCTTGAATTTGCTGAATCAAAATAGATGTTGTCTGTGCAGTTTCATGTGGAATCTGAATGAATCCATATTTTCTATATAATCCCTTCTTATTTTTATTAAGCTTCGTAAAAAAAAAAAACCCCACCTCTCTTTTTGTCACAAATTGCTGATAAAAATTTGAAGAAATGTAACCAAGAGTAAAAAGTAAGTAACAATTGACAGAGGCTAATAATCTACCTTTCTCAGAGTACTATCCTAAATCCTCTATCTAAACATCATGCAATATTAGCTGCATGGCTTTAAGAGTATTGGGAGGATATTTCTGGGATGATATGCTCATTCCCAGGCTAAGATTGTGGAGATTTTGGTTGTATAAAAATAAAGCTGTGTTTTAATAGAGAATTGCATCTCATCACTTCATTCAGCTCTTGTAACTAGTGGTCTGAAGTATGTTTAAGTTGCACAATCAGGAAAATATGGATCTTGCTAGGCAAAACTATTTTAAGTCTTCAGTGAAGTGAATTACTTCATCTTTTTCCTTCCTCGTGACAAGCAGTGATGTAAAAATGCAGCATTTTCTGGTGGAAAATAACTAAATATTTTACAGTGCAGATCTGGGTATTTTGACCCAGAGTAGACAGGTTATAGCAAACCTGATTCACAGCTGGAAAGGCTGTGAAGGAGCTGGGAAGATAGTTGTGTTCTCACTTTATCCGACACAAGAATCAAGTTTGGTTTATTTTGGTATTAGCTAGAGCTATCTTATTTGCCTTTGAAAGAACTTCACAGAAAAGACTTTGCAAACACATGTCAATAACAAAATCAATTCAGAATTTGCATATTTTCACTTTGTGTGAAATTTTGGAATAATTTATGATCAAGTTTTGCACTTATTTTTTCTGGCCACACATACAGTCATGCATGTTTTGTATTCTCAGGTTTTTGTTATTTTTTTTTCTTTTTAAGATTATCAGAGCACCTTGATTAGGATAGGCATAACTACTTTTGTTCGTTCTCCAGCATCACTATTTGAACGAAGATAAAGCTAAACTACTGACATGTTAATTCCTCCAGTGGGGAAACTGGAAGATATTCTTAATGAATATCACTAGGAAAAGCCAAATCTTACAAATCTTACAGTATACTGGGGGGGAAAAGCTAAGTAATACCCATGGAATGGCCTATATTCAGGCATTCATTCAGCAGTTTAATGAAAAAAATGCAGTATATAACCTCACGAACTGCCCCTCCATCCTCTTTCCCGCAGCAGCTGGGGCTCAGGTTGCTGCCAGCTCGTTGGTGTGCTATGAAGTTGTCAGCTCTCCCTGCACCTCTCTGTCTTCCACACCCAAAGCAGAGGACTGGTGCTAGCATTAATAAAAACGCCTCTGTGCAAGTACAAGAGCAATAACATTTCAGTTTATTTATGTGACTGACAGCAACCTGATACTGTCAGGTTGAGTGCTTGTGCTGGTACTATGTAGTTGATGTTTGTTCATTGTCAGGTTCATGTCAGTCAACTAATTTTTTCTACCATTTCCTATTTTTCAAAATCTTCCCTGTGTAAAAGAGAGCTTTGTTATGAGATGTCACTGAAATAAGACAGCAAATAAATTAGTATATTTGTGTTGAGTGGTCTACACATATCCAACTAATTATTTATAGTATTTTTTAAAGGGTAGACTAATTTAAAAAAAAATTCTGACAGCTTTAAAATGGACTTTAATGACAACTGATGATGCATATTCATAGAACACTTAATAGCCAAACAATTTTTTCTGACAAAGCAAACCCATTGTGGTGAATGTGATCTCATCCCTCCACCAGAAAAAATATCCCTTGTGGGTAGAAAATAGCAGTAGCTAGTGGGATGCAGCAATATGCCATAAGTCAGTGAAAAATTAATGGAAATATTGTATATACTGACATTGAAGAGAAAATTTTGATGAAAGAAATTGGAATCTGACCAAGTAAATGGAAAGTAACATCTTTGCTCTAAAAAAAAAATCAAATTAAGAAGTTCTCTGTAATTTTAATATTGTGGAGAAAATAATAATAATAATAATGATGATGATGATGATGATGATAATATTGTGTTATCAATAGGTCCCAAAGGATATGAATAAATGGTTCTGTTAAGCATGTGTATGATTTCCACCATTAAGTCTACAGACCCAGTCCACTGAGTCTTCTGAGGCAAGACAGCTCATGATGATGGTGTGTTTGTATCATGTAGGAATCTCATTTGTCTTGGACTCCAGTAGTTAGACACTCATTTCTTTCGTCTTGGCTGGTGTCTGCAGGATTTGTAGATTTTTCATCTCTCTTTTTTTCCCCCACAATTGTGGCTGTTGTCAAAACACTGGTTCAGTTCCAGTGGGGGAATTGCCTGCAATATCCCCAACGATGATCCCCAACACTTTGAGCAACTGTCTGTGTTAGCTGTGTCCATCACCTTCCTCACAAACCATGCAGGCAAATTTCTCAGCTCTCTAAAAACTGTTGACAAAATACTTCATGGAGATTCTTCTTGTATACACTGTTCCTATTTTGCAAGTGAATCCTTCAGGTGTACAATCATGACACTTCTTGCATCAATACTTTGATTATAACTGTCAGTATGAATCAGTGTTTTTCTTAAATCTTTCATTGCTTTTCAGGACTCAGATAACAAGCACAAAAGTTCAGACACTTGAAGAAGTTACAGAAACATACAGAAAACAAAATTTTATTCAGTGATTTAATTATGTCTTCTTTAGCATTTTTTTCCTTTTTAGAATTTTTTAATTACAAGATTTATGCACAAAGATTGTCATTTGATTAGTAAGTACTGACAATAGTTTTTGATGTCTATCTTATTTTATAATTTAGCTAAAAACTCAATTTTAAATGGAAGCTCCATTTCACTTTGCATCCCCTCACCATAACACATGTGGAATATAGCTTTGTGATAATTAATGATGTTTTTAACAAAATAAAAACAATTTCTCTCCCTCCTATAAGCTCTATGCCCAGTAAAACAAAATTAATTGTGTCAATTTTTCTATGAGGAAGTGAAAAATTACCTGAAATTTCACAGTTTAAATAACAAAAGACCTTTCAAACTATGTTAGAGGCCAATATATTTTTCAACAGTATTTTCTGTTATTAAATTAGATATGTTTTTAAATTGCATATGTTTTTAAAATGCATATTTTTAAGTGTTACAATTTAAGACTGCTCCTGTTCTGCTGCTGCACATGTAGAACACTAATGTTTGTGTAAAGATAGAAAACAATATGCAATATCTGAAACATCCAATGAAGTCCTGGCTCCTGCATTGAACCTCTCCAAACAAAATAAAGAAGAAAAGCTTGAAGGAATGACAGATGGTAAAACAAATTGTCCAGAAATGTTTATTAGGAATAGAATAATTTGTATTTCTCTTGACAGAGAGAAGTGTGTGAAGCATTCACAATTTTGGAGACTGAAAAAGGACAAGTAGAAAACATTCTTTTATCAAAATTTTTGAACTTTTCAAATCACTGCTCCTACTTCATGTATAGAAAGGTTTGCAGTCTCTATATGGTACCTGTCAGAAAGCGAGGAGCTGACAATTTTATTTCTATGAAACCAGAAAATTTCTGTATAGTTTTGTTGCCTGTAGCTGAGTTTTCATAAAACCAACAGCAGGTTACCTACTGGCAATAGGGAATTTATTTGTTCCTTTCCAGGGTTGTGTAATCATGGCTAAAAACAAATGTAGCCTCGGGCATCTAGGAGGCAGTACTTCCTCTTCGGTGTATCCTCCTTGGACTCGCCAGGTCTGGTTTTCAGAACCAGGGTTCATTCTACGGGTGCTGATCTCATCATGGTTAGCAGCTCTTGTCTCACGGCACACCTTGTTCCAGCACAACTTTGCATAGAGAAACAGTGCAGAGCCATCACTCAGGTCCTTCAGTTCACTCACACGTCTGTGAGGCAGAGTGACACAGCTCCAGGGGAGATGCTGTGCCACTTGCCCCAGAACAGTTTCTCAGCTGCGTGCAGTTCCTGCTCACGCTAATGTCTGTTTGATGTAGGATCTTCCTGCAAAGTGAATTTACCTGGAGAAATTTAATAAAGTTGTGATGACCACTGTCTGTGAAATTGACATTGGAAAGATTAACAGGATAATTCTTAGACATCATTACTGACAGGAACACGGTATTAGGCAAATTATAGTGAAGTCCCTGGTGTTTAAGGTTCCAGGAAGCGCAGATGTACAGAGAGGATTTCTTGCACTGGGGCAGCTTAAATGTCTCAATTATGCTTGAGTTTCTATTACAGCAGCTCTCTGGTAAATGTAATTCTCAGAGAGTGGCCCACACTTATGAGGACATCTTTATCTTGTCAGCCAGAAAACATTTGAAATGTCCATTTTGACATACAGAGTAGAGGTACATTTCTAATGGGATGCAATACGCATTCCACATAAAAAACCCCTCTCTCTTGAGAGGTTTGATGTGACTTTTTGTAATTGGTATTAATAATGAAAGACAAATGCAAAGAGCTTCTTATTTTTAATGTTTTCAAATCCTTTGCAAGTATTTACTCAGTTAGGGGACATTTTTGGGAATGTTTCACAAAATGCCCAGTGAATAGAAAGGACACATTTAATCACAAAAGTAAATAATGTGTTTTTCATCATTCCCTTTCAACAGGCATTTAATTCTCAATAGCTTTGCCTTTTCTCAAGTGTTTAGAGTAGCCAAAACATCTACTAACTTCTACGTCTTTTTTGGTCTGCTGAGCCTCCCTTTCACTTTGTTTGCTCAGCTTCACTTTTAAGTAGCAGTTGAAATAGGAGAGCTGGGAGAAGTGCATAATACCCACGACACACATGGAAATGGGGCCCTGCCTGACTCTTTTTGTGCCTCAAATCTAACATCTCCAATGCCAACACCAATGTGCACTGTGAAACTACCATCACATTCAATAAGAATTGAAAGAGGGCCTCACTTTTTGAATTTTTCTCTAATATTTATTTCATGCAACTTTTTAACTACAGTGCCTCTCTGATAGCATTAGCCATTAAAGACCTAGATATCAATTTAACTTAGCTTTTAAGTTAGCTTTAAGATTACTCTAAGTCTTTAAGACTGGTATTAGTTTTGAGGAAAGGGAAACTGTCTTCTGGCCTACAGGCATCTGTCTTCTCAGGGATAGTAGCCAAGGGAAAACAACTGATTTTTAGATAACTTCTTTTCTTTTCTCTTTCTATTTAGTGAGAAAAAGAAAGAAATATCTCCTCCAAGACTAGGTCCTTCAGGTCCACTCCTTCAGGAATTGTTTGATCAGAAGTCAATTAGAGTTTCATCATGGACTCTGAATGAGGATTAAATGCTCATTTTGCAAATTGATAAAACTATTCTAAAAAGTTATAAGGGTATTCAGAAATACTCCCTGTACAGTTGACTTCAGGTAGCGTCTAAGCACTGCACAGCTGCTCTCTTAAATCTCTCCCACACACAACAGCATGGGAGAGAGAAGAAGAAGAGCAAATGAGAGAAAAATTCCTGGTTTGAGCTAAAGGCAGTTTAATTAGCAAAGGAAAGGGGAAAAAAAGACCCAACCACATAAGCCAAATGATGCAAAGGCAGTCACTGATCACAAGCAGACCAATGACCAGCCAGTCTCCCAGCAAAGTCTGAATTTCCCAAAACCTCCTTGCTTGACTTTTGTTACTGAGCATAAGGTTACATGCTAGGGAATATCCCTTTGAACAATTTACATCAGCTGTGGCCCCTCACAAATTCTTGCTCATTCCTGGCAATTCACTGGGTAGAGTAGAGTAGGAAAAAGATAAAGCCTTGATACTGTGTGAGCAATAATCAAAATGCTGGTGTGGTCACAATTTGAGTCACAAATCCAAAACACAGGACCATATACACTGCTATGCATAAAATTTACTCTATCCCAGCCACACCCAGGAGACCTGTGAAATCCCTTTGTTAATTTTCCCAGGTAATTTTAGGAAAAAATGTTATGAGAGGATGGGTGGAGTAACAAATAAATAAATGAATAAGATGATAGGAAAACACTATTAGTGAATATATGCACAATTTGAAATTTCTCAAGTTCCAGATACAAACTGATTTTAACTAAGAAAAATGTTCAAATATTTAAATGAAAAAATGTGTTTTTGCCTATGTGTATATTCGTATCTACTTTTGTCCTAATTGAATTCCTTTCAGCATTTCATTTGCATGTGTCTTTGTTTTGCCTCTCTGGCTCTAAGTTAATACTTAGAAGTCCATTGTCATCAGCTTCCCATCCTTTGGATGAAAAAATAGTATAAAAGCACTGTGTGATTCAAACCACTGATCTGATTCTGCACCATGTGAATTCAATAGAAACTGCTCTATGCAACCTTCACCAAAGTGAATTTCTCTGCTAACTGGAATATATTTCTCTATTATTTATAGCATAAACCTAATAAACTATTATTCATAAGCATTTAATTTAAAATTAAGAATGTATTTTAAATACCATTTCTATTAAAAATATGATTGATCAGTCTTCAAGAGACTTTCCACTGCAAAAAGCCTCAAATGTATGCTCACATTTTCTGTTGTACTACCCAATCCTTCATCTGTGAACAATGAACAGAAGTTGATTATGACACTGTTTTATTACACTTTCCTATATGGAGTACCTTGTTTCCATGAAATTTTAATAATTATTTCCATACAATAATTTTAATGTGGATTCCTGTTTTCAGACTTGACCCAAAGCCTAAAGTCACAGAATATTTTTTGCCAAACTGAAATTTTCCATATGCACACATAAAATTTAATTTGCAAAGAAAACTTTGTCTCTCTATACAAAGGATAAAGGCCATTACAGTTACTGAAGATATCTCATTTTCTGAATCTAATCTTTCTTTTATCACCACTGAGTACCTGCAGCCATGAAAACTGACTTTCATTTAGAAGCTATTTGTTGTTAGTATACTTTAAACTAAACAAGAGTTACTAGAGATTTCTTCAGAAGGACTGTCAGGATGTAGTTCAAAAATCATATATGCAACCAAATCTTCTCTTTGTAGCTATCGAAAATCCATATGTGAATCTTTGGAATTTACAAATTAAGGTTATCCACTATCACACCGGGTTAGATCATAACTCTATGAAATCCTTTGACAATCTCAGTGACTTCAGAAGTTCTTTTATTTTTGAGTGTCTTCCTCAAGACACAAGACTGTGAAAAAATTTTTATTACCTTAATTTCTTCATGGCTAAGTTGCTGTTATATTTAATGGTTAATATGATGGGAATATTTGCAAGGAAGTGAATTTTTAAGTGCATTAATTGCCTGGCACTATATATGAATCACATGCAAGAGCCATGACAGAATGCAAATATCCAGTGTAATTCAACTATCAGCTATAAAGGAGCTATTCTTTGGTTTTCTGCAGCTAACTTTTTCATTGATACATGTCTTTTGAAGTTAGAACAAAAGAGAAAGCAGTCTGAAAGGCAGAGGCAGAAGCTTCATTAAGTAGTCAAGATTAATTAGATATTAGTCAAGATAATTAGAATAGGATCATTATGGACCTGCAGAGAAGTGGGGGTTTTATCAAGACATAGAATAATGGCTTCTACATAGCATTAAGCATCCCACTGCTGGGTCATGAAGTGGGTGATGTGGGTGGCAGATTGACAGAGCCAGAGGTTAGGATATGGCAGCTGAAAACAGTCATTCTAATTATAAGAATCCTTACAGGTAACTGCCACCAATTCTAGGCATAAAATCTGTTGGCTGGCATATAGTGCTAGTTTTTAGAGTAACCTATAATCATCCTTAAATTAAGTAATTAATGCCCATTTATTAAAATGACGTTAAAACTTGGAATTAGTTCCATGTATGACTTTTGACATATCCATCTATAATTCCAGTGAAGACTTGCATTGAGTTGGAGCTGGTGTTAATTTGTTGATTAAGTTAGATATTTGGATGGGTCTTCACAAGTATTTCCACCTGGGTAAGCACAACTAGTGACTATTGTTAATCCTGACTTAAAAAATAAATAAATAAATTAGGGCTACATTAGTATTGCATTCAAATAAAGTGTTCCAGAATGGAAATGAATTATATATATATTTTCAAGATAAGATAGTCCTGTGAGCTGCCTCCATTCAATTTTTTCTCAGTTCTGAGTTTCACTGCTACTGTATAAATAATTTAATATGTTTAATTATACAAGATGTTTTCAGCTTAGTAGATAGACTTTGACTAGGTGTCCATGTTAATAAGAGTTAATGACAAATCAAATATGAGAAGATAAACAGCCATACTAACATTGTGCCCTTTTAGAAAAAAACCACTTCTATATTTTTTTCAAAGTACTGTCAAAATCCAAGTTTTGCAGACTTTCTATGGTGTGTTTGCATATATAAATTATTTCACTCTGATTTTAAAATTTATGGGATTCAAAACAGAGCTTGGAGGAAGCCAGTTTTCCTCTTTCTGTGGAAATGTGGAAAGGAGAGGAGGAGAGGGAGGGGATAGGAGAAGAGGGAAGGAGAGGAGATGGGAGGAGAGAGAAGGGGAGGGGAAGGGTGGGACACTGATACTTCCTTTAAAACAAAAGTGTTTTAAAAAGCAGATAATTAAAATATTTTCTTTCAGTAGAACAGAATTAATAAATGTTGATGTTTAAAAATTTATGGCATAATCTGGAAAACAGTCATATCATTGTGGATATTAGAAAATTCTTTTCCTAAAATATCAGTGTGGAATTTTTAAAGATGATGTTTATTATTATATATTTGCAACATCATGTGTCTTTTCCCCCCATTGAAAGTATTAAAAATTGACTCACTTCTGTGAATTCTCTCTTGTGAGTGACCTTTTTCATAAGCTTTTAATCTATTTCTACCTCAAAGACATTTTGCTACAGTATTTTACAGAGATTAAAAAATCAAATTACTTCCCCCTCCCAAAAAACACCAAGCATTTCCACCATGCAGCATTTTATTTTTAGGGATCCATATGAATAGCCTGATTTGCACAAGTGCTGCACACTCAGCATTATCTATCTGTGGGAATTGGATACTTGATGCTTTTTAGAAATCACAAGAGGATCCATTGAAAATAATACTTAAGAGGAAAAAAAACACAGGATATTTCTATATGAACATCATGCCCTTGTGATGAGCTTATCTGCAATTTTTCAAGCTCTGCTGTGCTACATAACATTTTCCTCCATTTGCCATGCAAAAAAAGATTCAATTAAGGGCACATGAATTAGTTTAAACAGTGATAATTTGAACATCTGATTCTAAAAGAAAGAACATTCTTTTCCTTTAGAAATTGTTAGTTGAAATAGTGCTGTATTATGCTCTTCTGTTTGAAACTGAGGACTATGTCATAACAGTATAAATTTGAAATATGTCCTAAAACCTCCACATTTTGATATTCAGAACAAACAGTTTTCTCTGTTTTCTTAAGAAAATAGATCTCTCCAGTGTTGGGAGAAGAGATTGCTCTATCCTTCAGGTATTCCTTTCCTGGAGTGCCCTTTGCAAGTAGAGGGAATAAATATCACAACTTTGTGAAATGACCCTGCTGCTGAAGTACCGTGTAGTTCAACATCTCACCTGTGAGCCTCTTTCCATGGCTGATTGAAATGGCACACACTTAAAAACATGTGGATAGAATACCCTTGAGAAGAGCCAATGACAATGCTGTGTAAAGAGGTGCATGGGATGACTAAGGACAGTGTGAGACTCAAGACTCACACTTTTTTCCCCCAATATTGGGATCTTTTGGCACAGATATGTGAAGGGCATTAAGAGCCTATTATATAGATCCTGGTGTAGCTGTAGAAATTGTTTATCATACAGACAGGAAAAAAAATTAAGATCAGGGACTAAGTTGTGACCCAGTGTTCAGCAACATGAATTCAGAAGTAGTCCAGGGCAGTCAATGGATTTCCATCAGATTTATAGCAGAGTAAGAGAAAAAACTTGGTTCAAGGTCTTTCAGTGCACTGTGACAGAATGCAAAGTTCAGCTGCTTTCTTCAAGGATTAATTTTCTTTCAGACTGTCCCTTCATCCGATGGCATTTGCATTGCTGATTCCTACCCTGCTCCTCAGAGGACATGAAAATATGTAGCTGCTCATCTCCCTGTTCAGTTTTTATAGATTACTTTGATGTTCAAAATAAATCTCATTATGCTGCAGATCAAAGAGGGCAATTCCTTTCACCAAAGCAGTGCAATAAGCCAATTAACAATTTTTAATTTTTTTAAAAAATAATTTAATGCAGAGAATGTCACTGTAATGTATCTGTTGTGACTGGGTAGGTCTGCAGTGAAACCCTAGGCAGCAGAATCAGAAGTTGCTTTTACAGTTTTAGCAGTAGTTGAGCTGACCAAAAAATTTAGATAGAGGTAAATTAATGACTTAATTTAAAAAAAAAAAAAGACTAGAATAACATGAAATTAAAATTTTTTAAGCTAAAATCCAGCACCAATGTTCAAAAAGCTCTCTAAATGTGGCTAACAAATTAATTGTTTTTTTTTATTTATTCCTTCTTTCTTTAATTCAACTGACCTAAATAAAGTCTTAAATACAATTTCATAGTTAATAGCTGTACAATTATGGTTTGAATGTTTTAAAAGTAAGCATATTGGAGTTTGAAATTTTTATTTGAGTACGGGTTTCAAAATTTTAACAAATTAACCTGGATTCTGAACTAATTTTTTATATTGTGATTGAACTTGGTTTTGGATATTATTGATATTGATTGAGTATTGATATTCATTTTCTGATGCAGGTGATGGAGGACGCAGTGAGGAAAAGTGTACTGTTGGATCTTATACTAACCAACAAGGAAGGCCTGGTTGGAGATATGAAGGTTGGGAGAACTTTGGCTACAGTGACCGTAAGCTCATGGAGTTCAGAATCCTGTGAGGAGAGAGCACGGCAATGATTAAGATTGTAACCTTGGTCTTGAAGAGAGCTCTATTTGGCTTCTCCAGGGACCTTCTTGAAAGAATCCCATGGGAACATGCTCTAGAGGGATGAGGCATCCAAGTGAGCTGGTTAATATGCAAGGATCACTTTCTCCATGCTCAAGAACAGTGAATTCCAATAGGAAAGAAATTGAACAAAAGTGACAGGAGAGGTGCATGGCTGGAGCACAGGCAGGAGATACACGTGAGGTGGACTGAGACCTGGCTGAGTGGCAGAGCTCAGAGGGGTGGGATCTGTAGCACAGGGTGTAGTTGGAGGTCCGTAAGTAACAGTGACCCGAAGGGTTAATACTTTAAATTATTCATCCAGTGGCTTGGATGAAGAGACAGATGCCTCCTCAACAGGTTTGCTGGCAACACAAAGCTGGGAGGAGTGGCTGATGCCCCAGAGTGCTGTGCAGCTCTTCAGAAGGACCTCAACAGACTGGAGAGAGATGAGCAGAGAACTGTCTGAAATTCAACAAAGGGAAATGCAGGGTCCCACACCTGGGGAGTGATAACCCCAGGCATCAGCACAGGCTGGGAGCTGACCTGCTGGAAAGCAGCTCTGCAGAGAAGGACCTGGGGCTGCTGGTGGACAGCAAGCTGTCCATGAGCCAGCAGTGCACCCTTCCTTGCAGCCAAGAAGGCCAGTGGTATCCTGGGGAGCCACGAAGAACATTGCCAGCAGGTCAAGGGAGGTGATCCTGCCCCTCTACTCAGCCCTGGTGAGGCACATCTGGGGTGCTGTGTCCAGTTCTGGGCTCCTCAGTCCAGGAGAGACTTGGAGTTCCTGGAGTGACTTCAGTGGAAGCCAACAAAGATGATTAAGGCACTGGAGCGTCTCTCTTACTAGAAGAGAGAGAGAGGGAGTTGAGCCTATTCAGCCTCAAGACACAACTGAGAGGGGACCTCGTCAAGGCCTTCAAGTATTTGAAGAAAATGGACCCAGGCTCTTCTCAGTGGTGGCGATGGAATGAGTGGTAATGGGAAGAAAGTGGAACGGAGTAGGTTCCCCTGAACATGACGAAGGAATTCTTTACTGTGAAGGTGACCACACCGTGGCACAGGTTGCTCAGAGAGGCTGAGGCGATATTCAAAAGCCCTCTGGACACAATCCTGAGTAATGCGCTAGGGGAAACCCTGCTTGAGCAGGGAGGTTGGACTACATGAACTGCAGTGGTCCCTTCCAACCTTACCATTCTGTGATTCTGTGACTGTTTAGTGAATAAAGCTTTTATCTTAAAATTTATTGCTGTTGTCAGAAGATATTTCCCTACCTTAATGTTGTGGATTATTTTAGTCTATCTGAGAAGAAAACATATAACTTATTCATTGATTGGAGTTCCTCTTTTTGCATTTCCTCCATTATTTTCCTTTGCTTTGTTTTCAGAATTTATTAGCAAATCAATTAGTTTATACTGAAGTACAGAAATATATTTTAGACCACTACCTCACTTCCCTCAAGGAACCACATGTATCAACTAATCTCCGTTTTTGTTGGAATAACGATATGAAGAGAACAGCAGTATTTTAATTAAGCTGATAGTAAAGAATATAAATCAGGAAAACATTTCTCCTTACCTTCATAACATGTTAAGTATTAAACATTTTTTGAAAGCAAGTCCACTCAGGGATATGAGCAGTAAGGAGAGACTATTTAACATTTATTTAACTTTTAGCTGTTGAATGACCTTAGAATTTTTCCGTCCTTGCCACATGTCAGTTGATATATTAATTGTGTATTTCAGAAATAAAGTGACGGTTTTTTCTGGTTTTTTTATAATGATATTTCATTTTGTAATGGTCCTGAGTACAAAGAAAGGTATAAATCTACAACTTTGGAAAGTGACAGAAAACATACCAGGTGTAATAAAATTCATGCTGGGTTGCTATTGCAGCTGTATAAAGCACAACTAATAGGTTGACAATTTCACCTGAGAATAAAAACTCTTGGTTACTACATTAAAGAAGCCTGATCCTGATGCTCACAAGGAGGTGAAAGAAACAACTCTCACTATTATCAACAATGCACAGCTTGATGTGTCTGGTGTTTACAAATCCGAATGTCCTGGATACATCTCAGTGACAGCTGAGTAAAAATCCAAGTCTTTTGAATATATTTGTATTGTTAAATAGATTGTCTTTCAGATGCAGTCCCACAATTTTCGTGTGAGATGATAAGTAATATTTATCATAATGTTTGATTTTTAGTATACTAATGGGCATTTCAGTGAATGCCCAGTAAGAATTTCCAGTAAGAATTTCTACACATGCAAAACTATTAATTTGTTACCAGACAATTTTAAAGGAAGTGAAAAAATAACATTGCATATCACTAAAATTTTCTGAGCCTGAAACCTGAAAGCTACAATGAATTAATCTCAGCATTACTCTATAGAAAAAATATATCAATCAAAATTCTGGTTCAAAACACTGCTGTTTTCAGTCAAAATTTGGTTATTAGATGCTTGCAGTGAATTACATGTGAACAATCCATGTACCAATAATTACTGACAGAAATTATATGATGATTCATCTCTCTAAAAAAATGCCATTTCAACCAAAAGTAACCTATTTGCAGTCAGTTTTTCAACAGAAAGAGAAAGAGTAATACAATGGATTTATTAGTAGTTAATTCTCCATTCTAGTCTAAAGCCTGAATACAGTTATCAGACCTGCTTAATGAAGCTGTATGCAGAATGAAAAGTCTGGTTTAAGAATTTTCTCAGTTATTAGAAAGTGAAAAATAAAAAAGAAAAATTCTGCAAAATAAAACTCAAAAATATGTGATTTCAGATTCACCTCAAAGAAAAGTAGAAAAAAATAATTTGCAAATTGTAAAGTAAAATTTTTTTAATATATTTTGGTACATATTATATTGTGTTATATAGCACTGATGTATCCAGATTTTGCTGTACAGGTAGACTCTGACAGTTGGTTTCATGTATAGGGGTTGCTGTTTGTCTATTTGTTCCTGTTAGAGAAATTATATTTGTCAATGTTACCTAGAGAATGAAATACGAAGGATCTAATCTATTTTGGTTTTAAAAATATGTATTCAGAGAAAATACAGTGTACTTATGAAATTCCTATAATATATGTAAGCCATCCTTTGGGGGACAGGCCTGGTCATAATGGTATCTTTCCTCAGTATATGTGCATTAACAGATCAAAATGACCAACACAGGTTTCAAAACTTTGACGTGTACTTACAGAGCTATGGTATGCTTCCTCTCATCAAGGATTTTCATTTTTCTATTACCTGTCATATTGGGATCCTTTGATACATTAAACCTAGAACAGAGCCTTCCAAATCAAATGTACAGGCCCTTTTCTTGATTAGTTAATCTTGATTAGTTCTTTCATTTCTGAGTTGACTGTAAATAGTTGCTGTTGGCTCAGAGGAGAGCTTTGACGTGCAACCATAAAAGCCATTTTTCTCACTGTGATAACCTAGTCAGTGTTCTTCCCATCTCTACACCCCTGAATAAATGAGTGGTCCCCTTACAGCAGTGAAAGATTGCAGCTTGTTGAATTATGATTTATGACTATTGATTGGTGAGTGAACAGTAATGACAAGGCACATGAGCCCTGCAATATCTTTTCAAGAGTGAGGAGATTTTTTTTGGGAATAGATGATATGAGCTTTGAAAAAATTAATACAAAGTTAAAAAAAAGTAGCAGGTAGAAGTCTCTAATTTTGGCTGCCTGTGTTCAGATTCTGAAATTTATGTGAGTAAAAGTGCAGTGTAGGATCCAACTACCCTTCTAGAAATTGAGATGTGCACCCAACTTGCCTGTGAAGTGCTACAGGACCATCTGCACTGGAGAGCTGACTTGACATTGCTTTGTAGCCAACGTGAATTCATGATGTCAGCAGAAGCAGAGGGGATTTTGAGAGATGCTTTGACAAATTGAAATAGCTCATGTAGAATAATTTTTTATGACTGACAAGGAATAAACTTGGCGTTTTGTCTGCATAATACTTTTTTCCAAGATCATATTCTTCGGGAATGTTCAGGCCTATCTTGTTTTTGTTCAGGTCTGGTTTTCCACTGCAGCCATAAGACCAATTTATTGCTTATGGAAAACAAATAAAAGAGGAATTAAAATACAGAAATGCAGTCAGAAGAAACCCTAGTGGACATCGTTAAATATTGAGTGAGTAAATTTTGAGGGGACTCTAGGGGCCACTCATCCTTTTAAAGACAGTGGCCAAACCTGTACTCAAACATACGTTTGTCAAGACAAGAAATTTTTGAGAAGCCTATTAGTAAATATAGAATCTCCAGCTAAAAATTACTGCAGCTATTAAGAGTTTAAAATTGGTAGAGAATTTAATATCTACTGACATGAATATATTACTGTGCATAGATATGTATATATGCATAGATCATCTTTCTGAAAATGTGTACATTAAGATAATGTCATGTGGTACTTTCTATATAGGTTCAGTTTCCATTTGAAATGGCACAATCTTCTTCCATTTTTCACTACAAGAAAAGGTAATTTGTTATCTGACACATTTTGTATGAAGCTTCTCTAATTGTGTACTTAGCAGTTATCTTGTTCACTTTCTCTAGTTCTATCTACATCTTGTCATCCAGATGAAGAGGGTGATGATTGATACTGTGCTCTGTTATAAATCCATTGGGAAAGGTCAAAATAAATTCTGGAAGCAAAATGTGTAATTCATTATTACAAATAACCTTGGGCCTTTACAATAATTTGTATACCGTACCTTCTGTTAGCAGTACTTTGGTAGATCAAATAGCTTTTTCTTTCCATATTTGATGAAAATGCAAGCAGAAGAAAAGAAAGGTAAGAAAATAAAAATCTCATACTTACACAAAGTTATAATCAGTTATACACCGATTTTTTTGTACACTCTGTGCCTGGAACATATCAGACTGACCATGAACTTGCATGTAAGCAAGACAAAATAAAAAATAAATTCATGTTGCTTGGGATTTGCTTCACAATAAAATATCTTTAAAAAGAGAGTATAAAATAATTATTTTTAGAGAAGATTACTTCAAAAAACATAATAATATGTACAGTTTTCATGTTGAAAAGAATCTGGTGGCTAGATAGATATCTGGGTTATGTAGAGCATATTATAAATATATAAAGAAGCTCAATTTGATTCTAGCATATTTGTCGTAAAGCTAAGTTGTCTTGACTTACATAATTAGGAAACTAATCTGGAAAAAACTTGTAACAGCATGCTGTGATACACTTTTGAAGTAGTCGATATAACATCTTTGAAGGAATTTTTCTTTTCATATACTCTGCCTTAGTATCTTCTTTTATCAATTTTCTTTTGTCAGCCTGCTGCACACACATTACCCTGGATCACATAATCTTCCTTGAATGTCGAAATAATTAATTAAAAGATTTGTTACGTATTATTTGCAATGCTTACTTGCTTTTATACTGACAGATTCTGAAGCTTTTTTATATCTGTGTGTATGCAAAATCTAGTTTCATAACTAGATTCATAGCTTCAGATTACACACCTTGTGCAGATCTTTTAAAAGAATTCCTACCAAATTCTCCATCCAGTTTGATTTCTAGTATGTCCATTTGTTTGGTCCTTTTTTACTCTTGGTCCTTTAAAGCCCTGCAATGTCTTAACCTTTGCCCAAAACACAAACTAAGAAAAGTCGGGAAACACTTTTTATAGATTCTCATTTTCACAGCAGCTCTAATCCTCTATGGTGGAAGACGCTTGTGTGAAGTTTGTCCTTTCAGCTGCTCTCTCAGATTTCGAGATTCTGGCCTTAATTTTCTAGCTGATTATCATCCTAGACAGAAAAGGAGACTTTGCTGGCTTAAAATGGTAGAGCCAAAATTTGTATGGAAGTTGTTCCTCTTCTGATGAGCTACATTCTAATGTCAAATTTTGAACAAGTCTTTTGTTACTTTAACTCTTATTTCAACTACCAAAATGAGCCATAAATTCAGAAATTTCTAAACATAACCAAACCTGCCTATTTCACTGACATGACTTACTTTTCCATCCTTCTGCATACCTCCAAAAATTAATTTGTCCTGAGAAGAACCACCTGTTTTATGGCTAGAACAGTAAACAGATTTGAAGAAGCATTATCATTAGCACTTTAATAACCAAACAGAATTCAGAAATAGAGAAATCTCATGAGTTTACAGTCAGGAAACAGCTGACCATATATTAAAACTCAATCCAAGTTTAGGAGTAAATTTTAGAGTGTAACTGCTGACAGTGACTGAAAACTAAATGCTCTGCAGTTGTCAGCAAAAAGTGTTTCATGACCTCTTACAAGTTTGAACAGTGGAGTTTTTAAAAATACTTTGTCAGGTTAAAAAGTCATAGTTATTTCAGAACAGTCAATACGCATTTTATATTTCAGTGTAGATGTTTAAATCTGGTTTTAGCTGTTTTGGTTAATTTTATATACAAACATAGGGTTTTAAGACATGATTGCCAATTTGGCCTACTTCAACCTCCCATAAGAAAAAACATACCCTTAAATTGCCTGTTGCTCCCCAGTGAATATAACAGAGTCCTGGAAAGGAACTAAGAGGTAGATGTGCCCATTACAGATGTCCAGAGTCCTTTAGGGTGATCCCAAACAGATTATCTGAGAGAAATTTGAGTTGTGTTCCCATTTGGTTCAGACATCAGGACATATTATTATTCTGATCAGTTTTTTAAACACTTCAATGTAACCTCATAAAACCTTAAAGGTTGATTACCCTCTTTTTCCAATAGGAAAAGCTGTCAGACAAGACACATACTAAGTTTTATTATGTTATGTAGAAGATCAGAAACTTTCACTTGTTCTCCGCCCATGTTGTTAAAAATCAATCTGATTATCTTTTTGCCAATAACTGATAAGTGTACGAGCAATTCCTTTCCTTGGTATCAAGAACCAGTTTAGATATTACTATCTTCCTCAATTTTATTTTACAATAGCTGTTATTAAAAAGGCTATGCAATTAGACTGGTTACTTTTAATAGACCTACGTACTTCAATTTTTGTTGTTGCACTCTTTCTATTTTTAGTAATTTTAAACAGGTTGTTTGATTATTTTACAATCTCCTTCATTTCTATTCAGACTTAACATACTACAGATTGTTTCAAAAGCAGCAGTAGACTTTATCAGACAATGTAAGTGTGTGGGACATACCTGAAATACAAGGGCCCAATCAATTGTTTTTTATTCCTGCTGTTGTAAAAAGTGGTGACAGAAAATATGTTATTTGGAATGGTTTGGAGGACATATCCACCACAGACCTATCTTCTAAGTATTTCTCCACAATTTAAGGCTTTTGATAATACTTTTCTTATTTTTCTCCCCCCAGAAACCTTCACATTAAACAAGGAAGAGTTGAATGAGGGGAAGTGGGAAATTTGGCCAAATTTCTCCTGTCATGGCTGAACTGTTCTCTTCGTAAGATTCCCAGACCATGGGAGCTCCCAGACCTTGAGAGTGGTTGTTCTCCAACTCTGCTCAATGCTTTGCCAGCCTCCTGCACCTCTACAGAGTCTGTAAGAATATGGAAGGGCACAAATACTTCAGGCGAATTTCCATGAATAGTTGCTTTTTTTTTTTTTTTCCCCAAGCAGAGCACATCAAAAAAACACCAGCAACAGTTAAAATCCCTAAAGATATGCTTTCTTAGAATTAGAACACATCTCCTTCTGAGTCTGAGAAAACAAACTTCAGGGTAAGTCTGGCTCTTAAATATTTTGTTCTATTACATTTAAAGATATTTAAAGATATCCATCCACTTCCATTAACCTATTTTTTGCCTCAAATGAATGGTAAAATTATTTTAATATTTCCATAGGAAAGCACAGAAATTTTCATCTACCATTTAGGCTTCAACCTGTATTAGGGAACACTAACTGAGTTTTGCCAGAGTAAGATAATTTCACTCTTTAATGCTTCCATGGACTTTCTGTTTAATTACAGATCATACCCTGCAGAAAACTAGAAATACAAAAACAAGACTTAGCAGTGATCAAAATTAGTTGAAAGCAGCTTCCTAAAAGTTCTGTGAGGTAAGAGTTTTTAGTGTACGTGTTTTTAACAACAATATGAAAACTGCAACTCCTACCCCATTAAGTACAGTTAGCTATTTTCTCTTGCTGCTATGAATCCAAATTTTGGAACAGCCGTCGCCATAGGCATAGCCAAAATACATGTTAGAAACTGATTAGTAACTCTGTTAAAGACTTGTGATTCAGTTGATATATGTGCTGTGTCCCACAAGAAATTCCTTGGAGTTCTGATGCCTTTAGACTCATCTGTATCTGCAGCAACAGCCTGATCGCATTGAGCACTGAGACTCAATATTACAGCAAGCTTCCCACACACTCCTAACTCTTGCTCCTGAAGATGGGCCAAACCATTGTTATGTTTGTTAGACACAGCTAAGTGGAAATGAAAGGCTCTGAAGAGTTTATAAATTCAAGATAGATTAACTGAATAGCTTATTTTCTTCATTATCTCGTGGGGAAAAAGAAACCAGTGTTATATTGGCAACCTGCTGATGAAGCAAAGGAGCATGGCTTATGGCCAGAACATCATAAACTATTTACAAAGGCAGTAATTAAAATTAATGAAATGTTGAATGGACTTGACAGAGTAAAGCAATCAGAATGGAGATTACACTTCTTTTCACACTCTCTGGTATAATGGGATTCAAAGAAAACCCATTCCCATTAGAGCTAAGAACTGTGATTATTTTGAAGTGGATTTCAGGTTTAATTCATGTTTGTTTAATTTCATAATGCTACAGTTTTTGCCTCCTTCAAGTTCTAAGTGAACGTAGATGAGATGTCAGCAACATCAGTCCATCTGTTTCTGGAAGCACTGAAAAAAAAACCTGCCCTGTATAGGTTGACTTTGGAAAATAACCCAGTGGTTTTCATTGTCTTCTAATCCTTTATGTAGTTAGTTTTCTAGCACATGCAGAATTATGTGTGGATTTCTGCAGGAAAACAGTCTTTAAGAGGTGTTTCCATTTCCCAGATAGAACCAAGAATTTCAAGGACAAAAGAAATAGACAGTAAATACAGAGGAAAGAAGGAAAAGATAAAGCTTGGAGTGGGGATGTAAGGGCTGCTGGTAGGAAATAAAGACATTTTGATTAGAAACTCCGAGAGTTAAGGACTGAGTTTCCTTTATATTTAGGGTAAGCTGTTACTTGCTTCTTTTTCTGATCTTTGACTATTATTACTGTTCTAATAATTGCTGTGAGTTAGGAGAATTCATGCATCTTCCAGAGGTGGTCTTCTTGTCAACACATATTCCCTATCCTTCAGCGTACTTTAGGATTCAATTCATGGTAATCTAAACTCAGCACAGCCTTATTCTTCCCCTGGGCTCTGGGTACATGCTCCTGACATTTCTTTGACCAAAAGCTTAAACACACCTTGCTCTCAATAAGATGATTCAAGAATACATCCTCAGAAAGATATGATATAGGGCTGTAGTCATAAAAAATTTGAGTAGTAGTTAGTTTTCAGCATTAAGTGTGGCATATTTTATGAACAAAACAGTATTTTCCTTATAATTTGCTTCTGTTCAGTGCAAAAAATGAAACTGTCTCTGGAAGCAGAATATAATTTCCTCAAAATTTGCTTTGTTTCAACAGCCCTCTTAAAAGTCCAGAGAAACCTTGAATTATCAGGCAAGGGAAAGCAAACAGGCAGTGTTTCCAGGAGTATCATTTGTACACTGCTAGTACTAATTCCTTTAAAAGAACACTCTCTATAATGCTTAAATCAACCATTTTTTCTGTGTAAGATTAAATGCTTTAAATTTTGGATTGTATTTACTGCAAATAAGTAATAATTATTGCCATACACCATCCATCCATCCGTCTACCTATCTATGTATCTATCTGTCTATCTATCTATCTATCTATCTATCTTTCTATCTATCTCAAAAATTCCATGTTCTGGAGTCCACCAGGAAGGATGAGTGAACAATATTTCAATAATAACTGTGCTTAGCCACTTTATTTATTCTGAGGTATCTTTGAAGACCACTCCCAATGAGGCAACTCAGGACTTCTGAACAAGATGAAAATAACTGTTGTGTAAAACTAGTGGAAAATGGAAGGAAATTTTCCTAAGCAATTATAGAATTTGCAAAGCATGTACTGGATTGCTAATGTGTTAATTTTAAAAAGCCTGTTCATAAATGAGTGGTAGCTTAGCAATGTGTGATTGGTGGTTGTTATACAAGACGATTCAGTTACTATGCTAAAACGTAGACTGACCACAGCGGTAAGAAATCAAAGAATTTATAATGTTTATGAAGACATAACTTATGTCAACAGCAAATACTTTGTCTTTCTCATCAAAATGGAAGAAATCTGCTTCTTCAAGTAAAGTGATAACTAATGGGTAAAATATCTCAATTTTCATTTAGAATTCAATTGGTCATATTGTAACAAATTTTCATCTGTCAGAAACAAAACATATTTTCATTTTTCTACCTCATAAAATATTTTAGCAATAATTATTCCTCGTTATTTTCTCAGAAAGTGCTACATTTTATTTCTTAAAATCACATTCTTTAAATATTGGTCCTCCAAAGTATCCCTCCAATCTCTGTTTCATGCTCATATTTTACACACTGTGATTGTTGCTGTTGTGGAATAATAATTACCAATGGCTCACGTCTATTTATCATATCACACTTATTAATTTTCCACACATCTCTAATGGAAGATCACATCCCTCAGTATTTTCAATTCAGTTGAACTCTGACACCAAGGACCTAGAGGCACATTTCAACTTAGGATAAACAGGGAAAAATCCACTAAATAATAATTAAAAGCATTTACTCCAAGTTTGTGGCAGTGTGTATCTATGGGAAGAGTCTTGCCCATGGGAATACTCCTTTTTCTTAAAGAGATCACTTAAGACATCTAAAATATTTAAATATTTCCTGAATGTCAATGCACAAAGGTGGGATGGCAGTGAATGTGCCACAGACTTGCACTGTGTCAGGCTTACAACAAAGTCTCATGTAGTAGGTGCTTATACAAGACTAAATCAGTCACTGCTGAAGACAAGAAAAAAATTTTGAGTGGCTCCAATTAGGCTTTTAAATTTTTGGTTAGGTCTTGTGTAGACTGCCTTCAGTTATATTAATATTACCTTTCAGGACAATTCTCTACAAGAGTGTAATTGACAGCAGATTTAGCTGTTAGGTTGGTAATTCCTGTCAGTCTTATTTTCAAAGACTGAATTTATTCCTTCTTAAAGAAGACTGCCAGAGCACTCAAGTGTGTTCAAATTTATGACGACAGAAAATTATAAATGGCTTGATAACAAGAAAAAAAAATTCACATTGACCATTTACAAATATTCTTTGCAAGAACATAAATTTTGACAAATTGCTTACAATTGGCAATTTTCATTGTATGGTAGAAAGCACAATTTAAAAGCAAGTCTGCAATAAAAATCTGGACCTAAGGAAAAAGGAATGCTTTTGTATTTTGTTTTAATTAAGGAAACTGATGTCACTTCATGTTCCAAGTTGTCCAACACATTTTATAGAAAAAAGAGTGGGAAAATTGACAGAATAATTTTTTGTGCCCAAATTCTTGCTGGTCTGGTGCTGAGTAGTCGCTGAAGTCAAAAGGAGGCAAAGATAATAATAATTTTATAAGATCTAGTTTTTATCTTCTTCTCAGCTATGTGCAGCAGAAATTTGCTTTTTTCTGTCTGTCTTCCTGAATAGCTGTCACAACAGGATTAGGTTACATCTGTTTACATGCCCAATAAATAATCAACAACTGCTGAGTTGAGGTTACATTGATACATACACAAAGTTTATGTCTTTTCTCCTTGCATTTGATCTTTGTAATGGAAACTGCCTAATATTATCCAATTAATCTTATGCAACATACTCAGCACACAGAAGGTTTAGTTTTAATTTACTGGGTTATAAGTAGCTGTAGTCTCTCTGCTATGTGTAGCATTTTGCAGATAGTTGCTTTTTGGTAGCAATTACCCCTTAAAATGTAACGAATGCTTGTTTTCAGTGACCTGAATTCAGAGCAATTGCAAAGCTGAGAACAAAGGTACTTGAAGAGTTTATTGCTCTGTGGGTCTTTTCTCATAGGAAAATTACATTTGTGCATTTTGATTAAATAATCTTAACAATAAATATATATTTAATGTATGAAAGTGGTTTGACTAAAGGAGATAAAAGCTGCAAATTTTTCCTTCCTAGGTTGTCCACAAGCCCTGGTCAAGCTTATTTAAATAAACAGGACGATTAGCATTGATGCCATTATTATTATAATTAGTAATTTTGATGCTATTATTATTATTTGTAGGCTTGAATTATGCCAAATAAGACAACAATGGTGAAAACTGAACCAGGCAATAACTTCTCTTTTGAAAATAGGATCCCTGGCATCAAAATATATTAGGAGTTTTGGGGAAAAGGAAGTATTCATGTCTTGGATGTAATTTGCTTTTCATAGTTTTGTACCATCTTTTGATATACCTCTGAGACACTACAAAAATTCTGGATTATGTGGCTTGGAAGAAGAATTTTAAAGAATGTGACTATCACAAATGAATCCCAGACAATCTTTTGTCATATTCTTTGTAGTTCTGGGCTAAGTGGTCATATTTCAGCTTTAAAATGTCTCAAAAATCCAAACTAGGAGCAGGCGAGGATGTACAATAGCTCTTTCCTGAGCTACGTGCCTGCTTTCCATCATGCAGCAGGTGGAGCATAGAACATATTGGGCCATCATCTTGTCAGGGAATTAGGATAGTTCAAAGGGACATACGTGGTTCCTAAAGAGTGGAAGAGCTCTCAAATCCTGTTGTACAGACATATTCAGAAGTAACTCTTTGGGCATTAAATACACTACTTGAACATGCGCAACTACAAAAGAATAATCTTAGTAACTGCGATGTTTCTACACTTAGAGAGTCTGGATAAGTATTGAGAAATCTGGACACAAACCTGAACAAGTCATTATCAGATTTGCATACTACAATCCATATTGTGGTCTGCCATTCCAGAAGCAGTTATGGATCATTAGTTCTAATAAGGAAAAGTTAGTTGGCACTGTGCACAAATGGAATCACCTACACAAATGGCTTTGGGGAGCTGGAAAGCATTCTTTTATTCCATCTGTGCTTACAGTAAAAGTCTGGTCCTCCCTGAAATTAATTGTAGTATGCAATTTTCTTCACTGGGGCTAGGATTTCATGCTTGACTTCCTATACTTTGCATTTGCAGTGTTTTCTGTTGCCTTGCAGGTATGCATGCACTTGCTCCCTGATTTTTCAATCCTCAATTTGCATAGGCTGCTTTAGGTGTATTGTGATATCTCACATCATTCATAGCAATACCTTTAGGGTGTACCTCGGAACATGTTTGGCACCAGTGTTGATAATATATATTTATTACTAAGTATTTACAAAATGCAATTTCCAAGCATTAGATATTCAAGGCACATTTAACAGCAATGTACCAAGTCAAAGACATTTTCTGTAGAGAGAAGCCTTAGACATTATTGGAGGACACTAAGAACGAAAACTGTGGATAAAGCTGTGAATGTAGAGAAGGATTTCTGCCCACAAAAGTCCTGGATGACAGCAGAGAAGAAAGATAATTTGCCACTTGTGTTTCTTGGCATTATTTATTTATTTATTCATTTTTAAAGTGCTCAAAACAATGAATATAATTATTTTTAATTAAAATGAATCTTAAAGTGATTAAAATGGATTTTAAATGGATTTTAAAGTGGCTGCAAATTATTTTTCAGTTACTTCAAATTTAAGTAACACAAAGGAAAAAGTTGTCATGAGCCATGAAACATCAATATGTAACAAACTCAGTGTTACAGAATTTGCAACTTTGCACCTGTCATCAGGACTAATTTTACCACCCTTTGAGTGAGAATCTTATGTGACTAATCAAACCAGGTGGAAAACTCAGAACAATGAATGTCAAAGTGGAATTCAGAGTCTGATCTGTGGACATATGGGCATTTCCTCTAATAAGGAATAGAAAATTATGTACTGAAAGTAGATTCCACACGGTATACTGAGCTAAAGAATTGGAGCCAAGACTCTAAATCATGCTGCTGAGTAGCATCATAACATTTTCCCACTCTTGCTTCCCTTCTAATAATATACAAAAAAACCCCTGTAGTAAAGAAAAGGCTTATTACAATAAATATTAAAACAATTTTATTTATATAACAATCCCATTCCCCTTCTAATATGCTTAGGGACTGCCTAAGGAATATTAAGCACAGTCAGAATAAAACAGAATTACAAAAACCTTATGTCCAAAATTGATGAAGATGAGTAAACTTCAAAAACTGAACCTGTGAAGTTAAATTTTATCTAGGGCATATAAAAATCTACTGAGACAAAAAACAAAAAACCAAAAAAAGCCCCCAAAAAATCCAAAAACCAACCAACCAACCAACCCCCCAAAAAAAGAGATTTCTAACACCTCCCATTCTGGTCAGGTTGGACATTATATGAAAGTCGCCCATAAGTATAGAGGAATCTACATTTCTTGGTGTTTATTAGCACTTGTAATTCTACTCCAAGCCAAAATTTCCAGTGCAGAGGCAGAAATTAAAATAAAAGGCAAAAACTGCACAGGAAAGAAAAAAACCTGATATAGATATAGATATAGATATAGATATAGATATAGATATAGATATAGATATAGATATAGATATAGATATAGATATAGATATAGATATAGATATAACTGACATGTTGTTGATGTCTACCCAAAGGCATTTGGTGGAGAAATCAGAATCTATATCCACTTCCAAAGACAACGAAATCTCAGTCCTGGACTTTGGAAGTACCATCTTGCATTTACATTCAAGCCATTCCAGGCAGTTATTTTTATTAAAAGCCTCCAATAATGGAGATTTTTGGCTTTTTCTCTGGTACTTCTTACTCTATCTATAGTGAAGAAGAAAAATTATGTTTACTTTTGGAGCAACCATTTAACTTTTTAGCCCTTCTGTCATATCTTACTTCAGTCTTTTTTTGTTTTCTTATTCAATTTGATCATTCTTTCTTCCTATGTCTTTGTGCATGATTCCTTTTGTAACATGAAGTAAGAGATACAGTTGGTGCTATGTTTTTATTTTTTAAAAAATTCATCGACCCAAACTGACTCACTATTCTAGCTAAGCTCTTTAACAGTGTTGAATGACAAAAACAATAGAACAGCAGGAGTATTTGATGTGTTCCATGTGCAATATTGCTGTGAACAGTCTGAGTGGGTTGGTTTTCTTTCTTTTTCCATTTTTCATTGCCTACGTGTGAGCTCATTGACCCACGTTTAGTGCTTGATAAGTACAATCTTCACAGAACTTTTCTGTGTAGTTGCTTCCTTGCCATTTGTTTCTGTCTTCCACTGTGAAGTCAACTATATCTTGTGAAAATAGAACTCTAGTTCTTCTTAAACTCATCCTTGTTTTTTCAGATAATATTGCAAGGTTGTTTTTAATTCCAAATCATATTCTAATGTACTTTCAAACCTTCACAGCTTCATATCCTCTGTAAGTTTAATAAATGTACACTCAGATCTGTCATTCCTGTCATTAATAGAAATATTGAGGAGTTGTGGGCCTGGGATATCTTGAAGACTGTGACATTCAAAATCAAGATTTAAAGTCTGTTGGCATCTGTCCTGTTTCCTCAGTGAGCTTCACCTCTCATTTTAAAAATCTTTTGACAAAATGAGATTTTAGAGTCTGATAGAGAAGTGTGCAATACATCTGCACTTGCCTATTAATGTTTTGACAACTCCATCAACAAATTTTAGCTCTTTACAACACTGCTGTTTAAATCATGAGATGCAAAGTGAGCAAAAAGCTCAAACAAATGTTCAGAGCTTAACCTGTTATCTCTTTTTCCTGCTCAGGCCAATCCTGACAGTGAAAAGACCTCACATAGAAAGTATGAGGTAAGTCTTTCACATTCACCTGTCATTTAGCCTAAATCAGGATAATCAGGATTGCAGTTGCTGGTCCAGGCTTATGATTCAAGGATAGATTTTCCTGGGATTCCATTACATGATGGAGCATATTCTAAATTGTCTCATGAAATAGAGAAAGAAAGAAAAAAAAAAAAAGAAAAACAAAAGAAAGGAAAGGAAAGGAAAGGAAAAAGAAGAAAAGAAAAGAAAAGAAAAGAAAAGAAAAGAAAAGAAAAGAAAAGAAAAGAAAAGAAAAGAAAAGAGAAAAAAGAAAAGAAAAGAAAAGAAAAGAAAAGAAAAGAAAAGAAAAGAAAAGAAAATGAATTCTGGATTCCAGACAAATAAGTAAGAACATTAAAATGTGAACATTACTTGTTATTGATCTTCAGTGAGTTGCCATCAGCCTTTTCTGAAATAAGCCTAAAACAGTTCAACAAGTAATACTATTGAAGACCAATGAAAGCACAAAACACAGAGTATTCTAAGTCTCAAACTATTACTTTTCTGGAATAATAAACCTCTGATAATGCAAACAAATTCTAGCTGGCAAATAATCCCCTTTCATGTTAATGATGTTTCAAGAAATCAAATCATCTAACCATAGAACAGTCAGCAACCTTAATCTGCAGGATGCCAGGTGTGAATTATAAGCAAAATTGCAGCATGCACAATATAAGTGGGCTTGGGGAAGTGTATTAAGTCACAAGGATTTCAAGTTTTTAAAAAATAGATCTGTGGGCTACTGCCATTTACATCCTACTCAGCCTGGGAATTAGAACTTGATGATGTATGGTAGCTATTAAATTGTGGAAAGTAGGGTTATGCTCTGATCCCTACAGAGCCACTAATTGAGTTGTTCCTATATTAATGGATAAATGTTGAATGTAGCTATGGAGACTAAAGATCTACAGTTCTGTATATGATGGCATAAGCACAGACTTAGAGCAAATTTAGCATTCATTCAGCCTCCTATGGTCCCCATCCTCCGGTAAGATTTCAACTACTTCAGTAAATGATGACAAATGCTTGAAGCCAAGATATGTGAAGAATGAAATTATTTTTTCAAAGTTAATTCCTCCAAAGAATCATCACCTTAAAGGTTACTGTCAAAAGCAGCTGGATTGAATTTTGCTACATACTGAGGAAAAAGAGAGATGTGTGTGAGAGAAAGATGTGATTTATTTGCAAGGAGATCTTTCTTATTTTTTGTTTGGCATTTTTGGAGCAGACAATTTTTTGTTTTGCTAAGGAAGACTGTGAATATAGTAATTTTATTATCTTTGCTGCCATTATCACATTGTTTTTACGCATGCAGTTGTTTTATTTTCACATTTTAAGGATCAGGATTCAAATTCAATGTTACAGAATTATGAGAAATAATGTCTGGGAAGAAACTTAAGAGTTCATCTAATTAAACCTCCTTCTCAAATCCACTTATTAGGCACAAACACCCTAAACCAAAACCAAACCAAAAATTCTGGAACAGCAAAATCACTGAAGAAGAAGAAGAAAAAAACCAAACCCAAACCATTCTGTTTCCTAGGAAAAAATTCCTTTTTTTTGTTTCAAAACAAAAAGAAAGGAGGCTTTCCTTTCATGCCAAAAGCCAGTACAGCAACCTTGTGCAGACAGACTAGCACTTCAAGCAACAAACTAAATTAGGAAAATCCACTTTAAGAATGAAATGTCAAATTATTCTGAGAATTATAAAAATCATTTTTTTGTATCATCTTTATAGTATTTTGTTTCCAGACATGATTAGTAGTCTAGAGATAGTTAAGAAAAAATGCTAAAAATTTTTTTAGATGCTCTGTTACTCACGTTTGTTATTCAGCTAAATTTAACATCCCTTCATATTCTTGATTTCATTACCTTCAGAAAGACAGACTTTATGTTAAATACTCTGCAAAAAAATTTCATGTCTGTTGTTTTGTTCAGAATCTCCTGATGGAAACCCATGCTCTTCCTGTGTGAAAGGGTTTGCTTTGGCATGAAGGCATAACGTTGAAACTCCAAATCTATCCTTTTGTTTGCACACCTTTGTGAAAGGCAAAACACTTAAAAGGAACAGCTTGGCTTTTTTAGCAACTAATGTGCGTAATAATAGAATTTACTCCGTCACTTTTGTATTCCTTCTGCAGAAAGGAAAGCTAATGTTACATATTGCTCCTTCTCATAAATACTTTGCAGATATCAGCTTCCAAGACAATTTTAAGTTACAGCTACAGACCAACCATTAATTTTAGCCCTGTAGTGATTCCAAAGATGTGATTAACCCCAATGCTGCTTTTTAGATCTAGTGATGAACAAATCTCCAAAGGGCCCTGAAATTAATAAAACAGCTTATTCTAGAACATCTATAACTTAGCACCTTTGACATGATGGAAATACTGACCAAGCTCCTGGGTTTAGCCAGTAACAAAATAGTTGGGTGTCACATTCCCAAATTTAGAAAAACCGGAAAATTTTGTGAACTTCCAATGACAGATAGAAAATACTACAGTTGTGTACTCAACATATTTCAGTTCTGACTCAGTGAAACACAGTGGAAAAATTCAATCAAAACTACTAATAAAAACTACTTCTGGAGAAGTTACAATGTTGTATTCTTCAGTCTTATTACACGTTTTCCAATGCTACCATTTTTTGTCCTATGGCTTTGGACAATGACTCAGTGTCAGGCATCTGTGTGCAAAGTTTAGATTTCCAAATGGCCAGAAAGCCCAGTGCTGCTATTCATGTACAGTGACACATAAATCCAGGACACATTAAGCTCCTGTGGATGCAAGACAAAGACATCCCAGCTTATCTGACGCTAGATCACGTTGCATCTGCCCCCGTTCTTGCATGTGCCTGACATGCAGTTCAACTTTCCTTTCACAAGTTTATGAAGCAGACCAGTCAGATACAGGAAGAGAGAAGGCTTGTACAAATCGATTCTGCCTGTCCATTTTCCCCATTTGCAAATCAGTTCTTTCAAAGCAATTGTCTCCCTGCTGGGCTCAGTTCTCAGGAGGTGATTTGATTCAGAATTAGCCTCTCTGTATGGAAATCGCAGGGTGACAGCCTTAGAAGAGAGAAGCCAGGCTGCTCATTCCACTCAGCAGAAGTCAGATCACTAAAAACAATAAGCAGTTCTAGGACCCAAAGTCAATGGTTATTAGAGGCCTGCTTTTGTTAAAGATATGCTTTGTGGGTTCTAATTAAGCCATTTCAAATTTCTTCCCTAACAGCCAGAGCTTTTCTCAAATTGACTTTAATGTTAGTTTCAGAAAGAGGTGTTTATAACCTCCCTGTCTAACCATCCAGCTCCTTGGTTTCTTGGTTTCTCCTGAATCTATAGACATGAAAATTTCTTCTACTTCTTTGAACTTATTATCAAAATGGGATTCATTGAGAGTCCCATTCAGTTCTTGCTCTCCAACAGAATTTGTCTGAAGAGTGCCAATCCATACAGGCTGTTGGAACTGTGAGATAGAAATGGATCATTTTTTCTACTGTTAGGACAAGTGGGATGAAGTGTGTCAAGGACAATTAATGTTTTCCTGGGCTTCATTGGGAGAAGCACTACCAGCAGGCTGAGGGAAGTGATCCTTCCTCAGTGCTCAACACTGGTGACTGTATCTAGTTTCATGCCTGGAATACTGTGTACAGGTCTGGGCTGCCAAGTACAAGGGAGACATTGAGCTACTGGAGAGAGTCCAGTGAAGAGCCACCAAGTTGATGAAGGGACTGGAGCATCTCTTCCGTGAGGAAAGACTGAGACAGATGTGACTGTTTAGCCTGGAGAAGAGAAGGCTCAGGTCTGGGATCTTATCAATGTGTACAATTATTACTTGAGGATTCAAATAAGT
This sequence comes from Origma solitaria, assembly GCA_013397895.1. Classification (NCBI taxonomy): domain Eukaryota; kingdom Metazoa; phylum Chordata; class Aves; order Passeriformes; family Acanthizidae; genus Origma; species Origma solitaria. The sequence goes on along the minus strand of VZRL01001409.1, from coordinate 250,063 downwards.
GGGAGCCAGGCTCTTTTCAATGGTGCCCACTGACAGAAGAAGAGGTAATGGACTCAAGCTGGAGCACTGGAGGTATCTTCTGAATATCAGAAAATGGTTTTTTACTATGAGGGTGACAGAGCACCGGCACAAGTTTCCCAGAGATGTTGTAAAGTCTCCATCCTTGGAAATTTTCGAAACCCATGTGGACACGATCCTGAGCACCCTGATCTAGGTGGCCCTGTTTGAGCAGGGATTGTTGGGCCAGATGACCTTCAGAGGTCCTGTCCAACCTCAAACATCCTTAGCTTCTGTGACATGAAACTGTAAGGAAGCTGTCAATTCAGATCAAACTTAAACCAAATTTTCATTATTAATATGAAGCTGAAAGGCTCAAATATTCCCCATGATTCAAACGTAACTATTGCATTGAACTTTCAGACAGACTTTCAGACTTTCAGTCTTGGTCAATGCTATTATTAAAGATATATTTTGATTTGTTTTCTTTTTACTATGTTAGATCAATGCAGAATTGCCCATTCATTTAAACTGAAAAAAAAAATCCAGCCAAAGCAAAAATTTCAGGATAGGTTCCAACATACTGAGTTAAGATCTGCAGCATGAAATATCACCAATAAGCACATTGTCTGAAGTTACTCAGAAAATTGCAAATAACCTAGCTTTGCCAAATGTTCATACCAGATAATGGAGCTTTCAAATTCAGAGAGTAGGTACTTTCACCAGCACTCATTTGTATTTGCAACATTTCTTTGATATTTTGGAGAAAAAACATCTGAGCTGAGGAAATTGTAAACTGCATATAGCTGGTGGAAAACCTTGGAGCTTTTTGATGTGACTTTTGGATCCCCTTTCCTAGGAGATCCCCTTTTAAATCATGTTTTTTTGAGAATGCATGTGGAGGGCCAGAGTTTCTCCTGTAGGTCAGGCACTCACACTAATCAGTATTGTCTCACCTGCTTTATCTTCTGTAAGTATCTCTGCTTTACCTGCTTTGCTTTCAGCCATGAGAGTTAGCTGGACTTGAAAGATATGCAACACAGAATGAAGAAGCGTCAGTTTAAGTTGCTAATTTAAAGGTATTCATAGACAAACAGTCTTGAGATATCATCAAAACTAATACAGTCAATGACACACTTATAAAAGGGTCCTGAAAATGCTTCTATATTCAACTAGATAAGAGTGAAAGAGTAATTGCAGGAATTTCACAGTGAATCTAATATTTCAACCAAGTGCTAGCCACAGGGAAAAAAATTTTATGCTTATATAAGTCATAACAATTTCAAAAGAAAATGCTTTATAAAGAGCAGAAAGCATCATGGGTAGCAATTCAAATTACCCTGTCAGTAACCCTAATTAAATTTAGCTGAACTTACCATGTGGGATAGTGGCTAAGGGAAAAAAAAAGCTCATATATTTTGCACTTCTCTTATAAATTGTGCCACATTCATGCTTTCTCCCTTTTCTTGGATTCATTATTAGAAATTGGAGGTGTCTTCCATGCTAATGGGAAATCAAAACTGAGTAAAGCCATAGAATTACAGATTTTCAAACAAAATACCTAAACTGACACAGAGTTTTTTCAGTTCTATAATCTCAGAACTGAAGCCTCACAACTAGTGTGCTAAATTCAACATCTTTCTCTTTTTATATGTGAATACAGAGACAGAATTACTAGTCTGTCCTAAGCTTTATAGGGTGGATAAGAAGAATGAAAAAAATGTAATGTAATTGGACTTGTGTTTCTGGGAAAAAAAGAAATAATCCTAATGTATTAGGAGTTTTCATTTATATTTCAAATCCTGGATGTATCAGATTAGGGACTCATTCTCATGCATCTGGAACAAGTATATTAATAAGTAAGATAGGTTGGGAGGTTTTTTATACCTACTGTCCAAAATCCTTTTTTCATTTCTTCTACGTAAAGCTGAAATAGAAATAAAAAAATGTTCCAAAAACCCAGCCTGTGCAAAAAACCCCAAAAACCAAAAAAAGACTCTAGAATAATAAAAGACCAAGATTAATGAGTGCAACATTACCCACAATGCTTCAGAGTAAGATCAAAATTCAGATTCTTATTCTACAACCTCCAAGGAAGGGATTTACTCTGTGTTTTCTCCAGCAGTATGCTCAAACAAGGTTGAAGAAACGGTTTGGCCATGGAAACGGTTTTGCTTCTTAAAGAGATTAAGCATTTCCTGGGGCAAACTTTCACTCTAACTGCTAAAGACTCACCTCAGATGTTAGGTAACTAATTATTAGTCACTAGAGAAAATCAGATAATAGAGATGCTTAAACTTGTGGTTATGTGAGAGAGTTAATTCCAAATGTTCCAGCTGTTCTCTGTCAACCACTGAGAGGACCATTCTATGTCACGTTTGAAGTCCCTTTCTGATTATTTTTAGACCTGTTTTCTGCATTTAAATTGTTTCAGCTTCAAGGAATCAGCATTTCCTATGGAGAAAAAAAGAATGTCCTATCAAACATTTTCCAATCACCTTTATTTTGATGTATTTCAAGTTGTTGAAAAGCAAAGTACATCTCTGGGAATTGCTTAAATAGAAGGAAAAAAAATCTAGTGAAACTTATCATAAAGGATAGATATTAATTCATTCTTATGGCCCAGCACACCCCTCTGGGGAAATAAATTCCAATATTAACACAGTGGTGAAGGTATTGTTCAGCACATTTTTATTTGTTACTGACCAGATAATATCCAGGCGCTATTTCATAGTGTTTGGACAAATTGCATCTGAATTATCAGGGACTCTATTGTAAATAATGGATGACATACAGAAAACCTGTTGTAATTTGCTGCAAAATGTCCACATTTTCTCCACTGGAAATGAGTTGTGTAAGGTGGCAATGAACTGGAAAATACAGATTGCAATTAAAGGGGACCTAATCAGTTGGGAAAGTGAATGGATTCAATAGCAGAACCCTCCACAGTCTGTAGTTACTCAAACGTGCCTCTGTTACTGCATCACTATTTCCTGAGGCGTATTTCTTTGCATCCATTTCCCAAATGAATTTCCCTACTCACATTTGTTTCCCTAATCAGCCTTTTTCAATTCAGAGTGGTAAAACTATCCCACTTCAGGTAAAGAGGACTCTGCGCAGTCCTTAGCAACTCACAGAAGCACAAAGCAGTAGAGCACACACAGCAGAGTTGTGCATGGAATCAAAACATCTATTCTTTTGCTCTGCAAAGGTAGATTTTGACAGTATGGATTTGCTGCTGAAATGTGCCACTTGTTTATGAAGGCTGGGCCACTTCACTCTCCTGCAATGGGAGCTCTGTAGTGAAGACCTTGCTGTAGGAAAATGTTAACTTTCTCCTTAGGCAGCTTTCCAGAAATGGCATGAAAAAGACCTAACTTGGATGACTTCTGTTTTTATTAATGACACCTTGAAAAGGAATGGGAAGCTTGTAGAAAGGTCAGTGATGAAAGAAAAATGTGAAATATAATTACAACAGAAAAATTTCTCTTAACCAGATGTGACCATCAATCATCAGCTCTTACTTTTATGCACTCAAACATGCTGTTTTCTGTACTCCTGATACTATTTTACATATGTAAAATTTCTTCCAGGCACCATACAACCATAAAAAGAACATTTCCAAGATTATATAATGAAAAATTATGTTGGTTCAAGACCTTGCAGAACCTTGATCAGACAAATTATTTATTGCAGGTGTTCTTGGTGAGCAGTGTCTCTCCACTCATAAGCTATGAGTTAAAAGGCTTAAAAATAATGTTATTGATAAAACACAATAAAAGACCAAGTTGGGAAAACTGAATAAATATCAGCAGGAGGCTTGATTTTTGCAGCTGGTGTAGTTTGCCAGAATTCCCAGACTGGGTCATTTAGGTGAGCTCATTGTGAGGCTGATGGGGTGCTAGGTCCTGCCTTTCTCCACTGTTTTTTAGTTGTCTTTTTTTCCCCCTCTTCATTGTTCAGTCAAGTTTATCAGCAACTTGCAGGCATGTTTGGGAAGGAACTAGTCTACTGTGTTAACTAGTTATACAATTATAGCAGTTATACTAGTTAGAAATAGTCTCTTGACAGAGTGAAGCTGCACAGTAGGCTGACATATAGGCTTCCTTTATTGGCATCTTTGCCCCATGAATCAGTTCCCTGACTCAGTCACACACATGCCTCATTTTATGGTTCTCACCAAGCTATGCTGATTGTCTTGAAGGAGACTTTTCCTCATATCATTTCCAAAGAGAGAAATTGGCATATTTCGCAAATTCAAATTTCTCCTCATTACAGAATATGGCCATGGTCCCTTTCTACATTGCCTTAACCAGCACTAAAGTCCAGAGATCTTATGAACTTCAGCATCCATTGCCTAGAGTTTAGCACAAGCCATACCAGATGCTGTCCTCTAGCCATACCCACCGCAGACATGAAAACCAGTGGCACCAGATCCTGGGATCTGAGAAAAGACAGATGTGACAGCTTCTCCACTGTGTGAAGAGACAGTTGACCCCTGATGACGTGTCTGAGCACAGCTAAGCTGATGGCCAGAGAGTGTGAACTGCCTGTAGAGATTCTGGCTATGCTTATGTCACAGCCATTTGGGGCCATGTCTTCACAGGGCATGCACTACCCACATAGTCAAAAACCTCCTCCAACGTTAAATCTTAAAAGTGTTTTAACAAATTGGCATACTTTGGTAAAGACCGGCCCCACACAGAAATTCATCAACTCATAGATTCTTGAGATATCTTGTCTTCAACAGGGACACTATGTCAGAGAATTAGGTAACTCATCTTATTAAACAATGCACAGCGGTAAAGTGACCTCTCTTTTTCAGGTCTCCAGGTTGAATTAGCTACATTTATAAGAAATATTTCTTATTTTAAGGGATTTATTTAGATCTCTCTTCTTTATTATTGAAAAATGATTACGTATTCATACATAGTCAGCTCTTATTTCCTTAATAGCCACAATTGTCTGAAGGCTAAAGGGAAAGGAAAAGGAAAATAAAAAAATATCATTACTTCCAAGAAACTAAAGGTGAACAGCTTGAGAATTTTCTCTTGGACACTGTTGGTGTAGCAGCAGCAGTAGCCAGAAGCAGTGTTATATTTGCAGGTGGAGGAGAGAAGGAATTATTCTGTTTCACCTTTTCATCTTAAAAATTTAGAGTGGCAGCTCACTCTGCAATGAGCCAGGCTGTGATGGGAAGAGGCACAGGAGGGAGTCAACTGTATTTGCATGTTACCCCAACTACTGCTGTCTGATTAGAGATTGTTCTGGCTATATATGAGAGTACATATATGTATTGTATGACATATATGGATAAATGTGACCTACATGTAGAGGGTGTAAATGCATCTGGAACTGAGGCACTTTCCAGTTCGGCGCTTGCTTGAGTCTCAGATTTCAGGGACTGGTCATGTTCCCTCCATGTTTCAGCTGCCAGCTGTAAAATAAATATCATAACAATACTCACTTCTTCAGACTTTTTGTCCATCTTAATTTCAAAGACAGGATGGGGATGATTGGGTGGATTATCTGTGCAATGCTGTAGAGCTTAGCTCAGTAGGGACCCATAAATGACACTGCAGTAAAGAAACCTTACCTTGCAGTCCTTTCTGTGGCTCCCAGCACTCCAGTAATATGCTTTATTTCTTCTGGTATTTTCTTGACAGGATTCAGTTTCAAGATACCTTGTTCTATTGTGGCAGTTCATGGTGCCAGAAATACTCATATTACGAGGAGATTCACATTTTCCCTGTGGTGATAGGAAAGATGTCACAAGTTTCTGCCAAGCGGCTGATCTCTGAATCCTAGTCTCAGAGTGAGACATTTTTCATGTTTGTTACCACGTGTTTGTGATTAAATTGTTATCCTTAAAAGATTCTTTCCTTAAAATGGAAAATAGCCCAAAATTAAAATACTTATTTGGAAAAAACCATTGATGATACTCTGGGCAATTTACTTCTTTCTGCTTTCACCTGAAAGTTTTTTATCATGCTCTTCTCTATTTCACAAAGCTCTTTATTTTTTAACTTATTCTTGATGAAGTGGTAAGGAGACGGCTTGGCTCCTACACTTATCAGAAAGCACATACCAGAATAATTTCTATCACTGAAGCTATACTCAAGCTGGAATTACTGGGGTCTGTAGGCTCTACAGAACCTTATAATGTCCATGGGAGACCAGCCAGAACACTGTGAAAGTTATTAACTCAGACACTCCTGATTAGTGTTTTAAACTCAGTGTTTTCTAGGCTTATGTGTTCACTAATATGGGATAAACTCTGCTCTTAAAAGTGGTCATTTATCTTTGGCTAAACAAAATGGGATTACAGAGAGGAATTATATTTAGAACAAAATTATGCTAATTTTAAATCTTGATATTCCTTAAATTTTTGTGTCACTATATTGCTGGCCTTAAAAATTCAGACATTTGTAAACACATAATTAAACAAAAATAGAAGCAAACAAAAATTACAATCTGTTTACAGAGTTGTCTGAAAAAGTCATGTTTAGAAAAATGAAAATACAGCCTTTCCTAAAAAAGGGTGAATTCCAAGCAATCCCAGTGAAGTTCTTTTCTATTATTCCACAAACCAGGAAAATAATCCTTTTTTTAAGTGAGCAGGTACAGGGGGAGTGGAGGCAATCATCTAGTAAAAGAGGACAAGTCATGTTCCATTATACTTATGGAATTGATGGTGTGATGATTTTCAATCATTTCTACGGACCGTGGTATCCTATTTTTCTACAACAGTAACACTGATTTTCAGTTATATTGAACTCTTCAAGCTAACATGGATGAAATTCTAAAGAGGCAAATATTTCAGTAAAGAATTTCTCCACTTATATCCAGAACTGACTGCTCTGTACCAGATCATCTAATATAAGAGCTCTCTAAGTAGTGCAACTTTGATATTGACTTGGTGAAAGCATAATGTAAATATACTGTCCTTATATGTCTTGTATGTATATGTTATCATTCCATAGATTAAGTAAAATTGTAAGTCAGTGGAAATTCTGAACATTATTTTTCATTCTTTTTGAACTTCTGCGCAGTTCCTCATCTATCACTTTTAAATACCTTCCAAGGATAAAGGTCATCCCCACCTTTTGCAGAAGAAGATGCTAGTGCCCAGAAAGTAGCACTTAATCCCAAACTCTCACAAAGCGTCAGTGTGACAGACCTTCTACAGCTTCCTCATGAGGAGCAGAGGGGCAGACACTGAGCTCTGCTCTCTGGTGACCATTGACAAGATCTGAGGGAACAGCATTAAGCTACATCAGAAAAGGTTTAGGCTGGATATTAGGAAAAGGTTCCTAACCCAGAGGGTGGCTGGGCACTGGAACAGATCCCCAGGGAAGTGGTCACAGCACCAGCCTAAACAGAGCTCAAGAAGGGTTTGGACAACGCTCTCGGGCACATAGTGTGATTTTGGCATTGTTTTGTGCTGGGCCAGAAGCTGGACTTGATAATTCTGGTGGGTCCTTTTCCATTCAGGAGGTTGTATGATTCTGTGATTCAATGATTCTAGATACCAGCCATATTGCTGTTTGAAATCAGGTAGATAAACTCAGCTTTAAAGTTAATTTATTTTTAATTGATATTTAAGCTACACATGCAAAATATGGAAGGCTTACCTTAGTAAACTGACTTACATGTCCAAAATTATCATCATTATCTTTAAACACCCGTTAAGATACTCAATTCCATGTACGATCGTATGAACAAATAATTAGAAATGTAATGGTGAGCAATTACATGTGTCAGCATGTAAAAAATATGAACCCTGTTTACAAATCTCTCTGAGAGGTAGGACAAACACTGGTTATAAGTGTGGATATATTGCAATAGCAAAACAGGTACTGCTCAGACATCTATTTCCTGTACATGGTATTCTTCTAAACTCTTGCCAATAGACATTACTTTTGATATCAGAAAAAGGCATATGCAATATTCGCTTTATGGTTATATCATCAATCAAAACATGTGTGATTCCATATATAACTACCTTTGGAAGTCACTATCATGTTTCATGCTTGATCTAAATTTATAACTTTAATTTCCCTGTATGGCTCAGGATATTCTATTAATTTATACAGCTCTTTGTTAGTATGTTTCATAAGTGCCTTGAAATTGCTTGTTTAATGGAAAATGTAAGTCTTTAAATGTGACCTTGTATAAATTTCTTTTCTCTGTAAAAGTAGGTGGCTCACCTTTTGTTATTTTTCTCAATTACATAAACACATGGATTACTTCTATGGCCTAAGGACTTGGAAACAGTTAATGCACTAAAAAAAAAAAAAAAGTAAAATATTACTAGGCCTTCTTGCTGCTCTCAAAATTGCATTTAGTCCACATATAAAATAGCCCAAATTTGGATTTGCTAGGACAGCCTTCTGCAAGGCTTTTTTAAATTTCAGACATTTCTAGTCTGTAAGTTGCTCTTATGTTTTTGGAATGCAAATGAATTCTAATTTAAGGACAACGGTGGATTCAAACATAAGAAAATGTCCATGTGTTTTTGATGATAGCTTACGTACTAGACAGTGCCAGATTTGAAGCCCTGTGTTCCAGGGAGAAGAAAAACCAAAAAAACCAGACACCAGTAAAATAGCTCAAACATTGGCAGATTTTTGTAAGGGGGAAGAACACAGGGTTCTAGCAAGGTGAGTGTTAAATATAGCAAAAAAGCTCTTAGTTTGATTGGGCCACTTTGCACTAACTCTGAAAGGATGTTAATGACCGCTGATAGTGAAGGGCAATGAAACAATTAGAAACTTCTATTTCAATAATTCATTTGCATTCTAAAAAATGATCAGTCATCAACTTTGCAAGCTGCATCTCAATCACTTCTTCTGACTCTGCTGCACTATATTTTTCCATTTTCCTTTTTAGCTCAAGATGAAAGTCATGAGACAATTGTGATTTTGTTCTGTGCATTGCAAAAATCTTTGGTAGTAACTGACATGAGTACTTGGAGCTTTGTGTGGAGCAACAGGGAGAAAAAGTAAGGGATAGGGAAGAAAAGTTCTTCCAAGGGAAGGGGAATAGAAGTAATGCGTTTTTTTCTGGGAGAGTAAATACTTTTCTATGCTTCAAGACAGAAGGAGAAAATTAATCATTCAGTCAAAACAAAAGGGTCTGCTGGTTCGCTATTGTAGAAACACCTAGCTACACTGAAATTAGAATTTTAATAGATGGACTTGGAGGAGTTTCCAAAGCTATTGCAATTAGCAAGCTAAAGAAATAGATAAAGCATGGTTTGGAAATATTTATTGTAGGACTTTTTTCCAAATCCCTGACACTCTCATCTGAAAAGTACCAATGTGAAAGAGCAAATGAGGATTCCATTTACCCATCTGCATAGGGAGCAAGTTTGGGACATGTGAGAAAAGTGAGGAATAGGAGTGAAGTGTGACATGCTTCAACAAGCATCCTCCAGCCTAAGGGCTCCTGGAAAACACAGTACTCAAGTGCATCAGGGTAGAAGCGGGGATCAAATGGGGACTAGGAAATGGAAAAGGAATATAAAAACAGCTTAGAGGTAGTCTGAATCCGGCTCATAAAACACTGCTGTTTTCTATAGAAGGTTTTGTTCTGTCTTTTGCTGTTATTTAAAGAGGTGTACTCAACAGGCTGGCAAGTAGTTAAAATTCTAGGCTTGTGTATTCTGGGTTTCTTTTATTTACAGCTTGATATGTCTGAATATTTGATAGTTCTGATCCTTTGGATCCTGAACACAGCCACAGATCAGCTGCTGACTGATGACTATAACCGTAACTTCAGTAATTGTAAGTGCTCTGAAAAAAGACCTGTTGGGACATACTGCTCCTTTTTCTTGCACTGCTGCTTACTTCTTTTTACATGCCAGGATGCATCAAGAATTAAATTGCATATTTTAGGGCATTCCAGCATGTAGTATGTTGATTGGGTTAATTATTCTTTATGTTCAAGGAACTGAACTGGTTGCACTTACTTTTTTAAAAAAAATTTTGCCTCCTCCTTTCTCTGTAGTGAAATGTACAAGGGTAGTTTGTACAAGGGTAGAAACTCTCCAATTTTTCTTATTCAGGAGGATAATTGAATTAAGCAGCTAAAATGAATGAGAATGAGTTCTTCAGTAACCGTACTTTCTTGAACCATAGCAGATTTGAGGCAGTGGAAGTGTAAAGATTTCATTCAACAAATTGCTAAACATTATCTTCTGACAGAAAATCCTAATGAACCTCAAAGAAGTTGCAGATAATTGTCATCTCCTGAGGTTGGAGTCTCTTGACATACTGCAGGAATGAGACCCCAGAAAATATTTTGAGGAAAGGAATGGTTTAGTGATTTACTTAGGATTTTATTTATTTTACTTTTTCTTTAATAATTTTCAGTTTTATTTTGAATCATGAACTTTTTAAGGAGGTGAAGATGCTGTATAGAAGAATGATGAAACATGGGATAATGTTATAGCATGTGAAAAAGAAGACATAAAACAGTTAAATGTCGATGGAGCCAGACATACAATGCTGCAAATGATCTGGAGAAAAGGTGAACAAAGGAAAACTTTTTAAGCTTATGGCAGACACAGAACTAGCTAGAGAGTTTAATCTCTATTTTAGATCAGTGGTGTAAATAAATTTAACAGCATGGTATCTTGTTACTGTCAGAAGCAAACCAGAATACTGATGGGAAGAACAACATTTTGCTGAATATCGCTGATGCATAAAAGACAAATGGATCTCCAGCTAGGGTCAATCAGAGCACTGAGGAGCAGAGACAGAGGTGGCTGATCCTTTGCTGCATCTCTGCATGAATTCCCAGCTTGGTCTGCTGCCTGTCTGGCCATACTGAACCTTGGGTGCACTGACTGCACCCACCAGCGTTGACAGGGGATTGTTTCTGGAGATGAGTTGTGTATATAACGTTTTGTACAGGCTCCCAGGAGTGTGGCCAAGAAGACTAGTGTTATCCCAGGCTGCATTAGGAAAAAGCATTGCCACCAGGTTGAGGGAGGTGATCCTGCCCCTCTACTCAGCCCTGGTGAGGCACATCTGAAGTGCTGTGTCCAGTTCTGGGCTCCTCAGTCCAAGAGAGACTTGGAGTTCCTGGAGTGGGTCCAGTGGAGGGCAACAAAGATGATTAAGGGACTGGAGAATCTCTCTCTCATGAGGAAAGGCTGAAGAACCTGGGCCTGTTCAGCCTTGAGAACAGATGACTGAGAGGGGACCTTACCAACGTCTATCAGTATCTGACAGGAAGGTGCCAAGCGGATGGATCCAGGCTCTGCTCAGTGGTGCCCAGCAACAGGACAAGAGGGACTGGGCAGGAACTGATGCACAGAATGTTTCACCCAAAAACGAGCAAGAATTTCTTTACTGTGCAGGTGACTGAGCACTGAAACAGATTTGGCTGTGGACTCTCCCTCATTGGGGATACTCAAGAATTGTCTGGATGCAGTCCCGTCCCATGTGCTCTAGGATGATCCTGCTTGAGCAGGGAGGTTGGACCAGATGACCTCACTGTGGTCCCTTCTAACATTATCCATTTTGTGATTCTGTCATATTTAATCAATTTTCTTACTTAATTTCCAAATTTTCTATATATGTAATCATGTGTAGATATTTGTCTTTGTGTCACTTTTCTTTGCCTACATTTATTATAATGATGAAAATGTGATAGCATTCACTAATATAGCTACTTTATCTTCTATAAAAATTATTGTTAAGAAGAGTAGCAAATTCTATGTTTAGTACTAAACAGTTTTTGTTTGTTTGGTTGGTTGGCTGGTTTTTGTTGGAAAATCTTATGACTGGTATCCTTTTGAATGTTATTCAAGGTCTAATTAAATATTTTTATTTCAAACTTTAAGTTACCACAGAAAAGAAAAGATAATGATCAATACACATGTATTTGGATACCTTATTTCCAAAGTTCTGTCATAGTTAATCATATAGTTCTCTTATTAGTGCTTTCTGAATTAGAGAGACTCTTGAATCATGAGTGTGAACATTCTGAAATATGATGTTTGGAATTCAGCCAAATTTCTGCCCATTTCTTAATGCCAAGAGTCAGTCTGTTTTTAATTTGCTGTGCTGAAATTTCTGCTCATAAAGACTTTCCCCTTTTGTCTTTCTAGAGTCTGCCCAGCATAACCTGTGCTGCAGAAGGGAGACAAGTAAAAGAAACAAACACAAGCCATATAGGTCCAAAGAAGTTTTCCATCACACTTCAAAATTAAGCAACTTAAATAGGGCTTTACGTGTTTGATTTAATATCATGCTCTTTGTATATTAATTAAATAGCAATGGATCATTACCAATCCATTTAATGAGGTGTAACAATGGCTGCATATAAAATATACAGGCACTACTGTTACACTGTCCTTAAACCTCAGTAAATATGCTCGAATAATTGCCAGTGCTTCAGCAATACACAGTTGCTAATGCACCTCTACATCAATTCATTGGTGTAATTGATACAAACAGGTACCAAGAAGCTTCCAAGAGCCTGTGTTCCTGTCCTTCTACATAATCACTGAGAGTGCTATTGTAAGGTTGCTTCTTCTTATTATTTTTAAATCTCTTTAGATTGCATCAGCGCTGTGGGAAAATGACTGGCTTGTATTACTTCATGACTAGAGGTACCAGTTAAATGACTTCTCTCTCCCTCTGATTTTTACTGACTTATGTCTGGGCAGGTGACTGACACAGAGAAAATGATGCCTTGATTGGTGGCTATTTCTCACTTTGTCAGGACAAGTGACTTTCTTGTGGCAGTACTGTAGGTACTCTATCTGCCAAGTGAAGTTTGGTTTTTAAAAGTCAATTTTTTGACTGATGTTTCTGGCTTGAATTTGGGAGCTCTCACCTACACACCATTTAAGCGTAACTGGTGTTGAGGTTAAAATATTTCTTATGTAAACCTCACTCTGGCAGTACCATATGTTTACTGGTGATGCAGTATTTTACCACCTTAGCCAAGCCAATTTCAGTCAAGAAACCCTAGACAAGACTTTTCTTCATATATAGGTTGGAGCTCCATAGATAAAGTAGGATGGAATGGATTTAAATAATAAATTAAGCTTTCTTTTATGAGTTTAAGTACTGATATATTTTCCTGCTCTTTTCAAGTTAAACTTATGTATTCCTAGTAAATGGACATCTTTGCCTCTCAGATGTGCTCCAGTTCATTATCTTTTTATTTTTCAATATGACTTTAATTTTTTGTAAATAATTTCTTAGTGATGTGAAGAAGAAAGCAATTTTCCTACCTCCATCCCCACTTTGTGAGAGGCCCCAAAAAAACCCAACAAAACAAAAAACCCCACCCATATTTAGTTGGAAAGAAGATATAACTTGCCCCTATATCAGAGGCTTTGAATTGCTTTAATATTATTAATATTTATGTATAATTCTTCTTCTTAATACAGAAGGTCACCTTATTTTTTGTATTTTGCAGAAGAGAAACAGGGAGGGGAGAGAAAAAGTTTAGAGGAGGTTCAAAGTGTTACAAGGGATCAATCAGTTACTTGTGGCCAATCTTCTAAATATTTGTTTATATGTTAATTTATCTTCATGCTCATAGTTGTAGATCAGAGTATGGTTTTTTGTGCAATACAATTACTATCAACACAGTTGACTAAAACTTTGAGACAAAATAAAACAAGGGATTTCCTGCCAGCAACAAATCAGGGGAGAAAATGGCCAGGAGGCCAGGTTCTTGCCTAATTTATATCCTGCACAACATCACAGAGTTCAGTGTTGCTCTATGATTAATGATTTCTATAGTTAATGGAGCTGTACTAGAGTAATGAAGAGAAAAAATATAGTCCATTGACTTTCATGGAGTGACACTGACCATATATTAGTGCAAGTCCAGGGCCTTATCTTGTGCAAGCTGATCAGGATTTTCAAGACTATCTGTTGATTTGTTACATTTCAGTATGAAACACGTCAAAACAAAGCTATATAAACCAATGTCTTACCTCCAACAGCGGCTGGTGCCAGATTTTGAGAGAAAGAAGCAAAACTCAGAAAAAACTAGCAAAATGTTCCAAAGTATTACAGGTTAGAATGGCATTGCCCTCTAGTCTCAGTTTTTGTGCCTGCATCTATGTCTAGGTCCATGTCTCATACATTTTTAGCCAATCTAATGTAGAAGTTTACATTCATACCATTCCTCATAGATGTATTACATACTGGGGTTTTTTCACAAAGTCAGAGCAAGCTCTTCACATTGAAATACACAAATACTGAATATTTTGGAGGTAACAATAATTTTTTGTTAGGGATAGCTGACCTTCTTTCAGCCCTTGCGTCTCACCAAGAATGACCTTTCAGTTTACAACTTTCTATTGGCCTTTTCAGTTTGACAAGGTCTGCTCTCTCTCAGCTTCACAGATAAACACTGCCTATATAAATTGTCTGTAGGAAGTTGGTATTTTTTCACTTTCTGACAGGTTTGGACTACCTAATCATGCCTTACTTGGCATAGAAAATGGGCTGGTTGACACAAAACGACAGTCCCAAAGCCGTGTCTTATTATGATAACAACCAGAGGTCTCCTCTCAGTCGCATCCAAAAATATGAGAGCTGTTAGGCTCTGTAGGTAAACTGTGAGAGTTACTGAGGAGGCTTATCAGCCTTGATTCATCTTTGAACTCTGTTGCCTGCCTGCATGGTTGTTGCTTGTTTTGTAGGTTAATGGAAAACACTTTAGAGCAGGGATTGTCTGCATGCAATACCTAGAATTACAGGTTTTAGCTCATGAGGTGCATTCCCTAACTCTATTGAAATTGTAATATATTCTTTACATATATTTTTGAGTGGTCAGCAGGGTTTTTTGATGAAAAAAATCTGCAAAAATATCAATCAAAACATCCAGAGATCCATACTCAGAGAAACTGAGCTTGGTCACAAACTGAATTTTAATAGCAGTAGTAGCCGTTGCCTGTTCTGGGTTGCTCTTGGACAGTAGAGCCATTGCACAAATGCAAGATAACTGAAAGCATTCAGTAAAGCTATATGAGGAAAATGTCCTGATTTTTAATTTACGATAGCAAGTTTTCATTTTATCTTTTGATACTAAAGTTTAAGTAGTTTGCAGAATATGGTATAGTTTCCAAGGGTATTATATTTTATATATTTTGTATAGGTAAGGAATAATTTGTGGTCGTATTTTGTTGACGGCTGTCATATACTGACATTTATAATTTAAACATGATTAATATAAATATGAACAAAATATAACCTAGTATACATATGATGTAAATATGAGTGAATTATCTATATCCATGCACAATTCAATAGGCTATGAATCAGGACTTTCTCCAGCATTGTGATGAAAGAGTTTCCACGCCTTATAATCAGAATTGCTCTCCACCGAAGGAGGTGACTGGAACCTGAGTCATTAAAACCAGAAATACAAGGTCTTGTATCATTCTGTGTCATCTCTTCAAAATATACTTATATCAAGTGTACCCTCAAAGTTAAAAAATAGTAATGATAACTGTAAGTGATTGAACATGGCCTGAAGATAAACTCCATAAAAACTTGAGGTCTTTACTTTGTTTATCTTCAATGTTTGGAGAAGACTGAATACCCTACATACTGTCTGTCCTGTGGAATATGCCCATGACAGAAATGTAAAGTAAAATTAGAGCCACAACTTCCTTGTGTACACAGAGGAGATTCTGTAAATGATAGCTCAGAATGAGGGCTTCTGTTAAAAATAGAACCTAAAGTATATTTGCATAATCAAAACAACAATAATTATTTTTGCACGACTATTCTTAGTCTCCTTAGCTTCTGACATTTTCACATTGAGTCATAAGATGTATAGACGAGGCATAATGACACCTCACACTTTATGTGTAAATTTTCAAGATACAGTATTGAAATTTTGAGTGTTCTTCATGCCAATAGTTTTGTATAACAAAATTACTTCATTTGCTAAAGGGGAAGGAATTTCTTGCATATCAGCAATTCACCTGGTCTCCTGCTAGGTCTCTCAGTTGTCAAGCACCAGCTGGGAAGGAACAGGGCTGACAGTGCATAAAATAAGTGTTGTACTCTATCTGGTAACCAGTTTTGTTGTACTGATGAAAAGCAGCTCTCTGGGGCCATTCATTAACAAGGAAAATGAGCTATTCTGGTCCCCCAAATTTTCTTTTGTATTCTTATGCCTCCTGAATTATATCCTTTTTTCGTTAATTCATACTTGCCACAGACTGTTGACATTTTTCTTAATATCTACATCTAAAGCCTTGTGTTTCCCTGCATCTTAATACCTATTGTTTCTCTTCTTTTACTTGCATTTTCCCTCATTATCTTAGAATATAAACCCAAGAATTCCTTCAATTTTCTTTAAAAAATGAACCTGATCATACGAATGTTTGCATAGCTGAACAACCCAACACCAAAAAGTTTAATGTACCACTTAAATAAACAAAGCAGCTCAAACTTAGGTTTAAGTACACATTGAAATGTACTGATAGAACAGAGCAATTTTTAAACGTATATTCCAAACCCCCTCATTCTTCTCTCATTTCAACTGTATATCATACAAGCTGTAAAGAAAGAGTAATTTTCAGGCAATATTTTCCAAATTCAATCAAATGTACTTGGACTTAGGTAATAATGGAAATTGTACCTAAATAAAAATTTCCACATACATTTGGTCCAAATTCTATTTTTTTAATGAATGTTGGTCATCTGGAAAGGTATTAATTTTATTATTTTAGTTATGACATTTTTTTCTTATAAGTTCCTGGATTTTCTTCTTTTTTAACAGCTGTGACATCTGTGTTCAACATATGCTTTAATGATGCACATATCATGAAAGTTGAAGTACACAATGAGTTAAATGTGACAGCTTTGACTTTTCAATGTCCACATGTACATGAAGAAACTTATGCACATATTTCATAGTGGGAGAAACATGTGTAAGTGTTTTGATATAAGTACAGAAATTTCCCAAAGCTTTTTTTTTTCATAGATGCTGATTTGCCAGCATGTGTTTTTAAGTACAGGTAAATGAGTAAATGCAGCTTTGTGTGCATTCATATAGAAACAAGTGAAAAACCTGAAAAAACACTTGCTGCCTTCATGCTCTTAAATGTGTTTTTGCATCTAGTGTGTGCAGGTACTGAACAAAATTAAATAGGTAGAAAATAAGAGAAGCAGAGGAAGGAAAAATGCAACAGAGAAAAGATTTCATAACAGAAATTCAGAAAATGGATGAAGTGTTAGTGAGGTAAGGAAACAGAGGAATGTAGCTCCAGATGTCAGAAGCAGGAAGTGAGATGGTTCTTTCAATGATGGCAACCAGATCACGTGAGAGTAAATGTTGGGAGTCAGATTTGCACTGGGGAAGAGCATCCTAAAGATAATTACTAAAGTTTTTGCGAACACTGTCTCCCACTTTGTTTCTTCTTTCTATACAGTATCTGCATTACTGAGAACACTCCCACCACATGCAGTATTGGGGACATCCAATTTGCAGAACACTTTTCTCTTATGTGCCTCTTTTTTCCCTACTAAATTAGTGGTGGGATGCTTCACAGTTTAAACGCCTGTGATCTAGGCTTCCTGAGGGATTTTGAGACGTTCCTTAAGCCTAGATCTAGAAGAACATCTTCATAAGCTTTGGAGCCTAATTACAGAACCAGAATTTTTAAAATACCTGCTCAGAGACTGTCAAACTGCAGTGTCATACAAAATTTGCACACTCTTCATCTGTTCCTGATGTAAAGAATAAGCAAAATAAGTTTTCATGTGATTTACTACAGAGAAGGGACGGAGGTGACTGGGTGGGATTTCAGGTGCTGAGGACTAGGTGATGTTTTCTCAATGCTTGCATCTTCACAGGCTTCACTTGCTGTTGTGACTCCCAGAGTGAGATTTTAAACTCTGCTTACTTATGCAGTTGTTATGTTGCTTAAAGCACTCTACAAATGACTATGATTCTATGGTGGTGATTAAGCATCCAGGTATTTCTGTGGATCTGATTATTAGGCGCCCTATGGCTCATTTCCAGTATGTAAAATGAAGACAATTTTTTATTACACTAGAAATAAATCAATTTCTGAAGTAAACCAGATGTATTCCTGAAAATATATTCATTCTTTCCTTGAGCTATTCAGAAAATTGTAAAAAATCCTTTTCTTTTCATTCTTGGATATTATGAAAAAATAAAAAAGTCAAGTAAGTCAGACTTGGCAGACAAATAACCTATGGAGTGCTACAGCGTGTCTTATTTTTAAATTATCACCAACACACTAAATAGCCACTACTAAAAGTTTCAGCCAATGGATAAGTGGGATTCCACTGGGATAAACTTATACAGAACAATAGGAATGGTCAGAAGTGCTCTGGAAGGTCAATAGGGAATACCTGCATTACCAGAGTAACCCTTCCATTTAGGCTTTGAGACCATAATTGGAGAGGCATGCCTGAATTACTGTGGGACCCACTGCATTTGTTCTCTGTTTAAGCACAGTTCAGCTTTCAGGCCTAGAAGTTGGCAGGCTTTGCCAAAGTAAATGAGCTGAATAAGATCAAGGACATATAGTTATATATTTCAAATAATCTTTGTTCTCTCGCTCACTCTCTTGGCGTTCAGGGGCCTACAGCATGATTTACTGGGGGAGAGAAGATCAGATGAATTAATACTAATGTCTCACAATGTTGTTCAGTTTGTTGTAAATTGAATCTATGGCATTAAAACTGATGACAGTAAGCATGGCAAAAATTAATAGTAGTGCTAATTGCATTGCAATAAATTAACTTCATAGTCTTTCAAACAGCCTTTTACTAAGGCAAGCGAGAGTCAGTACCATTACCTGTCGGACAAGACCATTCTAAATCAGAAAAGCAAAATCCCACATAGAAAGAAAGCTAGGGAGATTTCTCTAATGGTCTTTTCTCAAAGCATACAATGACTCTAGATGAAGCTGCATCAGGTAGCCTTCTGTATCACTGAGTGGGAGATCTAGTAATGAATTAGCCATAGATTCAGACTGTCCATGGAAAATATGAAAATTACCTGCTGTTTTCGAAACTTTGCTTATTGTGCATCACAAATTTGCTCCTGGAACAGTGATGGAATGATGTAAATACGTCAGGGTTTTTATATGAACTGTGCTTTGAGGATCACATGGCAAAAAAAAAATGTGGAAGGATAGAATTTATTAAACATTTAGGTCATCTCTGATGCAAGCATGGGCCGTAACTTTTTAGTTGGTTGTATGTATTTCACATCACCTTCAGCAAATTTTGGCTAATGGGATGTTTCTGAGGGCTGAAGATTTTTCTCATTTATTTCACAAACTTTTGGAAAGGAGTGGAAGAAATCCAAACTGAAATTCAAAGCCTGTGATATGAGCACAACATATTAGGTGGAGTGTAACTTTATGCAGTTGGAGTGTGGCTTTATTTAATTCATAAAAAAAACTTATGCCTCACTTATGTAGTCTAAAAATTATACAAAGACTGAAGCTTGTGAGTCACGAACACAATGGACCACATGACACAAAAGAAACAAGAGGTAAAATTCCATGTAATTAGAAATGCCATGAGTGCCTTAATTGCCACTCATACATGTAATCCTGATGTGTGGATAGCAACAGTATAGGACAGTAAATGCACCTCCACAAAAACCTGGATAAAGTGCCTACTGCATGAATGTATTTACTCCATTGTGGCTCCTCATCCCTTGTTAAGTCACTGCAAACCACTAAGCTGTGTGACGCAATGTTGTATTCTTTTCCCTGCCTTGGTATTTAAAAATATCTTTTCACACATGTGTTCTTACTGGATTGAGCTTTAAGATTCATATGAAGAACAGAAAATGAGTTTTCTACTTCCCCTTATTGTATTATATGTATTTTGAGTTCAGCATATATTCAACCCATATTTAAATACTTAGAGTTATTTTTCTTCTTCACTCATCAAAAGCTGTCAACTGCTACACAAGCTTCTCTCTCACACCCAGACCCAGCTGTACCAATAGGAACTGCACACACAGATATTTAGCAAAATCAGGCACACAATTTTATGGAAAATGAAATATTGATAAGATATGATGAGAGGAATATTTTCTAGTCTGTCTAGATTGTCTTTCTAATTCCAATACCACAGCGAGGTATACATGTGAGTAGCTTGCTCTCTGTTCTATTTTGAGTGTACAGCCTATGAAGATGTTTTCTGTGCTGTTAATCAGATTTGCTGAAGCTGGAAGACTTGGTCAGAAAAGAGCATGCTGTGACTAAATCTCAATCTCTAAATTGCTATTAATGGGAATCTGCAGAAGGAACCCTAAGCACACTGTCCTCACCTGACTGCTTTCCTGCTATGTCTGCTCTAATTGAGCTCTTTTGTAAAATTGTATTATGACTCCTTCTTTCAACTCACAGCATGAAGAGATGTGGTCAATGCTATAGATAGTAAGGAGGGAGTTTAGAAAAGATGATGTTACCTTGCTTGTAATCCTGAGATATTCTCCAGAGTCAGCTCTTTGGTAAGTTCAGGGATGTTGTAGACTTGATGAAGTTGATGAGCTAAAAGAGACCTTTTGCTTTTGTTAATAATCATCCATCAGTGATTATAAGTCACAAACATTGAATACTGAGGCAATACTACAATTTAAGAGGGCTCAATTAATGTAACTCCAACATATAAAGTGCATAAAAATAAGGTTCAATGAAAACTAGACTTCATTACAATTTCTAGAATTGTTTTTCTAAGTTTTCCAGATACATTTCAGTTCAAAAATTTATCTTAGTTGCCCACAGCACAAATAATAGATAATTGCATTAAATGTACTTAGGAACTAGATACTGAAAAGGATTGCATATATAAATATGATATAAGTGCAAATAGAAAAATATATAATGATTTATTTCCAAAAAACTTAATTAAGCAAACAGTATAACTCAAAATAACTGTATTATGTTTTGAAAAGATCATTTATGGATGTATACAATTGTTAACATTACCTTTGCTTGATAAAAGAGTTTTATTTAAAATAAAACTGAAGTAAGCTGGAGACACAGGATCACAAACTCTCAGACACAAGTGGACAAGCAGAAAGGGAATTTTCCTCACTTTACTAATCTGAATTATTCATTCTTAGCTCTAGATTTCCTTTTCATTTAAATTCAAAATTTCCTTAGCATAGTTCATTTTGATATCTCATTTTTGATGACCTATTGATCTCTGGTGGAAGAAGTCCCTTTTTGTCTGTCAGCCTTTTTCATCCGTTTGATCAGAGTAATTGTCAGCCTCACCAAGGTCAAGGGCCTGCTGCTAGATAAAATCAGCATTTATATAGAATCCTTGGGAGGTCAACCATCTTCATCTCTCAGCAAAGGGGAAATAAGTGGCAGAATTTATTTATAGTCCTTTTCTTTTTTCTTTTGTTAAACACTAAATGGGCCAGATTCTTAAAAGAATTTGGTAATGAAAAAGTAGAGCAGATGTCAAACACATGGCACTGGAAGAGTTTGCACATCTGCTATGCTGTTTCAGATTATCATAAAGATAGGAACTGCTCACAGAAAAGGATTAGAGGAGCCTTTTGTGTTCAGTACTGCGGTTTTGGTGGATTTGACTGATTTTAGTATCTGAGATCCTCTGGTATATAAAGCCTAATTAGGTAATCTGGACCTGGAAATAAATTTTTGCTTTGGAATTAGCCTAGCATTAGCACAGTTGTTTTAAGCTTCTTAAGTGAAAAGTGCTCTCTAACCATAAATTGCCTTATTTTAGCTCAGAAACATTTCTGGCTTATCTACTGCATCCATTCACCTTTGCTGCACAGAATCAAGAAAAATTTAAATAACTCTGCACCATCCTTGCTACATGCCTATCTAGCCTTAGCCTTCAGTGTCTTCAATAGCCTTGTATTAATGGAGACAAAAATAAAACTGAGGAGTTGTGTTAGGCTGGCAGCAAAGTGCTGACTGATGTGTTCTTGGGAAGGTTCCTCAAACTCTGAGCAATTGCTGGTTGGGCAGACATTTAATTTTCTTGGCATCCCTCATCTGATCTGCAACATTGAACTTTTGTGTATTTAGGGAACAATTTATCATATTCCTTCTAAAGTAGGGTATATGTTGCAGAAGCAGAAGATAGTTTTTCTTTCAGTGAATTGTTTTTATGACACTATGAATATGACCACTGATGAAATTTGTATCTGTGTTAGGGGTAGTTCTTCAATACTTTTCCAGACAGACAGCAAAATAAACAGACCATATAATTAAATACTATTTGTTTAGTTCTGAACCCAAAACCCAGATTTTGAGAGTAAAGATTGAATATTTAGGAGGGTAAATACAGTATCAATTATTTTATTTCCACTTAATATTGTTTCATTAACTTCACGTGTATGCCCAAGTGTTTGCAGACAGGTGGAGTATTTAATTTATCTTTTTATTAAAGTCCTGCAGGGAAAGCTCACACAGTACCAAGTAGTTAGATTAATCCTTAATCCTTTCTGATCTATCTTTTTTTTCCCCCACAATAGATTTTCCCCTCTTGAGGATGATAACCTGCCTTCTTATTCCTCTTAAAATTGTCCTTGCCGATATTAAGACAAATATTGCTAAATTTTGACTGTTTAAGCATTCATAAATGCGAGATTATCTAAAAGTTTTGGACAGTCAAAAAACCTTAGAATGATTTTTTAAGCGTAGCAATGCATGGAAGTGCATATAATTTACATCAGTGGAAGTAACCTTTAAACATTAGGTCACATTCATGATAATCTGTATAACTCATGAGAGCCCATATTTACAGTAGGTTTTTATCAGTCACGTCTTAACATAAGACCCTCAGCAAGGGTCCTTTATGGCATTATAAAATATTTACTGGTTAAGCTCATGCACTCTTCTCAAGGTTTCAAATTAACCCATTGCTGAGATTAAAAAGCAAATTTGGAAACTACTTTTTATATAAAATATAATTGTACAGCTACAAGTATGAAGAAGAAGTTTAGCTTATATGAGCTGGCAAGGGAAATATTTCAGTCACTACAGATTCTGGAGCAGCAAAAGTGGCAGCTGCAATGCAAAAGATCAAACAGAAAATGATTTTGAAGTATCCATTGGTGACTTCTCAGATGTTGTTATTTATTTATATCTGAGCATCTCTGCCCAGTAAATTTCATTTACTACCTCTCTCGTTTTCACTTCTCCCTAATGATAACTGCCTGCTATTGATAATTAATCCAGATAACGACACTCCTGGATATGATGCCGCATCTCTGGACACTGAAGTGTGTCCAACATGCCATTAAAATCCCATTAAATCTTTATTCACCAGTCCCAAATTAAAAATAAACATTGATGGTACATTGGAGAGAATACTGATTTCATTGACCTTGCAATGCACCTTCCAAAAACTGTAGCAGAAAGGACTTTCATGTCACAAACTGAGACGGTATTTTATTTATTTCTGTTCCAGGGCAAGCAGGATTCTTTTTTAGTTACTGGACATTAAGATTTTAGTTTATAATATGCTGCCTAACAAAAATATAACATACTCTCATATAGCATGGGGGATGTCTCTTTTCCTGTGGAATTTTTTACACACTCCCTTGTATCAGTCTAGAAAACCAGTCCCTCCTTACTGATCAGATTCCAGTCTTCATAATTACAGTTGACTTACATATGTCTCTGTCTAAAATCTGCTCATTTATTTATTTCCATTATCTGTTATCACAATGTTTTCTGCTTTCTCTTTCCCCAACATTACATTTAAAAAAATTTTTTCTCTTCTTTCAACCTTGGTGTTCCAGCTTGTTGCTTCAAAGATATTCCTGGTTTCTTTTGGTTAATTCTTATAAATAAATTTGTCCTTTGATTAGGACCAACCCCATCCCTTTTTCTGTTTTTTCTATGTCCCACTCTCTCCAGTTTGTTCCATTCTTTGATACTTTCTGGAATCGTGTCACCATCTAACCATCTGACAACCTAATATTTGATCTTTAGCATTTCTCATCTCTTAGAAGCTGCAAAGAAAGGAGTGTTGTTTTATCTCAGGAGTTTGCTAAGGGAACATCCCATAGCTAGAGAAACCTTTAACTAGGTGCAACAGCACATTCCTAATTAGCAGGTGTCATGCAGAGTTGTTTTTAGATGTGATCATAGATTTTGAGTGAAGCAGCCTGGATTGTAAATCAGAGACCATTTATTTGTGTTGTGAAACTTGTCAGAGATTTTGTTGCAGTGAGAGAATAAGTACTAAACAGCAAAGAATTATTCACAAGGATGATTATGTTCAAACGCATAATGCAATGATGATCCAGGAGCATAAAGAATTTTCCAGAGAGAAATATTTGAAGTCATGATTATAAAAAACACTTCCTTGCTTTTTAGGTTCCTTTGTTAAATACATCTGTGAATAAAAGTGGGTTATTAGCTAAAAAATATTTAATCTCCCTTTCTGTCCATTGTATGATTCACTTCACATATAAGCGAATCATGGTTTGCTTTTTAGTTCCTATTAGCTCAAGGTGCCAAGCTACTGATTGTTCAATGCTACAATCTTTAATTGATGTAGTATTTTTATTTGGATGACAGGTACTTCAGATGTAGATGTGAAAATAAAATAGGAGGGAGGGTCGGATTTTACTGGATGAATTTTTCATTTGTAGGTGGATTAACAACACTGCCCTGACCATGACTTGATGCAGCACTGTGAGCAAGATACACCTCTGTCATGAAATTCCCCTCTTGCTTCCACCTTGCTATAAAATGTATGACTATACAATCTCTTTCAGTTCAGCAAATAAGGACATTTAGCCAAGCCTCTTCCCTTCTTCTTTCATTTAATGCACTTGTTTCTGTTGTTAATGCACTTGTTCCACAGCTCTGGACTGAGATTTGGAATGCTCTGGGGCTGTAAAATAGGAAGATGGCAAGGAAACTGAAGGGGGAAAACATTAATGAATAATTGTTTTCTTTTTGTATGGATATATAATCTGAATCAAAAAGGAGGCTGTTAATTTCATATATTATGTGTTTTGCAAGGATTGGGTTTTTAAAGCAAAATAAAGGAAAATGATAATATTACTGACAGGTGGAAAAGCAATTCTTGTTATCAGCAGGGAAGCAATTTTGTTTTAGGAAAGGAGAGAAACAGTACAACTGTAACAGTATTACACATAAATGTGTTCCTAGCTGCCTGCCTGTGCTGTAGACTCAAAATTTGTGTAGATATCAGGTGAGTAAACAGAGTAATTTTATAAACAACTTCTGAGGAGGTAGCTTCCTATTGTACAAGTATACTTGTTGGTTTAAGAAAGTGCATACACATAAATCAGTTCTAAAAACCTGACCCATGCCTTTTCCACATTTAGTTACTATAATATGATGCCATACTTATAAAAGTTTATAATGACTGATGCTTTATGTGTAACATACGGTGTTTGATATCCTTTAAATAGCACAAGAGTCTGTGGAAAAGTATCTTATTTATCCGTGCTGAAAGTAATTGTTAATTAAAATTATTCAACCAAATACAAACCTATATTTGAATGATAGAATAATCAGAATGCATTGCATAAATATAATTATCACATAGTGTCAATAACACAAAGATTTGTAAGCACTCACAAATGCTAATAAATTAGTCTAATTAGTTGTAGATGACATATATCATATTATACCCACTTAATGAAGAAAAGAACTGAACAAATTACAAATGTATCCTTGATTCTCTGAGTTTAAATCCCCATGGGTTTCTCTGTCTTCACATCTTCATGTGGATGAAGTGCTAATATCTCCAAGTGGATCCTAAACATGTTTTATTTTCTTAAATACCCAAAAGAAAATATTTAAGAGAAAATTTCACAATAAATTCTTCTGCTGTACCTTCTGTATAATTCACACTTCTTCTCAGAAACTGCTGTGCTACTTTAGAATGCCAGAAAATATTTTTTAATATTTCACTGATCTCCAGCTGTGCAAATGGCAACAATATAAGGATATAAGTGGACTCCCTCAGCACCTAATAAAGAAAATTAAATTTCAGAATGTCCAAAGTGCTTCTTTAGGAACATTCCTCAATTTTCTGATATGGGGAAAATTCATCATTCAATGAATAATGTACACTGAAAAATTTTGCAATATTGAAATTTGCTGTTCAAATATCTAAACTACTAAATATTGTATGGATACATAACAAGTCACAATCATGGTAGTTTAAAAAGAATAAAAAAAATTCAAAACCTTTAATACAAATAAGAAAGTCTGTAACAATTTATTTCTGATTTTCTTACTCTACTCTTGGTAAGGATTCTGGTTTTTTTTATAAGGCATTACATATATAAGGAAAGTGCTTAAAAATAATAATGGCAGCCTGTAATTTTTGTATCTTCTTAGCTGTCTACATTTGTGTGATGAGCATGATGAGACACTGTTGGGGTCTGGGATCAGGTAGAGAGTGAAAAACCTAACAGAGCCTCATCCATATCAAATATTGGAGACATCCCTTGAGATGCCTGGCAGACAAACTAAAGCCCTATCCCTACTGGGGGTACCTTTTTTCCCTATGTTGAGGGAATCCAGCAGTGACTTTTCATCCCCAGAGTACTGCTGCCCAAGAGAATAGTTCAGCAAAACAAAAATGCACAGTACGGATTTGAAGAGTGGTGAAAAGGACACATTTTTATGGGCAAGCAAAAAGATTGTTTTCCATAGACTGGGCTACACTGCTGGGCTCTCCCCAGGCCCAGCTGGAGTGCAGGATACTACACTTTGCATCAGTCATGAGCAAAACCAGGAAGAGCTAGATATCTAGAAAACACACCCTACACAGGAAATTGAAGGATCCAGACCAGTCTGACCTAAGAATAGAAGATTCAGGGGAAGATGGAAAAATATTTGGACTAAGGGGATAGATGCCAAACAAAAATAAATAGAGGTTCTTTATAATGACAATGGGTAAAAAATCAGATTTCAGATAATAAGCTTGAAGTTCAGAGAGGGATTGCATAAGTTTTCGAACACCGGAACTTATTGTTTGTAGAGGACATGGAACCTCCCTTGGAGGCTTTTAATAGGAGCTTGGACAAATGACTGAGAAACAACTGTGGTACAGTTGGCTTTGAATTTTTAATAGAAATTCACGATATTTTCTGGGTTAAAAAAACTCATAAAATCAAGCACCTCAAACACTACTAAAACCCCACAAGTCTGTTTTTACTTACTGAGAATGCAAACCAGCCCAAACTTTGCAAGGCTTTTCTTCAAATTTAGGGGTTATTTGCATAGTATGCTTTATCCAAACTGATACCTATAATTTCATGATTACTTGTGCTGAGTTTCAAATGTACTGCTGTCTTAGGACTGACAGTATATTGACTAGCTCTGTGTCAGTAGAGCAAGCTGATGCTACCCTTTTACGCAGTGTCAAGCCTATTCACCCTTATTCTTGGTAATTTATTTCTACAGTTTATTTTTACTGAGCAATTTTCCATTAGCATACCATAGCTGGAATAATACCCTAGTGCCATCCTTGCTTCCTCAATCTTTACTTTTGGAGTCCATTGAAAGGCTGGAGAAAAATATAACAACAATGATGATGATAATAATAATAATAATTTTAAAAAGAGCTTAAAAATCTCAGAGAGTCAAGCCCCAGCAGGGAAAAATGTTTTAGACCATCTTTTCTGTGGACAAGAGACAAGCGAACTACCCCTTTTGACTGTGATTTGCTATAACCTACACAGGCTTTTTGTGTTTAAAGGTGAGTTTCTCTGCCCCTTACAGGCAAGTGGGAATTTATTGATGTTAATGACTCAGATAAGTACATTTCAAAGAGGCCAGTTTGACTAGGATTATTTCTACAGATGAGATTTTGAGCAATAGAAACTCTTCTGACTGAGAAGAAAAGTTATTAAAGAAAAAGAAAGATAAAGAAGAACATGGTATTATTCTTGCCAATGATCTTTTAAAAATAGCTTGCTGTTTGTTCCTATTCATGTATGCAATCTTTTGTCTTCTGCAGTTTGTCAGGATTATTTGAAATGAAAATACCTTCTTCTCAGATTCCTTACCTTCTCCTTGTCTTGTGCATCGCCTGTAAAAATAATCAGGGCACCATCTATTCAATCATTCAAGTTATTAAAGATAAAATGAAGTTGCACTGATCTCGGAACAGAGGTGTCTGGGGCTCTAATTGTTATGTGTCAATGTTATTTCTTAAGAACTGGTAGCTACCAGGTGAACGTTGTTTTCCAGCACGTGTGGGATCTACCTGATACCTTCATATTGGTCTTTTGGCACACTTATGGAAATACCATATGAAGCAATGACAGAGGGTTATTGAAACTCAAGTTTAAAACAACTACTAATATTTCCTTTGTATTTGTAATAGAATAATGGATTATGTAAGGAATTTTGACTGGTTTGCCACAATCTCTTTCTGATAAATCCACACCAACTGTTACTAATCTCTTATCCTTTTTAAGCTCACTAGAAATAATATGATTAATTTGTTCCAGTATTTTGAGAAACCCACTGGTCTGTACCACTTAAGCTCCTAATTTTCAATATTTTCTTGGTTTATTTTGTTTTTTTAAATACAGGCACTATGGTTATGTGTCACACTAAATACCTTTAAACAAATTGTAGCATACTGGAGTGTAATTGCCATATGTTAGAAAAATACTGCATCTATTTTAACCTAATTTCTAACTTTTTGTCACTACCCTCAGTTCAGTTAACAGTTTCATTGCCACTGATATTCTCAGTGAAGGCTGTTGCTAAAGAGACATTAGACTTCTGGGGTTTGTACTGTCTTTTGCAGAGCAACCTTCTGCAGAAATTTCTCACCAGTGCAGAAAAGCGCTTTCCTCTCTGTTGAATGGAGGAAGCACTTAAGCTCGATTTTAGTACTAATGTGCTTGAAAAACCATTAATATTTATTTTTATACCATTTGGAAGTTGTTTTAGAAATTGTCTAGAGGAAAAGCTAGGGTAACGAAATACATAGAGGTGCTTAGTACTTTCCCAGGATCTGTTTCTTCCTTGTGCTGTATCAGGTAAGAAGTGTTCAGGTTTCTCTGCATCTCAGTCTGCCAGATTTGGCTGTGTCCCTGTGGAGCTGAATGGTAGCCTTGAGGAAATGTTACGTTTCTGGTGAACCTGAGGAACCCCTCTTCTCAAGGCAACTGGAACAGAGTTTTTTCCCTATGAAATAATCTTTGAAATATTCTCTCCTTTGCTTACGTGTGAAAAAAAGTTCAGGGAGAGGGAAAAAAAAGCAGGGGGAAAAAAAACCAAAACATTGCTGGTCTTTATAGGGTCAAACAAATAATACAACACTACACTCTAATTTTAATTTTTACATGGCAGGAGCATGCTGCCAGGACTGTATGATACCTCTGTAATATTTCTATATACATTAACTATCAGGTTCATAGAATGATAGAAATAGAATGAAAGAAGATCTCAAACTCAAATCCTTTCCTTCATGACCCATGTTCTCTTTTGTTTTGCCATGATCCTTGCAAAATTGGAATAATGGGATGTCACTGACTGTGTAGGAATTTGACAGATGAAATAACTTCCTTAAGAAGGTAAATTTGTCTAAGAGCAAACCTGGGATTGGAGTGTTACACAGAATGAAAAGAGTACATAATAAACAAAGCCTACAGAGGAATTTCCTCTCTGCCTTGCTCCAGTGCAAATCATGAGCAACTTGACAGACATGGACTGACACTTTTTTCCAGGGTCTTCTTGTCTTATATCCATAGAGGCTGGTGTGCAAACACCTAGGATTAGAGTAAGATCTGATTTTCAGCTAGTACAATGCCATATGTCTCATCCTGATGTTTATGTGGGCCTCACTGTTACCAAGCAGCTTTTCTTTGGGACTATTAATTCATTTATGGCTATGCTTTCTCCTTACTGTCTTAGAATCAGATACCAGTGCTTATAAAATCCAATATATGTACCATATATCTTTTTTCATTGTGTGATCTGATGTGCACTGTTTCTACATTTCTCACATTTTTATCTTTTCATTAGCTTTTGTTGAGCATGATTTCACCAGGAGCTTATTTTGCAACATGAGTTCAACTGAGCATTTCAGTAATCTTTTATGCATTCTGAGATGGGTATTTATTCAACAGGATAAAGAGCAAATCCTTGTCTAAGGTCAATCTCATAGCAAGCACTTTTGATTTTGCTCTGAATAGGTCAGTCACTTAAAATAAAAGAATAATAAAAACCATTTTTAAGCTACTTTCCCATAACATGCTGTACAAAAGTACATTTGGACCCTAACAAAAGGCGTATTAGCAAAATCAGTTAGCCATTCCTGGGGAGAAAAAGAATACATCAGTGGGAATAGTGCTAGAGTAAAACTGTTGTTCTAGAGGGAAACACAATGATTCAAAAAGTCATTATTATTTTTTCATTATTATCATGGTTAAGCCAATATTTTACTTTCATGGGAAGAAAAACAAAGTGTAAGGATTTCAGGAAAAGAAAACCATGACAGATCATAAAATTATGGTCTCTGAACTTCTCACAGAAAAAGTTTGTAAGTCTGGGTTATGGTCCATGAATATCCCAGGATGAAATTCAACAGGGTATGAAAACATTAATAGGGAAAGAAATCAAGGAACAGCAAAGGAAACTTGATGCTCCTCTTAAAATCACTCCAGAATATGAAAGGTCTGTCTTGCTCACAAAAAGTTCTTGCCTTTTCTGGATAAGGTTGCCAGAAGTCTAATTTAGGTAAGAATTAATGTTAAGTGCTTGAATTAGATGAGTGGCTTCACCTTGAATATTTGTGTGCAGTTTGGGTAGCTACAATATAAGAAAGATATTAAACTTTTTGAGAGTGTTCAAAGGAGGGCAACAAAGATGGTGAAAGGCCTTGAAGAGAAGCTGTATGAAGAGCAGCTGAGGTCACTTTGTTCAGCCTGAAGGAGTCTGAGGGGACATCTCATTGCAGTTACAACTTCCTTGTGAGGGAAGGAGAAAGGGCAGGCACTGATCTCTTCTCTCTGGTGATCAGTGACACAACACAAGGGAATGGCCTGAAGTTGTGTCAGGGAGGTTTAGGTTGGATATTAGGAAAAGGTTCTTCACCCAGGCAGTGGCTAGTGGTAACAGGGAAGTGGTAACAGCATCAGCCTGACAGAGTTCCAGAAGCACTTGGACAATGCTCTCAGGCACATGGTGTGACTCGTGGGGAGTTGGTCTTTGATAATATTGATGGGTCCCTTCCAACTCTGGTTCCATGACTGGCTCAGATTTAGTAGGCAGAACACAGTCTGCAAAATAGAGGAAAAGAGAAAGTTCCCTTATTCTGGCTGAATATTTATTGTTACCTTTTTGACTCACAATGAAAAAACCAGTATTTCAACTCTTTGCCCAAGTTTGGGGTGGATGGGAAAGCAACCTTATAATTTTAAAGATTAGTAGAGAAAAAATAAAAGCAATAGACACCCACACAAAAAGCCCTGAGACAAGTAAGCCAATAATAAATTCCCCCACCCCCTCAAAAAAACCCCAAACAATAAACCAACCCAAAATAAAGCTGAAAAAAACATAGCTATACAAAAATGAGCAACCCAAATCCACAAGCATTTTGCAAGACCTTAGTTGTGAATGCATTCATGATCAGTGACAGAAGACTTCAAAACATTCTGGATGTTCTGAAGAAAAATTTCATGATTTCAGATTATTGAACTATGATATTTTTTAATTTTAATCAGCTTCTTTGAGAATTGTCATCCAGTTTCCTAGTGTTGCTGAGTTTCCACTTCAATGATATAAACTCCCTCTGCTTGAAAGGAATTTATAGAGCTACAAGGTGTGAATGATCTGAGTTTGGAAGACTGAAATAATTTTTCAGAAAAAAGATCTAGGCACGATTTTCCCAGTGATCATGCAATGTACTGGCCTTTGAAGCAGAGAGGAAAAACTGCTGCATAAGATGATGAGAACAGTAGATACATCTTGAATGAGTGACATCTTTTCTGCAACTTATATGTGCTGTGGTTTAATTCCAGCCAGCAGCTGAGCCCCACAGAGCCACTCATTCCTTCCTCCCTGCCCCACTCCTGCGGTGGGATGGAGGAGGGAATCAGAAGTGTAAAAGTGAGAAAACTCAGGTGTGGAGATAAAGACGATTTAAAAAGTAAATCAAAAGCCACACATTCAAGCAAAGCAAACCAAGGAATTGATTCACTGCTTCCCATGTCAGGCAGGTGTTCAGCCATCTCCACGAAAGCAGGGCCTCATCACGCGCAATGGTGACTTGGGAAGATACACACCATCACTCCAAATGTCCCCCACTTCTTTGTTATTCCCACAGC
Organism: Origma solitaria; assembly: GCA_013397895.1. Classification (NCBI taxonomy): domain Eukaryota; kingdom Metazoa; phylum Chordata; class Aves; order Passeriformes; family Acanthizidae; genus Origma; species Origma solitaria. Next base: position 217,744 of record VZRL01001409.1, on the reverse strand, counting down.
TGTATACACTAAACATGATGTGACAAGGTCTGGAATATCCCTTTGGCCAGTTGGGGTCAGCTGTCCTGCCTATGTCCCCTCCCAATTCCCTGTGCACCTCCAGCCTAGTTGCTGTGGGGGTGATGCGAGGAGTAGAAAAGGCTTGACTCTCCATAAGTGCTCCTCAGCAATAATCAAAACATCCCTGAATTTTCAACACTGTTTCCAGCACAACTCCAAAGCATAACCCCATATGAACCACTATGAAGAAAATTAACCCTACGCCAGTCAAAACTGGCACACTGTGTTAAACAGAAAGAGAAGGTGAAACCGCATAAATGGCATGTGAAACTAAGCATCTCCTTAACACCAAAAGCAGCTCTGGGGGCATGACCATTTTCCAATCATGATGTCTCTCTATTTTTACCCTTCTTTCCTGGGCGGAGGCAGGCTTAAGAATGACACCCTGAAATGCGGGGAAGAAATCTGGTGGCAATCTAGTGTGACTAGAATCTGGTTTTGTGAGCATGACATTGCTAGCCTGAAGAATGAGAGATTTTAAAACAAGTAGTTATTTATCTGTCAATGTAAGGAAGTCATTCTCAGAAAACCAAATAGAAAGTTTTATCACATGCCACTCATTTGGCTTTTTAAATAAAAAAACCCCTTGCTTGTCCCATGTGGCTTGATGAAAATTTTCTGCTTTGTGAAGGGATTTGTAGATTGAAAAGCAAAGGCTAGACAGCAGTGGCTAAAGGGCTGTGCCTGGCAGACAGAACAATACCAAGACTTTAAAAAAAAAAATTCTGCCTTCTTGCTAGGGTTGTTCCAAAACTGTGAACCAGGAAATTGATCAAAATCTACATTATCTCTTAAGATCAATTAACAGCTGTATGTTAACCTATCTTTTAGCATTAAGTAAAAAATTAACCATTTTTATCCTGTGATTATGATGAACTATTATTATGCTAATCTTGCTATCATTATTTTAAAATTATTGGGATAGGGGTCCAGAAAAAATCATGAAGCATTAGGAAAAAGGGTGTCAGAATCCTGACAAATAAAATTGTTGAGGCAGGAACTGTTATTACTACAGGAGCAGCTTCATACGAAACGAGGTAAACCCAGGCACATCTGCATCCCACATTTAAATGGAGATGTACGAACAAAATTAATTGTCAAAAGTTGTCCAGAAGTTGTCTTATAAAGATTACTGTTCAAATACAGAGGTAAGATTATCAGCCTGGCACCGTACTCAAATTCTGGCATTATTAAAGTGGTGTATAATTTTTTTCTTGACTTTGGTAGCGGCAAACTGCATATCATGCTGGACACAGGCCAGGAATATATTTTCTTGATGAGCTCCTTCAGCAGCTGTGCTTTCACTAATGCTACAGGGATAGTAGATGCTTTCCCATTTACACAATGCAATTACAGACATGTGTCTTCATAGTATCCCATTTCTTTCTCTCTGCTATTCAAATCTTGATTCTATCCAGGTGCTTGGTGTCCTGAAAGTGTTCATGCTTGTACAGATGCAACTATGCCTTCTATACTCAAGCACATTTAATAGTTGCATGGGACAATAGCATCTGAAAAATTATGAGATTTTATAGTGATCACTGCGCAACTTTGTCTGTGAAAGCAAAAGCTGTGATACCCTGATAAGGGGAGATGCTGCAATTTCACCCACTGCCCTGTGTAGAGATCTGAAAAATTGCCTAATGGTATCTGGCCTGTATTCTCGGACGCACCAAAAGAACCATGACCAGCAGATCTAAGAAGATGATCCTGCCCCTTTATCTGCTGTCACAAAACCCTACCTGTAGGTGCATCCAGCTCTGGGGCTCCCTACTTCTTGCTGGAGCAAATCAAGAGGAGGGACATGAAGATGGTCAAAGGACTGGAGTTTGTCTCCTGTGAAGATGGGGTGAGAGAGTTGGGGTTGTTCAGGCTGAAGAAGAGAAGCCTGCAGGGAGACCTTACAGCAACCTTCCAGTACCTAAAAGAGGCATACAAAACAGCTGGAGAGGGACGTTTTACAAGGGCATGTAGTGATGGGACAAAGGTTGAAGCTGAAAGAGAATAGATTTAAATTAAATATTAGAAAGAAATTCTTTGCTATTAGGGTGGTGAAGCACTGGAACAAGTTGCCCAGAAAAGTTGTTGATGCTCCATCACTGGAAGTGTTCAAAGGCCAGTTGGGATGGGGTTTTGAGAAGCCTGGCCTAGTGAAAAGTGTCCTGCCAATGGTAGGAGGGTTATGACTAGGTGTCCTTTGAGCTCCCTTCCAACCCAAACCATTCTATGATTCTATACAATCCATAGAACAACTATTCTGACCCCCGTGCCATGCACAGGGAACTTCCACTGGACCAGGTCACTCTGAGCCCCATCCAGTTGGATCTAGAGGGATGGTGAGTCCCCACATTTCCAGTGATGGGGAGTCAACAACTTCTCTGGGCAGAGGTGGAGAAGAAAATTAGTTTTCTTGTCTGTGACTTTGTGGACCAGAACATAAAAACTTCTACCTATATTATGCTTTTAAGGGCTGTGTGGAAAAGAGCTGGTGAAATAAGATCCTCAAAACTCTCAACTGCAAAAACATTGTCTATACTATAGTACTCAAAACTTAACAGTAGTGCATTTTGCAGGTACAACAGTAGAAAAGGATTTCTGAAATATTCCCTACTGTAACCTGGTAATTTTTTTCCCCTTAGATATTTCATTAAATATTTTCTTTTATATGACTCTTTTACAGGCAGAAATGGTTTTTCTGTGATAATTTATGTGAAACTAGACAAAATTTCTACTTAATTTACTTCTGCTAAATGTAGTGAATATGTCCCTAAGTTTATTCATGAAGTCACAAATGGTTGGTCTGAAACTTAGAGATTCTTCCTGGCTAAGCAGTTAAGTAACAAGAGTATTATTTGAATCCATAGCCTCAGAAACATTTGCCTCTACAATGTTTTACAATAGATTTCATCTTGGTATGTGAATTTTCTGTCCACTTTAACCATTGTGCATGCTCCTGTGTTCTTGTGTATGCTGATCTTTCTGTGTGTGGGGGAGGCAGCTGACTTTTAAAAGTGTATTCAGACCAATGACATACTACTAAAGACTTTATTTACTGTCATATAGTAAAGAATATAAGTACCTTCTAATTTATGCATGCTGAACTTCAGGTGGTTTTGAAGGACTGAAGTTTTTGGACCTGGATTATTCTGAATGATACGTATTTAATTTTGAAAAGACACGGCCTGCATTTCTGCCAGCAACACAGATCAAACTATTTCTCAGATTTGCCAGAAGGGATTGGTGAAGGCAACTTAATAATGTATTTCAAACAAACTGTATATAATGTTTCTGTCAAAATTAAATGCAGCAAACCATCAAATTACATTGAAGGTTTAATTCTAGTAATTTATAGCGTGAAGTATTTAAAAAAAAAAAAAGGGTGTCATGCTGCCATGTGTGCACTAGAGGGCAATGCAAGAATTACAGTTTTGATGAGCTATTCGATATTTCTTTCCCTCTGTCCTCTCCTACAACTTTTTGGTAAACTTTTATAGGATGCAGAAAGCATACATTAATTCAAAATATGCCTGAGTGGGATTGTGTTAAAAGTACTTGGAATGTACCTTTTTGTTAATAGATACAAACTGCTGGCGGCTCAGACCCTGCCTCACTGAGTGGCTTGTATGAGGAATTCTGCAGATTAAAAAAATACAAACAACACGTACTAAACTCCTTGATTTGCTTCGATACCTTAGGGAGGAAAGAGAAATAATTCAGCATCATTGTGAATAAATTGGTAGACATATCATTATCCATTCAAATGAAAATACCTAGCGTGTGAAAAATGAAGATTCTTTCAAACTGTTGCAGACACCTACCTTAAAATGTCAGGGAGAGGTTAGTATTTATGTTGAGATAAACAAGTTGCCTGGCCCTTTTGTTGATGTTCACTTTTACAGTGCTGTCAGCACTTGTGTGTCCGGAGTTCTCAGCACAATGACTTATGCCTAGCCTAGTTTATGGTTGGCACATGAGCCCTTGAGGATGTGTATGACATCCTGCCCTGAAGGGGTGTGACACCCTGACTGGAGGGCAGTTAGATCCCTTTTGACCTTGAGCAATCTACTGGGGAGATCAAGAGAACATGGAGAAGCATTAGAATGTGACTTTTCTATACCCTGCCCCTCAGCAGCCTACCCCCACAAATATGCTTGCAAAACTTCAAAGAATAAATTTATAAACATAAGGCACCAGAAATAAAAACATCCTTTCATTCTTTTTTCCTGCAGTGACAAGAGATATATATTCTAGATTGCAGACAGAACTGCCTTGGAGATAAATCGCCTGATTTCAGCATCTCAGCAGTAGATAATAGATCCCCTTAGAACCACATAATTAAAAAATGACATTCCTGCTACAGTGTGCCAACTTGCCACTGCCATTGCCCTAGGATTCTGGGGACATGGAAACCCTGCAGGGCACAACAAAACCAATCTTATGTTCTTCAGGGGGACAATGTAGGGCTGTGCTAACAAAGATAAAGATCTTGAAGGGGGCAAAGGATATTTTTTCTTTTCTTACTTTCAAATGGGAAATGACTGAGGGAAATCTGTTTATTAAAAAGTACACCAGATGAGAGAAAACATATGCAGAGTGGCAGTAGAAATTAATATCTTAATTTCCATTACAGTTAAGAGAGCAAGGTTCTGGCATGAATCAGAAATGTTCACAAGTGAGGGACTCATGGTGAGGGCCTTTTCCCAGTATGATAGTCTTTTGTTTGTGAATGATGTATACCTTTATGGTTCTTTCACTCTCAACAAAGCAAAAATTTTCTTGTAGGTAAGCTTAGTCATTTTTAAGACTTATGTTGAGCAGAACTCTCCATGAATAGATTAATTGCATATATATTAGTGGTGGCTGAATATAACCAGTTTCTAGCAGCCTATTCTGGGTAAGAGCAAGAGGGTGGGATCTGGACTTTTAGGATATTCCTCAAATTCACACTGCTCATGTCATTTTCAGGGATTAAAAATCTACAGCCTGTTATCCTAACTTAGACAAGATGCTTAATTGGGAGGTCTCCATGAGTGATAAAAGCCTTTCTATAGGGCAGGGAGAGCTCTCCGAGAGAGAATGTCCTGCGTGTGCAATGTGCTGGGGCTCCAAGCTGGCTTGGGGCCCCGAGGAGGAAACCTGCAGAGCCATAAGGCAAAACTGTCTTCAGCTTCAGGGTTTGCTTGAGTAAGTTTAGAGCTGACAAGCAAAATATCCTAGGAGAACCACAGCTCTTTATAGCTGCTTTGTACTCTTTAAATGTTTTCGACTCCAACAAAGCCCTTTCTGCCTCTCTTGAATGGCATTTTGAACTAAAAGAAACAGAGAACAAGGAAATCTCCTTTGAGACTTTGTCATTGTTAATTCACATGCTGGTAATAATTGGCATTCACCACTTGAGCATACATCTAGCGTGAGTAGCTAGATTCTCAACAGTGTTTTTATTTTTAATTCTGACATCTGTCTAGAACATCTCATCTTGAGAAATTGTACTAGGTACATCTACTCCATTTCCTACCAAAAGGTCTGATTGCTCTCCCTTCTGTGTCCAAGGAACACTTTTGAGAGGAGTTCCTCTGGTATTCTGTCCTGAATAAAAGCAGCAGAAAGGAGACAATTACAATCTAACTGTTTTATAATGTGTGGACTGTAAGCAACAGTTCATTTCCCTATGAATTATAGTCTCTGCTGGGTCTGAAATTAACCAGCACTGAGGAAAATACAGCAGCAATAAAGTGTTCCAGAATTTTAGTAGTGTTTTAAGTGAATAGATATTTTATACTGGTTGATTGTTAAGCCCACTCTTCAGAACAATGGATGGGGATTTCCTTTATCCACTGGGAATTCAAATGAATAATTTTCAGTAGTCAAAAAGTAATTACTCCAATTTGAGTAGAAGCCAGGTCCTCTATCATTATGATATTTAAAATTTGGAATTTTCAACAGTAGAACACAGAAATCTTATCTCGACAATGCAATGAAAACAACAATCTTTTGCTAATTCCTTGGGTAACTGGAATAGTACCACACCATTGCCCTGAATCACAGCAGACCTGCCAACACTGTAATTGCAGAAATCAAAGGGAGCTAGTGACAAGAAGACAGTGAGGACATGATGATAAATACTTGAAGTGTCTTTATCAATTCTAGTATAAATAATAGAAGTGTATTGGGGTCCTAAGGAATAGATTGGTGAAGAAAAGAAGATGGAAAGAGAAGCACAGAAAGCAAGCTTTCTAAAAGGTCAGCAGCCTACAGTAGCAATAGTAGCAAAAGTAGCAAAAGCTTAAGAGTTCATAGAGGAAATTCTTTACTCCCACATCTGCCACTTGCAGTTTCTAACAGAGATAAGGGGAAAACAGTGTTTGCATGAAAGGAAGAAAGATGTGCTGGAGCTGATCAGGAATGTGTTAGAAGGAGAAAGTTAATCAATTGCAATTAATGACAGGGAGATGTAGGAGCTTTAAAGACACCTGGGAGTTCTATCAGTGCTGAAAACATCAGAAAAGGAGAACTTCCATCCAGATAACAATGAAAAAAAGCTTTATGAAGACCTGTGGGCTGGATTAGGCTAAATCATAACTAGTGGCAACTGGGAAAAATGTAGAAAAGTCTGCTGCAGATCATCTGTTTTGTGGATCAATGTACATTAAAAATTTTAACAGTGCCAAACAACCACTTCTGTACTCCGCTGTCATTCTTAAACTAAAGGAGGGATCCAAATCTCTGTTCAAAACCAAGATTAAGCATCCCTTCAGTGCAAATCTGCAAACCCTTCATTGACTCTTTCCTCCCAGCACAATTCCTCTCTCATACAGACAAAGGCTCGCTAATAACCCAGACTTGTATGGTATTTTTGTAATTGTAATCTAGGATGAAACCTATGGTTGTTGTGACAGATGCAAAAGGTATTCATTAAGAATTTCCCCAATCTAAATGAACCCCTGTTATAGCAGAGGACGGGGAAACTGCTTCCATGATATTTTAAGTGGCAAAAAATGAAAAGGAATGCTATGCTTTTTTCCTGAGAAGTTACTCCAGAGTTACCACTGTCTTAAGATTCTTTTCAGTCCTTAGGGGAAATTTTCAGAGATAAAACTACATGATGTACATGGGCTTCACTGTCAAACAAATCCAAGAACTTTGTCATTATGCACAGTTACTTGAGCTAGTAAAAGCTGTGATTCGTGTATTTTAAGTATATTCATATACACACAGTAACGTAGGAGCTGCTCTTGCACACAGTGCACCTTACAATGGCAGCACTGATCTTTCTGAATTTGCCTGTGTTATTGGACAACAGCAAGTCAAACTTCCTAACAATTTTTGGACACATTTTGGTCTTTTAATCTCTTTCAGTTATATCAAGGATGACTTGCTAAAGTCCTTTCTGAAATCTGAAACTGTTTGGTAGAGAGCACTTTCGGATTGTTCTTTGCATAGCTGCTGTATATTTCTAATCTTATTTTGTTTAAAACAATATTTATAGCTATCAGCTAAGAGGCATTTACCAATTACTAAATTCCATTTCTCCCTTGGTGGTAAAGAAAAACAATAAGAGTGCAATCTGCCAAAAAATAGTAGTCCCACTTACAAAATGTGTCCATGGCTTCTACTATGAGTAGAGAGAAGCATTTGTATTCCCTAAACCACCATTTTGTTTGAGATTGAGCAATATTCCTCTAAATAAATCACTGTCAACTGTGAAGAATATCGCCTAAATTAACAGTCACTTTTCTATTCACCTTTCTTGCACAACCAAATACTAACCATGATGCCAAATCAAATTCCTTTCTGTCTCATTTATATGGACAGCTTCTCCTCTGATGACAACAAAATTTGAAGTCTCTAGCATATTATGCCTGCTCTACGCTTGGCTGAGCCTTGCTAAAAACCCTTCTGTTTTTTCAGAAGACTGCAGGGCCACATTTCCTGTTCCCCTTATAGTTTCTGTCACAGGAAAAAATACCTAATCACAGTCCATAACCATATCTCAGTTCAATTACATCAGTGATGGCAACACCCTGCATTTTAAGATGAGAAACTACCTAGTAATTGCAGATGTTCTGCCAAGAGCACATGGTGCACTTGATGACATATAAACAGATGATCAGGAACAAGGAATAGCAACAGTATGTGTGAGACTGATAAAAGCTGTATCACAAGGCCTATAAATTTAGCAGGGGGAAAAAAAGCCAGAGAATAAAAAAGTGCTACAAGATGCAACTGAAAGAGAGATAAAAGAATTCTTCCCACATGCATAGTCCCAAGGGAGGGAAAAAAAAGGAAATTGGGAAAAGGGAAAGGAGAAGGCTGACAGAAATTTGGTGAGCTGAATAATATGATTGCAAAATAAATTTCATTTAAAAGGGTAAAAAGAGTGAAAAATTAGAATGCTGAGCAAGAACGTAGTGAAGTAGCCTAGATTTCACACACAGCATGAGATACTGAATAGACAAGACACTGGTCTGTGATTCTTTCTGCATTTTACTGTTTGAGATCAAATATCTTAAGTGTATGACATTGTACAGATGAAAAGGATTTTCTTTCCTATACTCCTAGGTGTTATTATGACTGCTGTCACTATGCTTACAGCACAAAAATCCTGTTATTAAAATTACAGGGTGATTAATTCTTTAAACCACCTTGTAGATAGCAGTCCTAAGCTCCCCCGCATTTCCTAAAGTTATGTGAACCTCAGTGAGTAGGAGACAACAGGTTTATGGAGATGGCATTGCTGATATTTGGCATTGCTGGATCATAATTCCTCATCCTTCCCCATCACTGTGTGAATAGAAAATGTTACAGAATATCACCATCTATGAGGATGTTATAAACCAGGGAATGGACATGAAGACATGCTAGCAGTCTCAGACACTCAACCCTGGATAAGGCCTGCATTTTCCTTTAAACAAACAAATAAACAATTAAAAAACCCGAGCGAATTCATTTGTGGTGAGAAAAGAAAAATACCTGAAGCCCTAAGGCTAATTGCTAGTTATAAAGTGCAGTCTGCTTCCCTCACCATACTAAGAGGTGCTTCAAATTTATTACTTGCTGTGCTGCTTTAGGGGCAGATTTGTGAAAGGGGCAAGAGCTTGAAATAATTCACTTAATGGACCCTCAGTCATTTAAGCAGCTATTTCAGATGGAAGCAGTGCTCTGATTAAAGGGGACCTGCTGATACAATGAATGACTGCCATGAAAGTCAAATGGAAATGGCTTGAGGAGGGAGGGGAAGGGTAGGAGAGGAAAGATGAGGGTAGGAAGCAAGATCACTGCATTGCAGACTAGCAAATGTGACAGACCCATCCATCATGGCCTGCAGAACTAGAGGGACTTTCCAAAGACTGTGAAGCAGTAAAACATGACTAACAAGACTGTAGCCATTCATGCATTTATTGATTGAGCCATATCCCCAGATAACATTACAGATAACTCCCTCAAAAGATGACATGTCTTCTGCATCAAGAACAGCATGTGCTTTACTTTTATTGATGGACTACAAAGATACTTTTCTCACTCATTTGAAATATTCATACACATGTGGAAAACAAACCCAAAACATGAAAAACCCCTAGCTTTTCTTGTTTTCCAGTCTCACCTTTTTTTCCTTATTCTGGTATGATCTGCAAAGGTCAACAAGAGATCAGGGTAAGGGCACCTGAGTGAAATTCATGTGGGTGGTTCAGAGTCTCTGATTGCTGCTCCTCAGAGTGCCACAGCTCTTTGGAGCCACATCCAGCAAAGAAGGTGGGACTGACACCTTTCTGCTGCAGAAGCCTACCTGACCAGTGTGAGCACCTCTGCTGTCAGATCTGGATTTATGACTCACAGGCATTTAGGCTTTCATTTATCAAGGGACAACACCACAGAATAGCAAGCCCCCTCCCCTTTCTCTTGCTTATTCTTTATGAACACACAGACATACCTAAATACTTTGTATGTTTGGTTATTTCCACACATGCACAGGTTTATATATATGTATGTTTCCTGTGTGCATTTGTTTAATCAACAGATTTAAACTAACCCTTATATGCTGACTATTTTTAAAATACTTGGGACAGAGTATAGAGATACAACATGTCTTTGCTTTTATACTTTTAGTTCTTTATCTATTTCACTGAGTTTACACAATCAAATTAGTCACCTACATTTCTGTTACTACTGATGCACTTATATTTACATCCTTCATTTTGTCTAGTAGTCTGTCAGAGTTAAAACTACTACTGCTTGTTTCAGTTAGTTTTAAGTAAATACTTATTTTTCCTTGGGACTCTTAATATGCTGTGGGAAGCAAGAAGAATGAAATAGAATATGGCCCTATGTAATCTATTGTTTCCTAAAATAAAAACCTTTTTTTGTACCAAGCAGGGTGACCTATTGTTGGAAAACAACAACAAAAAAGTAATTCAGGTAAATAATATCTTTTAAAAGATGTGATATTTCTATGACTTATGTTTTTGTTTGGTTTACATTTTTAGTGAGTACAAAATAACACAGCTTAGATATTTTTTGTGAATTGAATCTATTTGCAGAGTCTGACCTAGAACTTGATCAGTCCTATATTCACTGTTACTAGCAGCAAACTGGGGGAGAAGATGGCTCATTTGTGAGCATTCTGCCTATATAATTTTCCCAATGTTACAAAACACACATGTACTTTTTACAGTACTCTATATGTAATCTTGCAAATTCAACATTAAGCAAAGTGAGATTTGTGTGTTGACCTGTCAGAATAAGGATGTCCTACATTTAGTTTATTTAGTAATTTAGCAGAGACAGAACATGTATATGTCTCAGTATTTGTATCTTGCAAGTGAGTTACTAAAAGGTATAAATCTCTGCTGCAGCCCAGCTTAGAATAAAAGCCCACCACTAAATAAAATAACCATAGAATCATAGAACATTCTGAGTGAGGGGCAACATAGGGGCAACTAGACCAGGTTGCTCCAAACCCCATCCAACCCAGCCTTGAGCACTTCCAGGGATGGGACATTGACAACTTTTCCGGAAAACCTGTTCCAGTGCCTCACCACCCTCACAGTAAAGAATTTTTTCCCAATATCTAATCTAAACCTACCATCTTTCATTTGTAAACCAGTCCTCCTTGACCTATTACTATATGACCATAAACAGTCTCACTTAATCTTTTTTTGTAGGGTCCCTTCAGGTACTGGAAGGCCACAACTAGGTCACCCTGAAGCCTTCTCTTTTCCAGGCTGAACAATCCCAATTCTCATCATCCGGGTTATTGTTTCGATATTTAATTATATGAGGCACCGAAATCAGTATTTTTGAAGGAAAAAACCCCAAAACAGTAATGTAGAATCTAGACAGAATGTATTATTTCAGATTGTGTCACACTGGAGGCAAGTTGTATCCATCTGTGGGTTTTTAGGCTTTGTTCTCTAACCTTCTGTTAATTACACTCTCAATGGGAGGTGATAGAGTGGCTCTCATTCCCTTACATACTTCTGTCCTTCATCCATATTCCAGCTGCATTTAGACTCAGCTAAATTTAGTAAGCAACTGTATTTAATCTTCTTCTTCACCTATATTTACTGCAGCAAGTGATTTGACAGTTTAGGGCCTTCCTTTCTCTAGGCACCTGGATGCTTCTTCAAATACACTCGAATGGATCACACAGGGCTGTTCAGAACTGGATAAGGTTGCCGTTCTTCATGCAAATGAGCATTTTTCTATTACTGATATGCTAGTTCTCATCCATATTTGCAGAGAAAATGTTAATGTGTTGAGATGACAAGGTTAAAAATGAGGAGTCCACGCACACACACACATACACAGAGCCCACCCTGCCCAATAAAGAACTGGCTTGGCAGTATAGCAACTTTATCTTTCCTACTCACAAGGATATCTCTGTTAGCTAGGGATGATATGTTATTTTAGTTATCTTTTGATACATCACCCCAAAGGCAAGGTGGGGATATCAGTTACGTGAATGGAAATGGGGAGAAAATTCAGTAAACTTGGCAGTTGCACACACACTGTAGAATCTGTCAAAATGAGAACAGAATGAGGGAATATGGAATCATTCTGATTTTGCTATAACCCTACTGATTTCACTGGGGACTCATGGCTTATCGTGACATCAGTGAGAGGAGGATTAGACTCTGGATATATTAAACAGATTTGGAGGGATGTGTTTCCTAAGGAGAAATGGGCATTCACAAAGGTGATCGTTTAAATTTGCTGGATGAGTAAATGTTGCTGTTTGTCTCTCAGACTTAATGGCTAAGAGTGTGGAAGGCCTGACATTGACTTCAATGCAGAGCAAACTCTCACCAGCAAGTCTGTGTGTTCAGATGCACTTGCAGAAGTCAAGTCATGAAGTTAGTTAATTAAGACAATCTTTCAGTGATCATTATGAGTCTCTCTATTTTATGTCATAATTAAAATATAAAACACGCTTAACACAGTTGTAAGTCATTCTAATGATTTTGCCACAAAAGCACTAATAGACAGAACATATAAAATCCTAACAATGCTTATTTTTACATAAATGAAAAGCAATACATGAGAAGAGATGCACCATAAATCCTGTAACTGGCATGTACTAAAAATGGAACACTGCTGAATTTAAGGGTGCTCTTGTGCCCTGATGTCAACTAAATGGCTCTTCATACAGCAGTTTCCCTTGATAGATTCTCAGAGTATCAAGTTTCAGATTGAGTGTTGGCTATCCCAGCTGCAGAAGGGGACAAGCGAAAAAAAGAGAGCAGAAATTGTTGGCATGTGTCAGCAGTGTTGTGTGCCTCTCATTGAAGCGGTCAGAAATACAAGCTGGACCAGTCACTGGCTCCCGTCATTGCAACAGGGCTGAGAGGTGGTGCTAGTCCACTGCTCATCCCTGCGGAGTCACAGGTACTGCTGCTGCTCATCCATTACCACTGAATCAACTTGTTTTGTGCAGTTACCAACTATTAAATGTATTTATAGCAATCAGAATGGGGAAAAAGAAAGCAAACACAAAACATTTAACACACTGGTGGTCTCAAAATATGTAACGGGGCAGCTATGGAGTATAAAATGAGCGGGAACCTTCTAGATTTTCGGGGTCACTTCACAGAACAGACATTTGCAAGAAGATTGATGTGCCCAGGAGAGGTATTTCTTTTGGAGGTGTAGAGAACCCTCTGTTATTGGTTAGGGGGTAAGATTGCTGTGGTATCAAAGGTAAAGACCAGCATACAATAGCTACAGTTGAGCTATTTTCCTGGGGAGGTTTTAAGGTTCTGAAGTGAATTAAGATAACTTTATACTGCCGCTGTTCTTACCAGTTCAAAATAGTGGCTTGTTGCACTAGAGGAGTAAGAGAACTCCACGGAGTTCCTGCTGTGTCTGCTGTTTTACAAACTCATAGCTCAGATACAGTTTCTCTCCTTGGCTCTTGCAGCATGAATGGTCAACACACATTCACACACTTGCATGCACACACAGAGAATGCAAAACCCCAGAAGCACTCAAATAGCACGTGTTGGGTACAAAAGCAGAAAAATTAAGGACATCCACAAACGGTTCCTGACAGGCTGTAGGGTAACTTCGAGCCAAGCTTCTGTGTGCCCCGTGTGATGGGAAATGATGCTTTCTGACCCCTGCTAACAGCTGTTGAACTTGTGAAGCACAAAGGTGGGCATTGTCATTTCTGTCTTGCCAAGTATAAATGGAGAGACTCTTCTTTTGGCTGCAGATGTCTCTTCCAGTTTGAAAGGCAGCTAACCCTCTGCCCTGGTAAAGGACCAATTGATCAACTAAAAATACAACATTCTGACATGAAAATGTTCCCTGCTGAGCAGATTTCATAGTAGACTATTGAGATAATAGAGGAGAGGAAAGGACAAACTGTTCTTTAAGACAACAAAATCATTTCAGTTCATGATTTAGTTTCAAGATATTTTATAACCACATGAAGTGCTGTTATTTCTCACTTTCCTCTCATTTACTTTAATGTTTATGTTTAGTCTTGAATGCAGACTATCTCACAATAAATTTGTTACTCTTCAGTTGATACAACACATCTTTTCTCTCTCTTTTTTACTTCCTCTCTCTGCTGAGATCTTAACACAATCTTAAAAAACGAATCAACACACACTTGAGAGAGTAAAAGTCTGTCAAAGAAGGTATATTGAATCACTAAATCAGGAGAAAACAGTGGATGAAAAGACCTTCTATAAAATGTTGGAAGATGTGGGGAAGAAAGCATTTATGGAATTAACCTGCCATGCTATGGGTGATCCCAAGCTCTACAGCTTTTCACACTCTGGTGTGTGTCTATTCCATAATTACTGTGGGAAGGAGAAAGATTGCTCCTTATGAACAATTAAAATAAAAGCAATTATTAAGCTGTGCATATTTTCCTTCTCATTATGAATTAAATGAGCAAACACCAGTTTATTTCCAGCTCATTTTTATTCTCTTCTCTTGCTAAAAGGCATTAAAAACCTTTTCTACAACATGGAGAGATGGGAAGCTTAATTACAGTGCTTCTAAAGGGCTTTGAGATCCTGAAGTGAAAAATGTTATTGTGCCATGAAAGAAAAGGAGATTATTTTTCCACCTTTTTCTGCTAACTACTTCACAAAGCTTCTTTTGTGTTTGCAACTTCATTTTGCCACCTGCCTGAACAGAGGGTGGGTTTGCTATCATACTAGCTCGTAAAGTAGAATATAATCTACTGCAGAAGACTATCACGAGAGTTAGCTTTGTATCATATAGCCAAAATAAGACCTGTATTCTTTGATATTTAATAATTTCACGCTGTACATAGGCTTCTCAATATGAAATTCGGATGCTTCTGGAACCCAAATAACCTGAAACTTTTCTTGTGGCCTGCTGAAATATCTCACAGACGTGGGATACTGACTCTGATCAAAACATTGGCTCTATGTGATTGGAGCTGATACATTCCATCAGTTCGATACTGGGGAACTATGAGAAATAAACCAATTCTTTGGATCTTAATGTAATCCTTCACCTCTGAAATAAGTATTCAAAGATTTGTATGTGAACAAGTGCAAGGGAGTGTCATCAGCTAAGTAGAAAGTTTAGCTTCTCTTCACAAAACCACAGTGCTTGGTTTTGTTGCTCTATTGGCTTTCAAAGCAATTCTTGATGTAGAGAACATTGGTGGTTCAGAGCTCTGATTCAATTTTTAGGGTTTTTCCATTTATAAGGGGTGCAGTTGAAGTCCAGGCCTATACTGTTATTTCTGTCTCTTGCAAAAAACAGGTAGGTAATTTTTCCAAAGTATATGATATTTCTGTATCCAAACATCCCCTCATCATACATGTTTGAATGTTTATAGAATAATCTTTCCTTTCCTCTTCAAAACAAAAGAGACTTCCCTAGCTAGTCAGGACAGGAGAGATGTACAGTTCTTGTAATAAGTGTCCCTTCACATTTTCCATGTTGGGGAGTATACTAGTGACCTTGGACAGTTACAGAGAAATGCATGAAGTTTTCCAGCTGAAAGAAAACTGTGTTGTTAAAACACTTCTGACCTCCCATCCCATCTGCAAACCTGTAACACATCTGTACCAGGGTATTGCAACACCACCCTTCAAAACGGATAGGGAGACCATAAAGCAACAGCCATATGGTCTTAGATCAGTCCATCACTAGTGGAAAATGTGTATTCATCGTGCACTTGCAATAAGCCCAGCTGCCTCCAAGTGTGAGCTGTACATTGCTGGCTCCTGCAATATTTCTCTTCCATTTCAAGGCTCCTTTCTATCTTGTTAAATCATCACCGACTTCTTCACCGTCCCTCAGCACATGACAGCATGGTGGCAGCACCCACTCAGTCCAGCTGTGATTAGAGCTGTTGCTTTGGTACATCAGCCTTAGTCATTCTTGTGGGTTTCAACAGCTTGTAAGTCAAACACACAGGTGAGCCCTGCAGCTGGCCAGAATGTGAGTAATAGGTTGGGATGTTTCTTAACAGAAAAGTGATTGCAGCAAAGCTTATCCATCTGGATGAAGAAGATAAAGGAGACCAGCAAAGTGGTACAGCTTGGCTCTTACATGTGTATATGCATACACACAGTCATGTGCTGAACATCTCAACCAAGGATGAGTTTTTGGTTGCAAAAAAATAGGGAGTGAAGGAATGTTCTTTTTCTTCTTCTACACTTTTTATTTCTTCACCATTTCCCAAAGAACAGGTGCACTTTATCATAATCCTAGACTGACTTAAGGGGTCTTGAGAAAAAAGGAACCATTGTACTGTGCAGTGTTACAACCTTACTCCAGACTCCTTCCCAGGGAAGACTGGGACAAGTCAGTGACACAACCTTAACACAGGGAATATTATTCATCTGCTCATCATGTAGGTAGCACATTGTGATTACAAGTGGGCATAGGCAATGCATGACTTGGCTTGGCCAGAACTTATCAAACTTATATGATGATTTTTGGACAATACTAGAGTTTTCCAGAAAATATCCTAACTGTAAGCTCAATAAGAGAAAGTTTAAATCAACATAAAGAAAAGAAATTACTTTCTTTCATGGGCTGATTTTAAAGTTCTTCAGACTCATTTTCTATGCTAACATTTTCTTACAGCCTTTGAGCCCTTTTCATGTGTGGTGTTTTAATGAGGAATGTTTGTCCTTTTATATTTTAAGAGATACAGAACAAAGATCTTATGTGAGAAGATTTGTATCCTAATGAAAACAGCCAAAACTGTGTTTGCTCATACAAAGAAATTAATTTTGCCCTGCTGTTTCCTAGAATCCGTTTTTGTTTTCACTTTTCACATGGCAGTTGTCTTTCTGACCTTCGTAAAGAGAACCAGAACAGATTCCGTGTCTGTTCTTAAGTAAACTGAGCTCTGCACCTGAGCTGTTTCTGGGTTCTGGGTCTTGTTTCCCATAGGCCTGGTGGACAGATTGGCAGCCTGCAAACAAATTGCCTACACAAATTGTGTGTACAATTGGCATGTAATATAACAGCCATTTCAGGATATTACCAGAAGATAGGTTGCCTGGAAGAGGATGAGTCCAGCAGAGCAGACTTCCTGCAACAATACTGCAGAAAGCTTGCAGTATTTTTGATATCAGCAGAAATAATTTTCCCCTGGTCACCCTTTATGAATCATATTATACTAATTCTAGTTGCAGTTGCAAGCATCAACAATATAGGGTCATTCTCAAGACTCATTTAAAATACTAAGAAGGCAGTAAAAGACAAATAGTGCAGTGGCATCCAAATGTATGTGACATACATGTTTCATTTCTGTATTTCTATTTTGAAAAAGATGTGTAAGTTTTATGTCTAGCTGCCTGTGAGCCATCCTACCACCACTTCTTTCCCTTTACTTTGAAAGTAAAGACAGTAATTATTAACTCATTAAATAATGCAAATTTGATTAGGATGTACAATAGGAGGAACAGTAAGCTACAGTCAAGAATAAGATCCTTATAAATCCAGAGTTACCACAAAGTGATTTTAAAGAAGTGGGATTTATTTATTTTGCAAACAGAGAAGTCTTTGATGTCGTTTACAGAATAGGCATCCTATTAGCTGGGAACCTGTCCCAATTTACTCTTGTCAAAATCCTAGGCAACAGTTTGATTGGCTTTAAATTAGATACAGATTGTTGTAGAATTGGGTTTGAATTTAGCAAATATTAGCTGCTGTTTTTCCATTTCATTCACTGATGCATTTATTTTACCACAGTTATTACCCCCCCATTCTTGATATGTCTGTTATGAGTTTTTTCAGTATGAAGAAATTAATGGAAAAAGAGTAACTGACGTGTAAAATTTATTTTATTGTAGTGTACTTTACAGTCTGAAGACTGATTTAGAAATAACTGGTTTTAAAATTAACTGCTTATTGTGTTTGGGGTTTTTGACTGATTATTTTTAAGCGTCATCTGGTGAGGAAGACATACTCTCACATTGTGTTTCCATCTTGTGAAATATTTCAAAGCCATTTGGAAGTAATTTTTGTCAACAGTGAACGTCTTTAGCAAGTAAGAACTGGAGTGGTAGAAAAAATGTCTTGGAACAACAGTGGAAAATTAAGGAATGTATAGTCTCAAACTGCAATTTGATTAGCACACAAAGACAGCCCTCAGACTCTTTATACACACAGACAGAAAAGAGACAATATCTTTAATGCCAGTGACAATTCATTGTATAAGTCTATAGCATTACTGAGAAAGTATGTTGAAATATGTTGATGTTCTTAAAAATAGATGAATTTTTTCAAAACTAAAATCAATTTTCCTTTGAAACTGATGCACATCTTGTTGTGTTTGTATTTTCTGAAAAGTCACTAGTATTCAGATTCATTTAAATAATGCATATTGCATACATTAGAACAGAATTTCTAAACCAAACAGTGAGTTTGTTTCCACATAGCTCAGAGACAGATGTGCACAACTGATCAAATAAAAAGTGCAAGCATGCATGCTTTTATAATTTTTGAATATTTGGAAGGCAATTACAAATAAATAAATAAATTCAGGCAAATCATAATCTATCTGTATGTACTTCTGGAAAAAAGGAAAGACACAGAGGTGAATACATAATTATCAGTAACTATTTTCAAAGTTCATTCTAAAGCATTTGTATAATCTTGATTTACACAGAATTACCAAATAACACTTCCTTTTGACAGCCCAATATTGGAACTGTCTTGTTCCATCTCTATTGACGGTTGCTTTTCTCACAATTATCACTTAATCTACCTGTGCTGGTTTTGACTGGGATAGAGTTAATTTTTTTCCATAATTGCTAGTAGGAGCTGTTTTTGCTTTGTGCTGGAAACAGTATTGAAAACTCTGGGATATTTTTCTTACAGGCTAATTTTGTACCAACAAGCTGTCTGTAAGCCAGCAGTGTGCCAAAAAGTGTGCCCTGTGGCTAAAAAGGCCAGCGGTATCTTGTGGTATGTTAGAAAAAGCATTGCCAGCAGGTCAAAGGAGGTCATCCTGCCCCCCTACACAGCACATCTGAAGTGCTGTGTCAGGTTTTGGGCTCGTCAGTAGAAGAGAGATTTGCAGCTCCTGGGCCAGGCTCAGTGGAGGGAAAAAATGATGATTAAGGGACTGGAGTATCTCTCTTACAGGGAAGGCTTAGAGAGCTGCACCTGTTCAGCCCTGAGAAGACACAAATGAGAGGAGACCTCATCAATGTCTATAAGCATCTGACAGGAGGATACCAAGAGGAGGAATCAGGCTCTGCTCAGTGGTGCCAAGCAGCAGGATGAAAGGCAATGGGAAGAAACTGAAGCTCAGGAAGTTTCCTCTGAACATGAGAAAGAATTTCTTTACTTTTTTACTTTGTGGGTGACTTCCCAGGGAGGTTGTGGAGTCTTTCTTTTTGGAGACACTCAGGAGCTGTCTGGATGCAATCTTGTGCAATGTGCTCCAGGATGACCCTGTGTGAACAAGGAGGTTGCACAAAATAATCCCTTTCAACCTCACCACATTTAACTATAATGATTCCTGAGATTATTTGAGCTGTTTTTGCCTTTAGCTCATCCTTATTCTGCAGTAGCATTTCACTTTCACCTTTGTGTGACCATGGTTGGCCACATTCACTAATTGAATAGCAAAATATGAAGACAATTAATGTGATCATAAAGTCTAAAACCAAGTCTGAAGCCTTTTTAGAAATTTTCACATGGATGAGTCTCTCTTTAGGAAGGAAACAAAACCTACCCATTAATGGATGAAGTAATTCCATTGGCATTCCACTCCACCCAGCTGTAAGAAAGGCTTCCTTGTTACTTAGCAAATGCTTTATTTTACTTTCAGCTCCCAGCAGTTGCTTTCAGGCCTTTAGGCTTTCATTAGGGTGTCTAAGAGGGACTGAAATGTTAAAATTATATGAAATTATATGAAACTATCAAAGAACTTCTCCAGTCCAATTTTCTACTGTATTCCCATCAGCCGGAATGAAGCAGTGACTGTATTCTGAGGTGCCGTTCTCCACCAAAAGTGGATTGGAACAGAAACTAAATTGGTGGTAACTAAGTTCAGCTCCAGTTCCTACGCAATTGAACTTTGTCATAAAAATCTCAGCACAAAAAGGCTTATAATATAAGAAGTAAGGGCTACAAAAGAGACAAGGAAGAATGTGTTGAAAAACATTTTAAATTGGCCTGGAGAATCCCAAATTGTGACTGCTAAACTTTGGAAGAAATTCTTAAAAATATTAGAGAATTCAAATGTAAGTATTTGAATGATAAAACATGCAATCAGTCAATAAATAGTTGCATGAAAAAGGATGTAAAAATGTAGAGCTAAGGGCTGCAATGAACTCACTCTTTCAATAAATGTATAGAACAATTAGTGACATCTTTATGAAACCAATGGTTAGGCTGAAATACACAATCTTACACTCAGTGTGGATGGTATTTTGTCTGTATTCAGGCATGAAAGCCATGTAGTGGTACTGCCTATGCAAGTATGATATTTAATTCATTTTAACAATATTTTGTTTTGCCCATGAGTTCCTTCTCTGAGTCCACAGACACCCAACGGTGATTACAGCATGCACTTACAAAAGGATTGGACTTTTAGTTTTTTTCTTGTTTGATTTCATATTGTACACAGAAGCACAGAATAAACCAACAAATCCGAAGGAGAAGTGCATTTGCATCTGTAAGGATGGTTTAGTCACTAATTCAATTACTATCTTCACAGCGACATTGTTCTTGCTCAGTCTCCATTGACTATGTTGAGTAGGTATCCACTGACAATAATGTGGCCCAGCATATCTACATTACATGAAAAAACATGCATTTAGACATGTAAAAACCCATGCATTTAGACATGTAAATATTTGTTTTAGTCTCAAACGTCATCCTAACACAGATGACTAAACCACAGAAGATGCAAACTGAGACTACCCAGTTCAGTTTGTGGAAGTATCAAAGCAGACTAACCTTTCTATTGACGGGGTAGTAAGAAGATGACTTTATCTGGCAAACTCCTCCTGACAGATCAATCCTGAGTTGTTTTATCAGATTCTTACAGTGTATTAAGGTCAATGAATGAGAGGCCTTCAGTCAGCTCTCATGGAGTGATGGGGTAATTGATTTTACAGACGGATTTCAAGACCAGGACAAAAAGGTGCCTTGAGTGGATATTTTGTACAAAGGAGTCTAATATACAGTTTATGAACTAAAGATATACCAGAGAGATTTGACCTATAATTTATTCTGACTGCCTCTTTAAGTGTAAAGTCATTTGTTGTAATCACAGAATTTAATCATTGCTGGATTTTATAAGACAGATAATATCCCTTCTGTAAACTTTTGAACAGGATTGAACACAGCGTAAGTTTAATTTATTGCAGCTACTGCTGTGAAAAAGCAGGATGTCGGCCTTTGTTAAACTGTAAGTCACAGCATATCCAAGATATGCATCCATCAATGGAAATGCAGTTACACCTGTCATGACCTTTTCCATTGTTGTTTAACAGGGGAAAGACTGGGAGTTTCAGGAGTTGAATTAAACTGGAACTGGAATTAATCATAGCAGAGCAAATCAGAATTTGACATTGCTGTCTAATATCTGAGAAAATGCCACCTGAGAGAAGCTATGTTGAAGATATCTGATACCAATCTGGCCTTGCGAATCTAATTGTCTTGGTTAGGAAGTTAGTCTAACTGGAATTTTGGAATTTGCAAATCCTGATGATGTTAAATATTGTTATCAATAATCCTGTTGCTTTAACCAACAACACTGCTAATGTGTAGGGAATAACATAATCTCGGATCATCAGGATACAGAGTAAACACGAAATATTTGGATGACGTTAAAACTACTTTGGAAGAAAATATATATATTATATATATATATATACACACACGCACACACACACACACATCTTATTTATCCTTTGCTTTAACTGATCCTGCTTCTGGTTTCTCCCAATACAAAGATGCAAAAGGATCCTAATACAAAAGGATCCTTTTGTGCTTAATGAACAAAAAATTCATCTTTGGAAGGAATGAAGGTCTCAATTAGAGGTGGAAGCTGTAGCTTATTGCTTTTCATAGTGCAAATTTCCTCACCTCTTTTAGTCACGTAGAGAATGGCATTTGGGCTAGTTCTTTGTAGCTGAGCTTTTGTTGACTCTTGGCAGAGGAAACATAAAGAAAACAAAGATGTTCTCTCAGCTTTCAAAGAATTCTGACTTCTCCTAAGGCTCAAGCCTGTGAGCAAACCTGACCGTACACGGCGTTCAATCAATGTGCTTGAACCATTTCCTCCTTATTTCATAAAATGTGTTAATTTGATGTTTCTGAAGTAGGCAATTGGTGACAATAGCAGGCAACCATCTCTGCTCAAATTCAGGCTGGTTTTCAGTTTTGGTACAAACTGCTTTTCCTGTGTTTGGGACCCCACACATATCTGTTAGTGCTGGATATAATACCTCTGGCTGTACTGCTTGTCCCTCCAGAGCTCTTCTAGAACAGCAACTCAGCAGCAATAGCTCTTTCAAATTGCTCTCTCCAGACTCTCCATCCAAATTCCCAGGCTAGCTTCATACAAAGAATTGGTTATCTCTTGGTTCTGTCTATAGATGGTGAGATATAAGTAACTGTGTGCTGGAGAGTAGAGTGAAAAATCATATTTAGCTATCAGGTAAGGAGAAAGAAACCCAGTGTAGTGGGTCTGTAACCGGTAAACATTGAAGTTCCATAATTTTCCTATAAAGAAATGAGATTTAGGACTTTCTATATGCTACAGTATCTTAAAATTTAGCTTTTGTATACTACAATCTTTAACTGTCTTTTGTTTTGTAACCCATAACTGTTTAGTTTTCAGTCTTATGCAACTTGTGGACCTAAAACCACACGTGCATACTCACACATATGTCTTTCTACTTTCCTTGAAATTTTGCTTCTCATTTATAATGTTGATTTCCTACAATTAAAGTATTCCAAGATAAAAACGTAATAGAACATTTGAGGTAGAATGATTGATTTTAGGCCTCTTTCAAGTGTTCATGGATTGTTGAAGAATAATCTGTGCTTAAGCACCGTTTTCTGTCTCTTCTCACTTGGCAAATTCACATGCATTTCCCTTAAAGACGATAAATATTTTATATTTATACTATTTTATGTCTGTTTCCAAGAGTTACATGCTCCTGTTTGGTCTTTCATGCCTCTCTTTCTCTTTTTCCTTGTTCAATATGAAAAATTCCACACAACCATGTTTTTCATGGACAATTGCATAGTTTTCTGAAATTTGCAAGTATATAATAATCTGATATAACATCATGCTAATGGTATTGAAATTGCTGGAGTCACCATTCACCAACCATAAATACAGAAAAGTCTGTGTTCAAAGACAAAAACATGTTTGACATTCCAGCAAGAAGATGTAAGGCTTCCTATGAGCCAGATATATCCTAAACATCTAAAAAGTAGAATAAAAGAAGAAAAGCAGTTTACTGTGAATACACTTCAAGATGGTGGAAAAAACATCTTTATAAGGAATCCTGCATTTGGCTGTACTGCTGTCTTCAAAGGTGATTCAAAATGTTCCTTACACCCTACAATTAAAGATGAATGTATTTATTACAGGATCAAGAAATATTTAAAGTAAAAGAGATGCTTATGTGGTTTGGATTTTTTTCCTCTCCCTTCATTTTATCAGTGTGAGTGTGCACTTCAGTCATATATTGAATCTTCCATCTTCCTGTGTCGAGTAAAAACCCAGAATATCTTTTCTGTAAAACCTTGCAATAAACATTGTCTAGCATATTTTTCTAGTGTAGAAAATCCACTGGAAGCTAGTGGTTGGTACGTTAGGTGGCTCTGTCTTGTGGATGAAATCAGTAGAATTTGTGGGCTATTCTGAAAACTGATTTGCATGAAACCAGAATCCTTAATTAGACTTCTTAAATGGTTTTTCTCTTCATTTGGATTAGTATTGCAGACATCACTGTACAGTTTTAACAATCCTTAAATTTAAACACTCTTAGGATTATATTTACTCCCAAATTGCATCATCATGTATAAACTGATGACACACTACCTGTTACAGTAAAGACTGCATGCAGTTAATGAGTCTGTAATTATGATACTGATGCTTCATGCAATGAAGTAATGTAATTAAAACTTCCAAATTTCTGCTTTCTGAAGTGGAATCTGGGATAATTAATGAAGCTTAGTTTGGAGGTCAGATCGCTCTAATCAATAAGATCATCTGGATTTAATTTTTCATCTTGCTCACTTGCCCAGGCCTAATTCAAATTGAATTCATAGAGAAAAATCGTGATGACTAAAAAAATTTTCTCCCTATGTTAAATATGTAATGAATGGCCACTCTGGTGACAGTAGGAAACACAGCTTTAAGACTCCATTAAATATAATTTGAGAGATGGATTTAATTATGAGCATTGTTAATGGTTGATGTAGAAAACACACTGCCCATAACTAATTTTAGGTAGCTCAGACTGGCAATCTGAAGAATGAAAATAAGAATGAACTATATTGGAAATATTTCAGTTTCTGAGAGCATGACAGGAGTGTATGATCCCTCCCAGGGCAAAACAATGTGGATTTCCCAGTGATGATGTTTAGAATAACACACAAAGAGCTCCCTAATCAGTGCATTTTTAATGTGTTTGTTCCTATGCCAGATGAGTCTATGCAGAAAGCTGAAAAAAAATTTAATTAGCTTAGGAATCTACAGCAGATCTACCATGTGATGAATACAATCCATGTTCCTTAAAAAGAAGAGATATTGATTAATTTAGTTTTCTTCTTTCTCTTTTTCTCTCTCCTTTCCAAATGAAGTTTTCTCTTATTTGTTTCAAACATAAACAAGAAAATAGATGTTTTCTGAGATACTCTTCTTTCTTTCTCAACAGGAGTTTTGTGTTTCATCTCCACTAACATCCAGCTAGAATATTATGCAAGGTGGAAGTGGGTGCAGGTATGTTAATGACAGAAGATGTGGGAGGTATTCAGTGTTTTGTTGGTCATGCAACATGAACTGTGTAATCTATCCTGTTTCATTTTGAGCCTTTGCAATCCCCTTTAGCTCATAAAACATCCCCCAGAGATAGGTGTCCTGCACACGCACGCAAACATGTATACCATGTGAAAGACTTGTCCAATTATAGCAATTCTTTCTTATCCATGGGACACTTCTGTGTTTTAGCATTTCAAAAGTTTATTCATATCTCTTTAAAAAACTGCTAGAACACAGTCCCCTGTCAGTCAAGGGGTGGAACAGATCCAGGTCCCTAAGCCTTTCCTCATGAGAGAGATGCTCCAGTCCCTTAATTATATTTGTTGCCCTCCATTGGACCCACTCCAGGAGCTCCAAGTCTCTCCTGAACTGAGAAGCCCAGAACTGGACACAGCACCCCAGATGTGCCTCACCAGGGCTGAGCAGAGGGGCAGGATCACCTCCCTTGACCTGCTGGCAAATGCTCTTCCTAATGCAGCTCAGGATACCATTGGCCTTCTTGGTCACAAGGGCACTGCTGGCTCATGGACAGCTTGCTGTCTCCTAGAACCCCCAGGTCCTTTTCCACAGAGCTGCTTC
The DNA here is from genome assembly GCA_013397895.1 of Origma solitaria. Classification (NCBI taxonomy): domain Eukaryota; kingdom Metazoa; phylum Chordata; class Aves; order Passeriformes; family Acanthizidae; genus Origma; species Origma solitaria. Next base: position 192,138 of record VZRL01001409.1, on the reverse strand, counting down.
CAAGTAGGTCAGCCCCCAGCCTGAGCTGGTACATGGGGTTATTCTTCTGCAGGTGCAGGACCCTGCACTTGAATTGTTGTATTTCAGACAGCTCTGTGCTGTGAGGAACAGGAAGAGAATTTAGAAGATGGAGGAGCCTGAGTGAGAATGGCATAAAGTTATTGGAAGGAAAATTGGGTTGTGTGTGAAGGTAGAAAAAGAAGAGATTTAGCAGAGAGACTGAGCAGATTTATAAAGAAGGATGAGCATACATCAGAAAATCAATTAAGAATGAACAAAAAATTGTAAATGAGGAAATGCATGCTCTACATAACACCTGTTAGGGCACTGCAGCCTTTGAGTCATCATGTTGCCAAAGCCACAACCGCACAGTGCATGCCTGATTTTTCTAAAGTACCAAAATCTTCCCAGATCCAGTGGATCTTTATTACAAACATTTTGAACAGCTCTGATTATAGATAATTAAAGCTGGTTTTTTGGTTACAAATAATCAAAATAATCGTGTTAGAAAGACAATTCTCTGAACTAGCATTGCCTGACCTGCTTTTTTTTTCTGCTTTTTTGTAAGCAAGAGAATAACATTTGCTCTTCCATAATAAAACCTTCAATTTTAGAAATATTACTGGCTTGACCACTTATGAATAAAAATAATCCCAGCAGAAATTATTGCAAGACCATATATGTAGCACTAAAAAGCAAAATTAAAGACATTTTCTTTCATATGGCATAAAATTTCCTCTGATAGAAGGTTTTGATTGTCCTGAGTATAATGGGGCCTGATTTTAATTGAGTTCTGGGCAATATCAAAACATGGATACATAATGAAAATAATAACTCATATGCTAATTTTCTTTTTGAGTACTCACAAAAAAGAATGTCTCATAAAGGACATCTTAGCTCAGACCTCTGCAACAGGCATTGCATTACCCTGCTCAAAAGCATATTTTTCAGGTCTTTATTTCCCTATGTTTAAAATTTGGGAGAGATAATTTCTGTGGTTCTTGAGGGCTTTAAGGATAAATGGATATACACGGACATAGAGAGAATCCAGCTGTGTCTATGTGGCATCAGGGCAGGGTTTTTGTGGACTGAGGCTGTTGTCAAGACTAGATTCGGTGACTGCAGCAAACATCAAATGTGGCTCTGCAAGGAGCAAAGTGGATATGTTAGCAGATCTTTGTGCACCAGTCCAAGCAGAAAATATAACATTCTCAGTTTCCTCCCCAAGAAGGTGTTCAAATAATTGTGACATCTCTCGGTTTTGTTCTAGAAAAAGCATTTTCAATCTAACCCCTCTATTAATTTGATTTAGGGCAACTTCAAACTCCTAATGAAGAACGTTACTCTGTTGAAATATTCCTTTTCAGCATGCATACAGCTTTGTACACACTACTTTTCAGAAGACTACCTCTAGGCCTAGGTTTCGGTGCACACACATTCCACTGGATGTAAATAATTATTTTAAATTTGCAAGTTTCTTAGTATGTTTGAATCCAATATTAAACCAACTATATAATTACAAGCAAAACTATAGTATACCTTATACGTAAAGCCAATAACTTCTCACATTAATTAAAATCCTAATACCTAATTAAAACCAACAAACAGCTATTACTAACCTAGGTGCAATCATAGTACAAATTAATACAGAACAAGCTTCTGTAATAGTAGTGTTTTAGAAACAGTTGTGGAAAAAACTGACTAATAACTGCATATTTTCTAAAATCCTTCTGGATTCTTAGGCTGACAACACCAGTGTTCCTCAAGCACAGATTAGGTGGGATGCCACAGTGAGTTGTCAATATCCTGGCTTTATTTCAAGGGCTATTGTTCGTCATGCAGTGCCTACGTATATTTGCAAAAGCTAAAAAGCTAAAAAGTCAAGGCAAACTTGGACAAATCCAAAGACCTTACACAGTCAGAAAAGTGCGAGGCCTACAGCCCTTATTAATACTGGCAAAATACATGTTTGATAAGCTACACTAGTACACAGCAAACATATCGCTTCTATCCCACTGGGTCCAACAAGCCTTTTGGTAATGACACTAATAAATATTTCACCAAATGACTGCTCTGATAAGTAACAAGCATATTTACAATTGGATAACAGACTGGTAAACACATCAGCTAAAGGTTTGAAATTCCCTGAATTATACCTCAAAGAGTAACTGAAATTGTGCAGTGAGTTCTCTTTTAACCTGGAAAAGATGCAAGGATAGAAGTTTATGGTTCCCTGATATTGTTCTGACAGAGATTCCTTAAATATATATATGCAATTCTTTAATGCAGTGCATATTGCAATTTAGAGGTTTCTTTCTGTGACATAATGCATTTATTTTATTAGAAAACTGTATTAGATGTTCTGTCTTGGGCATTCTTGCTTACTTATTTGTGATGACCTAACATCCTCTGTGAGATTTCCTAGTGGAGACTGGAGATATATTACCCAAAGCCACGAAGAGAAATGGAAGAAGCTGACATTGCATCTGCTTGGAGGAGGTATTGTTCTGTTTGTAACATCAGCGAGTTCCCTTAATCATTTGCAACATTGAAAGTTCTAAAAACACAACAGATGGCTTCCAAGATCAATACAAATAACTCAGTGCTGATGAAAATGAACAAAGAGCTATTTTACACCTTCTGTAAAAGAAGTCCATCACTTTATATTCATGCACTTACACACATTTTGTTCAGCAGTTCTTTTCTCTTGCACACTTTCTGTGCACTCAAAGTGCTCTATCATTTTATTGTTAATCCTGAATCTTGCAGTTTTACGTTCATCTCAATTGATAAGAAAATTCAGGCATTAAGTACTGCTCGAACTATTTTTAAATTTACTTATTACTATTCTTAGAGTATCCTGGTTGATGAACAGGACAAGATCAAGATATTTTTATATTAAAAAAATAATCCATGTAATGAAAAAATATTTCATCCTGATTATGACATGAATTTTCCCCAAAGACAGTGCAGGACACTGAAGCACTGCTTATGCTTTAGGAAATCAGTACTTTCTTGAGTGTTTTCTTTTCTGAAAACTTAAGAGTTTTTATTTGGGCTTATTCAGGTAAAAATTCATAAGATCACTGTCAGTTCAAAAAATGCTATGTGAATGCTTGCCAAGAAGAAAGCTTGGACGCAGAAAATCTCTCTTTTTTGTGAATGCCATCTTGAGATCTGAAGAGTTATGTTAATGTTGGGAGTACTATTCCTTTATAATCAATTATTTTCTGTAAAAACAGTGAGCTACACGTAATATAAATTTTCTTCCTGTCCGTGTGATCTGGTGTTATGCTCTCTAGATTTGAGAGGTGGTTCCAAAAGAATTCAAAATGGGACATCTGTCAAAGTCCTAAGTTCATCAAATTGTGGAAGAGTTTTCTTCTACTAATTTCATGGAGAAGAGGGTTCTACAAATAGTTATTAGTTATTATTCTGTTTTTCTATTTGCAGAAAATCTAAGACTTTGAAGAAGTCCTTGAAGAGGTGCACTAAGAAAGACAGTCCTTTTATTTCTCTGCTGATTACATTGACTCAGAAAAAATAATTATTTCCTTTAGCATTGAAATGTTTCTAATTCTTGCTAATATGACAGTATTTAAGCTGAACTTGATGGGTGTCCTTGAAATGTCTTCCTAGAATATGTTATCATAAGAATCTATTCCTTATCTAGCATGACCAGGAAAAAAAAAAAAAAAAATGAATAACATACATAAACAGCATATCATATGTTACTAAATATATACAAAAAAAGCAATAAGACATGACATTTTACACCGTCGTGGAGAAGAGGTAGATGATTTTTTACTGAGTTTTCATAAGAATCACATAAGAAACTAAAATCAGTAAAGAACAGAAACTGGATTCTGAATGTAGAGAATCACTTGTTAAATTGAACTGAAACACTATTAAAATTTGAATTTTACTAGGGCAAGTGCATTTCTTAAGATTCTGTAAATTAATTAAAGGAGAAGAATCACTGTATAATGAAAGTAATTTCATTAACAACTATCACTAGAAAAATGGGACATCCCCTAACATTCATGTATTTTTATTATGATTAGATAATACATGCAATGAAAGAAACAAGCGAAAACTCAAATATATAGAGGAAATCAAACCCTATTAATGAACTTTACATGATAAAGAAATGAATAAGTTAACAAGGGTCTAGAACCCACTTCTGAGATTGTTAAGACTGAAAAAGAATGGACTATATTTAATATGATTTCTGGTAATATTTTCTTTGAATGTACATCTGTCAGTAGAGGTACACATTAAACTGAGGAAAAGGAGTAGACTGGTCAACACCTTGAACTTCCTTTGGGTATGCTTTGCTATAAAAAGAATGCAAACTGAGATTTGACTAGGATATGAGAAGAAAACTTGAAGAAAATTTAAAGTTACAGAGATATTTGCAGAGTACAATCTTCTCTTGCCTTTGATTCATGATGTTCTTTCGACTTTACTCAAGAGAAAGAGCTGGCATGGACCTACTGTAGCTGATCAGAATTTTGCTAAATAGTCATAGAATGGTTTGGGTTGGAAGGGACCTTAAAGATCATCTAGTTCCAGCCCTGTTATGGATGAGGACACCTTCCACTAGACCAGGCTCCTCAAAGTTTTGTCCAATGCAGCCCTGAACTTCCAGGGATGGGGCATCCACAGCTTCTCTGTTCAGTGCCTCACCACCCTCACAATAAAGAATTTCTTCCTAATATCCAATCTAAACCTACCATCTTTCAGTTTAAAGCCATTCCTTGTCCCATCACTACATGCCCTTGTAAAATGTCCATCTCCAGCTTTCTTTTAACCCTCTAAAGAGGGCATTTTTCTAAGGTCTCACAAAAGCCTTCTCTTCTCCAAGCCGTACAATCCTAACTCACTCAACCTTTCCTCACAAGAGAGGTGCTCCAGCCCTTTGATCTTCTTCATGTCCTTCCTCTGGACTCACTCCAACAGATCTATGTTCTTCCTATGATTGAGGCCCAAGGTCTGGACACAGTACTCCAGGAGAGGTCTCACAGCAGTGGAGTAGAGTAGGGGGGGAAGCCAGCAAAACCCATAATTATCATCTTTCTCCTAAAAAGCAGTGGCTTTCAAATTTCTCACATTGCTACTTCATCGTAATGAGAATGCAGACCAGAATGCAATTCCAAACAAATTGGGATGTTGATGGGGTTAAAAAGGATGTGCTCCCATTCAGTCATCATCAGGTGTTAGAGGAGAAAGAGTGAACTATCTCTGCAAGTGCAGCTAGTAATGTAGATAAATAATGGATACTGCTAGTGGCCTGAATGCATTTAGAGAATCCCAGCTGCTCCACTCGGTGTTTAATAGGCTGGAGGTGCAATTTCTTGCTACATAAATATTCAATATATTCCTACAGCCCTGCCACATAGGTGTAAACAACAATCAGCATAAAGAGGGACATAAATGTTTATTATAGGCTTCATTTTAGCTAACAGATGCTCAGTGAAAAGGCTGAAAGTTAAGGTAAAAAAAGGTGACTTGGGAAAACTTATCAATGACAAAAAAATGCTATGAAAGCAGCTTCGGATATACAGAGATTTTATTTGCAGGAGATTTGTTCCAGTTATTGCAAGAAAGAGCCTGTTAGCAATATACTTATATCAATGCAAGTGTCTTGTGATGGATGGAAAGATAAAGTTTGGGATGACATGACTTTGATTCTCTACACTTAGAGTTGAGCTTTTTTTCTGTAATTTTCAAAAACCCTTCCTTAGTATGCAGCTTTTCAGTAAATTTTGTTTATGCTTCTCTATGTAGGATGCAATAAGAACATTTTCAAAAATCATGAATTTAGTGTATAATGTCAGATTTGCCTTAAGAAGAGCATGTTCAAGCAAAATAAAGTGAACTGAGCATTCACTTTTGCTCCTGTTCAGCAATTTCCAGTTCAGTTAAAGCAGTAGGACAATGAAATACAGCTTAGCTGCATATTGTCTCACTTGATACCTGCATACTAAGAGTGACATCTAATAATTTCATTAGAAGTAGAGGTAGACAAGTGCAGCCTATGTTAACTATCTGTTAACTTTCTATTTATCTATCAACAAAATGTGTTAAATTGTCCAGAGACACAGCTAAGTTACCTGCTTTCTCCTACAAGGAAATAATTTATAACTTCACTACTCAAACTCATGTTACCTGATATGGCTGCGGGTGTAAGAGATCACTATCTTATCTCAGCGATTCATCAGATCCAGAGTTGGTGTTGGGGGAATATTCTCCCTTCTAGGAGAAATTAATTATTCAGAAATAGGTATTAAACACTCATATTTTTTGACTAAATACATAACATTTACAATGGGGAACAAGTTATCAAACCACCACTTTGGCTCAATTTGAATGTTTTGTTCATTTCTCATTTTTTCTCCCATAGTACTTTTAGTCCAATTTAATTTTTCCTTACATTCAATGTCGGCATCTTGCTACTTCAATGCATTAGCACGTGTAGCAATATCCACGTTACTGTGGAAAATTTGATTATCCTAATCCTAGAGAGAAAAGACCTAAATACTTCTAATTTCAACTGATGAGTACAAGGTTAGGACTATGTCTAGAAATACTGTGTCTAGAAGCTTTGTCCTCAGCAGTGGCAGCAGCAAGGCACTGTCAGGAGCAGACAGGACAGGCTGTTCTCCCAATAAAGCCAGATCTGTGACACCTAGGATTTATGTATGCACATTGCCCCTATCCAGTCTAGGACCCAGATTCATGTTGATCTCTACTGATTTCCTCCTTCGGCAATTTCCTAGACATGTTCTCTCCTGCTTTAGCATGTATACATCTCCTCCTGTGATGTATACCAATGCCAGGTCACCAAGCCATTCTTCAATCTTGTTGCCCAAAACTATCATTTTTGTTATACCATACTTTTTTTTTAGGGAACACTTCACTTTCACAGAGAATGGTACAAAATATTCAATTGTCATATTGCTGAAAGTGCTGGAAGTTTGGATCTAGAGCTATAAACCAAATTTAGATAACTTATACTGCTGGAGTTTCTGAATTCGTAACAATTACTGTCAAGAAACAAGGTTGCAATATGTCAGCCATGGTGTGTCACAGCAATAGCTTAGGTCTTTCAACAGGGAAAATGTAATACCTTTTCTTGCATCATTTCATGGAGATGATATCTTAAATAAAATTTTTCTTGGAATATGTGTTTCTCATATTTTTTTCTTAGGATAACCCTTAAAAATTAGAGAGCAGGCCAAGGTAACAGAGCCATGATTCCAATATAAATTTTCCCAAAGTTTTTTTAAATATTCCTTTGAAGTTGTTACAGGGATTTTGGTAAGCTAAGGAGCCTCATCTGTGTTTGAGTGTCCATGAGGTCAGCCTGTACAGCACTTGGCTTTATTTTGGAGTCAGATCTATTCAAAATCCAAATAACTTTAAAACACACCTTTAAGCTTTACTTAAAGAATTGGAAGTGTTTGGAGGGTTGTTGTTACAGCATCTTTAGAATTTTATTGAATACAAAAGGCTTCTGAGAAGGAGTGGTTACTTGTTTTTCTGAAGTCAAAACACATTTATACTTTACTAAGATCTGAGAAAATTTTTCTGCCTATCTCCCAAATCAGGGAGACTAATATTTTAGGAGTGATTCACAAGAGTCTTCTCTACTATGACGTAATTTCTAAGAAAAGATGCACATCTTGTTTAAATAATATAGAATAGTCTGTTTGGTTGAGGTTTTGCAGCATGAATAAATTCCTGTATATCAAACATGAGATCAGCTTCAATGCAGAGAGCTGATACAGACAGTAATAATTGTTCGGTTGGTATAGCATTACCCAGTGTATATAGCTATAATAAATCATACGCATTATCATTACCCCCTCATGTCATCTTCAGCTGATGTTAATACATAATCAATTACACCAGACATCAATCTACTCCCGCAATTCTCTGCGAAAACAGAAAAAGTAATTCTGAGGAAGCCTGATACAAATGTTCAGTTTTTTCAACCCTGGAAATGTATTGATGTTCCTACATTTTTATGTGATTTTACATTTATTTTGTAGCAGGCATTTCCTGATCAATACATATAAACTCGCAGGTTTTCACAGCTAACTTTTTTGTTTTGTTTTGTCTTGCAGTTAATCTAATGGTAACTGTTCATTCTGTACAACAACATTGTCAATCTGAATAAGATGCATGAGAGCTAATGGATTTTAAAAGCGTTAAGAGCAAACACGGTCGAATAACAGCCAAGCACTTTAGTGTTGAGTGGATACTTAATTTCACTGCAAAGTGAGGGGTGATACGTTGAATGCCACCGAGATCTCACTGTCAAAATCAGATAACTCGACAAGTTGAATAAGAATTGTTTAGTAATTTTTCAGGTATGGAAACTCTCTGTATTACAAGTATTTCTGATCATTATATTTTTCCGGCATCGTTATTTAAAATTTAGATACATTTAGTTAATAAAAATTTATTATATATGTGACATGTTTATACAAGAGAATTTTCTGAGCAAATTAATGTGATTTTGTGACTTTTAATATGCAATGTATGAGAAGTGAAGCATGTAAATCCTTCCCACAGACACAAATATTCTGACCAGGAACAGTTATAATTTAGCTTGCAGCATGGCATACATACTGGCAGTGCTACTATGCTGAGGAGAAGGCATGACTGAATTTAGATGAAGTTACTTCTCACCTTTCATTCCATGAGCTTGCTGTTTTACTTTTCTAAATGTAAAACAAAGCAAACAATAAATAGTTTTTTTAAAGTGGTAGAAAATACTGTCAATAGAGACTACTTTTTCAGTTCTTGATGCAAATACCAATGCTGGCTGTAAGTATCCTGACCATGTTGCTCACACAGTGGGGACATTTATGATAATTTATTATAGTGTTGTTGCCCACAGGTGTCCCCTACAGGCAGGGCTGTGCTGTTTGTTTGATAGAGAGTTTGGGACCAGAAACCAGGAGGCAGCCCTTGGTTTTTCTCACAAACCCAACACAATCTCTCCACCTGGGGACTCATGGGGCTTGGCCTATGCGGAAGGAGGAGGATCTGCAGATCTCGGAGACCGGGGGGAAGTTCTGAGGTGGCCACTTCCCTCTGCCGCCCTTCATCCTCAGTCTTGCATGGGGAAAGCCCCAGCCCTGCCCTGTCCTGGAGAAACAGTGAAAGGAGGCTGCAGAGGAGGGCAGGACAGCTGGCTGAACCCACAGGGCAGCACACCAGGACAGTGCATTTTTGTCCCAAGTGCAGACCATCTAGAGCACACGCACAGCCTTAGTCATCCTGTGGCTCCCTTCCAACTTGGCATATTTTGTGATTCTGTGCTCCTGTGATCTCTCTCAGTATTGTCCAAGAGACAAAATAGGCAGTTATTCCTTATTCTCTATGTCTTTGGATGACCAAATACTGGACAAAGGCAGAGTAACTTGTTTTGTGTATGAAAATGCTTTTGTAATCACTCCGTCATAGTTTTTCCTTTGTGTCAGAGGAATAACTCCTGCATCCAATACTGAAAATCCAAGAGCAGCTGGCTTGATGACATGACTGAGTGCGTGTTGTTCTGTTGCTCTTCTGGATTTGGTTATCATTAGTCTCATTTGGACCTGACTACCTCAGGAACAACCTAGAAAACAGTGATGTTAAGGAATGCACAGCCAATGTGAATAATACCTTCCTATTTTAACCTAAAAAAATAGTAGAATGTCCAGGATTGAATGGAGATTAAGATTTTATGCTCCTAAATTGTTTGATGTTAAAATCTTGAAAGAATGGCTCTGGAAATGTCCAACCCTAACCCTCTCTCTATGTGTTTTTGTTTCCCCCCACCCCCATATATAATGTTATTTATGACCTAATCTAAATATGTCAAAAATCAGTCGTAGTTTTCTCTAGACCTTTGGCCACTGAGCTGAATCCAGATCCCCTTCTTAATCTGCCTCCCATAAAATTTTCAACAACAGAAATATAAGAATATTTTGGTATGATCCTCTCTTTCTGCAGTATCAGAAAACGATAAAGATTGGGGTTTGGTGGATTTATTTTTTTCTTGTAATGGAACATCCATAAAACAAAATGCATAAGTATCTGCATCATGGCACAGTTCATTCTATATCTCTAGCCAAGAAGATTTTAGTACAATACTAATTTCCAAACTTCCTCATACTGCTCTGAAACACTAAATATCCTTTTTAAAATTCCTCAGTCATCCCTGGCCCCAGAAGGGAGCATGGCAATGTATTACTGACACAACACCTGCTCTGTTTTCCTTTTCCCAGCCTTTCTTGGGCTGCCTCTGGTAGATGCACTCTGTGATACAAGTTGACAGCAATGCCCAAAGTAACCTCACTGTCTATTAGAGTAACTTCTAAAACACGCTGTAATCAGGCACAGAAAGTGTATTCTGTAGCACTCAATAGATCCACTAAGGCTAAAGTGCTTCTGCTGCAAAGTGTAGCCTTTTTACAGTAGAAAAAGAAACCTCTTTACAACTGAAAAGCCTCTGTAAACACTCTGGTGGTTAATGTGTTTCACACTTGAAACTGTGTTCTGGTTTTCTCTGGGATAGAGTTAATTTTCTTCCTGGTGCTTAGTACTGGGCTATGTTTTGTATTTGTGCTGAAAACAGTGTTGCGAACACAGAGATGTTTTCATTATTGCTGAGCAGTGCTTACACAGAATCAAGGTCTTTTGTGCATTTCACACTGCAAGATGCAAGAAGATGCAATTAAATTACATTCTTCTTTGAAATTCTTTAAATTCATGTAAAGAATAAAAATGGCATATTATGGATTCAATGATCTAAATATAATGGCAAAGAGAGATTAAATAGAATCCTGAATTACATATTACATGATTACATTAAGGAAATTTAAGTTGTATTGAGCTTGGCCACTAATATGGGATCAAAAAAGTGGCTTTTGCAAATTGATGGGGTGCTGATAGTAATAGAACTATTTTTGTTCAAAGTATTTCCTGGGCATTGCTGGTTTTATCAGTGTCCTTACCATGTTGAAATATGTAAGAAAAGTTTAGGAGAATATTTTATTCTCTAAAATCAACAACAGATGAGTGGTTTGTCTTAAGTGTGTCCTGATTAGCCTTTCAAGTTGCATTTTTTTCCCTATTATTTTTCCTTACCTTGACCAGACTCCTCCTCCCTTCCTAGTCAGAAGTCAGAACCTACTGCTGAAAGAAACTCAGGTCCTGTCAAAAATAGCACCTGTGTTCTTATACTCTCCATTCTTCTGCCTTTTTGCTGTTGTTGCCTCTCCTGTGTTGGAGTTAGTAGCATTCTTCAGGCTGTGAATCAATGGACCTTTCCAGCCTAACGACAAGTTAGTCTTTCTGCTTGCTGGAAATTGTATTTTCCATTAGAGCAGAAATGTGAGGTGACGCATGCTGCAGCCCAATAGCCATGACAGGAGGACATGGAACAACACAGACAATACCTTTGGCCATGAGGCCCATTTAGAACAAATCATGTATATTTATACATATTATGGCTATTCACTTAAATATGTGGTTTATTTACACATATAAAAAGGCTGATATACCTCTGGTCAATGGAAAGTAAGTAAATTTGGGGCATTTAATCTTTGGAAGCTACATAATAGAGTATGAAATATGCATAGACAGCCTGTTTGTGTTGTGGTTTATTCTTGTGTTTGTCTGTTTCTCTTGCAGTGACAATATCCATGCTCAAAAAATTATAACTTACATTGTTTGACATATTTGAAGACTTAATCTCCTGTATTTTTATGTTTTAAACTTGATTTTTGTTTCTTTGCTTGTCTGTTTTAAGCTAAATACAAATGTGAACTCAAATTGTTGGTGAGGGAGTATTTTCAAGCATGCTAAATTCAGCTGGCTTAATTGGTAGCGTACTACTTTGTGCTCAGAGAGGTGTCAGGCCTAAATCTTCTCAATAAACAGACTGATTCTGAATAACATATAGATGTGCACACAGAAATGTAAAGAATTTTGAACCAAGAAGAAAATGATCTGGTAAAACATTTCTTCACATTTATTTGTTGATCTCAACCAATGTAACAGGTGATTTGATTTTTCCATCCAGTTTGGACTCATGTAAAATCTGAATTCTCCCTGAACAGTTGTCTATGGCTTACAAAACTAAAACTCTAGATAATTCGTTGTCAACATTATGAGATTTTTTTTAGGGCATTTGACTGCATACTTATGACTGAAATAATATCTGACTGAAAGCAGGGATATCTGGAATATTTTCACTTATATTTTACTCACTGGGAAATTACCTTTTAAATTAAAAGGAAAGGCATGGGTTCAAAATTTGTACCACACAATTAAATGATTTATTTGTGAAATAAATCCATAATAAAAATATTTTTATTGACAATTAAATGAATTCAACATTATGGACCTTTCTTGATCAGATGGAAATTATGCACAAAATAATACATTTACAACAAATTCTGTAAGGTTTAGCTGAGACATTGTGAGAAATGGGGATTTGTTTCTGTTCAAGACTTTTAAGAAGAGAAATAACTGCTGTCCTCCTTTTTCCTCAATGACAGCTTCTCATTCAGATTTTACCTTCCTGAACAGGTTACTGCATTTATATTTACATATACCTCACAATATCACAGAATCATAGAATCACAGAACCATTTAGGGTGGAAAAGATCATTGAGTACAACCCTTGACAGATCCCCACCTTGTCAAGTAGATCATGGCACGAAATTCAGTTTTTTCTTGGACACCTCCCCACCACCCTGGGCAGCCTGTTCCAATGCTTAACAATCCCATCCATGAAGAAATTCTTCCTGATGTGCAACTTGAGCCTTCCCTGGTACAGCCATTTCCTTTCATCCTGTCATTATTTCCATGGGAAAAAAAGGCTGACCCATACCTTGCTAGGTTCTAATTTCTTTTTCTATGCAGGAGAAAGGCCATTCTAAATCCCTAATTTTTCTTCTATAAAAATAATTTTAGCATGTTTATTAAAAATGTTTATTTGGTCTCATTTTAACAATGACATTATTTATAAATCTGTTTACATATTCAGTAATAATTTAGGTAACAAAATCATGTGGAAATCTAGACTCCAGACAAGCATTATTTAACACTTCAATCTCATTGATTTTAGCTGATTTTTGAAACCTTTCTATCTTCGTGCATCTAAATGCCAGTATTTTCCTCTACCTATAATAAATCCAGATTTCCATTTGAGATTCAGCAACTCACAACCTCAACAGAACAAAACAGGGACCTAAAAGAGGCACCATCAGTATTTCTCAGAAAAATAATCAATATTTGTCCTATTCTATTCATTTGAATAAAGAGTGTTTGTTCAGCTTCTTGATGTTGACAGCAAGTGGCAGATCAAGGACAGGTATTAAACTACTTAGATTTTTTTCTTTCTCTTAGGGCTCACTGAGATTACTGAACAAAAGTCATTTACTGAGTGAATTTCAGATGACAGAGTCAGCTGCATAATAATTATTTCATTGCAGAATGGACACTGAGTAAAATTTTATATTACATCATTGAATTAGCAATATTCCTAAAAACTCTTCAGCATATCAGCTTTATGTTATTACTTGTTGTAGATTTGGTCATTGATTTCCTCTGCTTTTTATCCAAACACCAGAACTAATGGTGGACTTGGAGGTCTTTTATTCTTTTAACTTAGAGGATATTAATCTTCTGAAAACACAGTGCTTCAGATATGGTGGCAGTTCCAGATGAAAGATACAATCACATTATTGTAAGTAATAAGGTAAAATTTGTTTGCATCCAAGGTTTCTGGAGAAGTATATTTACATATCCCTTAATATGAAAGCTGACTTGCCATTTTTCAACAAAATGAATTACCTGTTAACATAGTTCTACAACAGAAATGACTCATACTAGCAAACAGCCTGTTACAAAGCAAGGCGTAACTACCCACAACCAGGTATTTGCCATTTTTGCAATCTGCTAGGCATGACTTCAAGGGAAATTTTCTGAAAAGTTTTTCCTCATTAGATTTCAATCAGTTTTCAATATGTCCCAGTACATGATGGAGAAAGCTGAGTGTGTAGTGCTCTGGATTATTCTTACCTCTATGGACACATGGAGCAAGAAGAGCAATTTACAGGTATCTGCTGGTTTGAGAAGAACCAAACTCTTAAGCCACCCATCTGCATAAGGAGGCTTTCTTTGCCTGCAGAGTGTCATTCAATTCTTAATATTTTTTGCAGCATCAACATTTTTTAAATTGAAGTTTTTATAACAAAAATGGACTTCTGATAGAAAGGGGTAAATAGACTTAAAACTTCTCTCTAAAAATTATCCAGGTTAGGAAATAAATAATTACTTTTGTCCATATGAAATGCATTTAACCTGAGGTACAGACACACATGGAGAAAATGTGGGTTGGCATTTTTCATTTTGTTTCCACTTCATTTCTTTCACTCTTAAAATCTGTGGCAGAGACCATATTGTTAGTTCTGTGGGTAACACTTCATAGTATTATAAAGACTTATTGGAGGGGTGAGTGCAGAAAGTTAATATGTGATTTTTGCATGCCTGAGACTTTAATTTTCCACTATTTTCTTATTCCTTAAAATATGTGCAATCTATTTAATTGCATCTGATAGGAGGAATTTGAAAGAGAAAAGTACATGCTGGGTTTTAAGGCATGTGTTTCAGGTTTAAGAGGAAGAGTGGCAGAAAGCTTAGATACAGGAATAGGAGATAGAAGTGATAATGACTTTAGCAAACAAGCTTTCCACTAGCCAGACATGAGTCCTGTCTTATGTCAAATACACCCCACTCACAAGCACACTCTCTCCTCTGCTTGCATTTTCCTTGGCCTGAAATACAACTGCATCAATGAATCGAAGTGGATATTTGCATCTCCTTTGTTCTAGGCCAGCTTTAGCCCTTTTAGACTCACTGCACTTTTTAAGTGCTGGGATAGTGTGGTGGAACATGTTCAACACAGCATGATATTTCTAATATGAACCCCTCAAACTGAAAAACTTCAGGGCTAGGCTCTATGTCTAGGCTGAAAGCAAATTTTCTGAGTTGATCTTTCTTAATTCCAGGATAGCTTTGGACAAAATGCTACCTGAACATGTTATGGAAGCTGATCCTACTGGTTTTTCCCCTCACTAAATCCTGGGATTTACAAGTAGAGAAAGATCAAGTCCAGATGCCCCTGTAGGTCCTCTCACCGCTGTGGCAAACCTTTGCACAAATTCTGCTGCATCCCTTCCCTCCAGTGTGTCATATATTTTCCATCAACCACGGCACCCAGGTCCCTGTCCACAGCTCTGCTCTCCAGCCTCTCCTTCCCCAGGCTATAAACCACCACTGGGCTGCCCTGTCCCAGGTGCAGAATCCAGAACTTGCTCTTGTTAAAATTCCCATGATTGGTGATTGCCCTCTAATTTGTCAAGGTCTTTCTTCATGGCCTCTCTGCTCTGAAGGGTATCAAGGGTATTAGCATCATCATCAAACTTTCCCATGCAGGCCTCCTGGTATTTTTGTCTTACTTCCTCTTTGTGGGATGCTCCAAGCTCTTGACCTTGGAGATGGAGTTCCTTGAATATCAGGGTTCCTTGAATATATTGCTTGAATATATTCCTTGAATATCAACCAGCTTTCTTGGGTAACTATTCCCCCCAGTGCCACAGTATTGCATCAAGCAGATTCCAAGGGCCAAAGCCTGACCTCTTGAAGTCCAGGGTAGTGAGCTCGCTGTGGACCCTCCTCGTTGCCTCAAGGATTTCAAATTCCATGATTTCATGGTCACTGCAGCCCAGGCTGCCCTTGAACATCACATTCCCCATTAACCCCTCCTTTTTGGTGAGAACAAGGTCCAGCATAGCACCTCCTCTCTTTGGATCTTCTATGATTTGGAGAAGGAAGTTAATATCAACACATTCCAGGAACTGCCGGGATTGCTTACGCCCTGCTGTGTTTTCCCACCAATAGATATTGGAGTGTATGTTTGCTAAACTACAATCTCCATTAATTTAGGTTGTGCATATGCTGTACATAACATAAATAACTGGAGCTTTTATATATATATATATATATATACACACACACACACATATATACACACACACATATATATATACACACACACACATACGTACACATATAGGTATATGTATACATATATTTATACATATATCTCATGCAGTTTTTTGCAAAATAAGGACAGCTCTGCCATACCTTGGGAGACAGGACCTAGAAGAATATGTTTCTTAGTGGAAAGGTGTTCTGCTGACTGTCTGAGCTAAATCTTCCCCTCCTCTCACTTAAATTCACCCTGGTGCTACCTCAAGCTATCTTAAGCTACCTTAGTTTTAAGTTCCAGTCAACAGAATCATGCCAGTAGACAGACCTGTGATTTTGAATCTGTCTAGTTTCTAGATTTATCATCTGAGAAATTAGGCAATTAGAATTAGTAGCTTGAAAAGGGAAGTTGCTGTTGTAAATTTTAATGTTCATAAAGCACTATGTAGTTATTAGGTAAGGGAGATGCTTCTTCAAAGAGAAAAGAATTTTTTTTTGATTTTGATTCTAATCAAAATGGAGCCATTTTCATGAATGACTCAGTAATTCTTCTGTTTAAAAAAATCATATTCCTTTTCCTGTTCAAGTGATAGAATTTCAGATGATGATAATAAAACAGTTCCAGGCAAGAGACAGAATCAGAATTTGAATTTTATATTTTGCATTTAAGATTCAAGATGGTTTGCAATGCACGATAAGAATGTTCTTAGCTGGCATACATTTGTAGCTCCTGAGTTAGAAAATAGCCTTTTTTTTTAGTTTTGTGGGGAAATAAAACTTGACATAAAATTAAATCATGGAGATTACATAGAGACATGGTGATTATGAAAAGCTGTGGCAGACTGGTCAACACACTCTTGGCAAATTCCAGAATGAGCTCTGACTGTTTAGCACCAACCTGCTCCACAGTTTCCAAATGTCCTTTCCCTGCAGGCTTCCCTTTAGGGGAGGACCACAAGGCAATGCTCTTTATTTGTGTTTTGGTCTCTTTAATCAAGTTTCTGTGGCAGCAGGAAATTACGTTCTTAAAGTAGTCAGTCTGGTCAGAGTGGAAGGATTTACATAAGACTCAGAAGCAAGCTTGCATGGTTTCCACTCTCTGTTGGGGCAGCTTGCTAATTCTCTTTCTCCACCCACTTATTTGTATAACTTTGCAGATATCACATTTGGATGTTTCCTCTGCTATTTCTCCAGCTCTCTGAATATTTTTCACATGTCTAAACTTTCACTTCAGGTTCATCTCCACAGAAAGATTTTTCTTCTCAAATCTATTTGTATAAAGAAAGCAACAGGTAAAGCTAAGCCCAAAATTTATCTTTTAACTCTTCTGCTGGAAAAATATAAAGGCTAAGCTCTTTTAAAATTGTAGCTTAATAATAGATATAGATATTGGATCAAAATTTGATGGTTGCGTGGTTCAATTGAGAGTTTTATTGGGTGAAATATAATCAAATATCTTCAGTCCGACTGAAAACAGATTATTCCACTACAGAGAGAGGCATTTAATCACCTAGGACTGATGAATCTTGACAATAATATTCAAATTTCAGGGAAATGAGAGAGAGCCTTACATTGGAAATTAAGTTGTTACCAGCAGATGTATGAGACAAAAAGTTTTTCATTTGTCATTAGGACAATTCAGAATATAAATTATTGGTTTTATGAACAACCCATGATTGTTCTTAATCTTCTATGGGAGCAAAATTTTACTGGTAATTACATTTACTTTTGTAATGGAATTTTATTTAATCTAATTGTCTTTTCTAAGAACAAATATCACTATTCTTAGGCAAAGAAGAAATAGTCCTTCTTGAGTCACTTAGAAGTAAAATCAGTTCTAAAAATCACTTTGACAGAATTGGCCCAAAACCTGGATGTGACTGATTACTGTTCAGAACAATTATCTTTTTTCTTCTGTGGCATTTTTTATACCTCACTGTGTTGAGGAATTGGGAAAAGTATGGAAGTTTTATCTACGACCTATGCAATCTGAAGATTACTGAGTTCTCCCCAGGTCTTACCCTGGTCATGTGGATTAATAAAATGAGCTTATGTTCACCCGATTTGCCCCACATGCTCTCATCTCATTTCAAGTGTTGACCTTTCTGTCCTTCTTTCAGCAGTCCACATGAAAGCTTTTGTTTGTCCTTCACGCCACCCCACAGGTTCTTCGACGCAAAGGATCTACCTTATCTCTTTATCTTCAAAACAGTATTTGAACAAAAACTCCCCCACACTTACTTAAATTCACATTTTATGTTCCAAGTCAAACTGAGAGGTGTCAGTTAGAGTGTCTTGTTCTGGCAATTGCTGAGGAAGTTTTGCACCCTTTTTAAAAAATAAATATGATAAATGAACTAACGAGCAAGAGTGTTATGCTTTTGTCACTTCCACATTACATTTTATGACACTGAGTCCACTAATGCTCTTTTCCTCCCTTTTGCTTAAATGTTATGACTAGCTGAAGAATTAGCATTAGAAATTGCCATGAATCCAGTTCTGCTATTTCATCACTAAGAGGAACGTAATAATCCATAATCTTGAGACTTTCTCTTCAAATGTATCACTTAGTGACTCTTTCTTTTGTAGAGATTTTTACTTAGTTTTGGCTTAGCTTATTTATAACTGTCACTTAGAATCTGATTCCAAAAACACTTTTACATGTGAAAAACAGGTAACAGCATTTTTCTTATTGTTTCTGTCTATAGCAAAGAGTTTTTCTGCCCATCTTTCATACTTGACCAGCTTGTCACAGCCATATTGATATCTGCTGTTCATTCTCCCTAAGAATCTCCAGAATATTCTGTTTCATCGCCCTGAGTTACTGCAGTCAAATTACATTCCTTGTTGATTGCACTGAGCCCATCACTCTGATCTTTATATTTTTTCATTGAATTCATTTCCCCATCATGTCAAATTCAAGCTTTAAATGTCTCTTTGTGCTTCCAGCATAACTCACCACCCTTTGTTCCTGCCTTTGTAGTATAATTAATATGCTACACTTGGGGACACTTGGACAACATCCACTTATGGAAAGATCTCTGAACCATCAGTGTTTTATACTCCTGAAACCATACATTAATTTTGCCTTCCTTTTAAATGATGAAATCCTTCTAGAGGGTCAAATCTCCACAGATTGTGGAGTGAAACCTGCGAATAGATATTGCCCTTTATCAAAATAACAAACCTCACAGTCACACTTTGCTTCTCCTATTCGTGAAAATTTGCCCCTACGTCAGAACCAATCTTTGTTCTCCTTTGAGAACAATAGCCTTGGGAAGAACTGATACGGTTGGTTTCAGTTGAAAGACTGCATTATTTGCTGGCAAACTTTCAAAGTACAATATTTCTGGAGAGGACATCAAACATACTGCAAAATGCCTCTAAGTCAGGTTAAACTATTCTTTGTGGTTTTATGGTGTTTTCTCCTGCTCTGATGGGCACCACATCCTTCTCTGGGAATGCTCCTTACTGCAGTAGCTGAAAGAGCTTCTTAAGTATAGAATTTTAATTATTTACCAGACATGACTGGTCTTGGAGTTATCCTACTGGATAGTTAGCAGAGGGCTTGTCTTGTTGCATATTTATAATGCTTATAACTGGGGGAAATCTACATGTTTTAATAAACTGGAAAAAAAGAAAGAATTGTTGTTTCCATGAATTTATGAAAGGTATATTCATAGCATTAACATGAAATGTCAAAGATATAAAAAATAATTTGCAAGGACTTATTCTTGTTTTCCAAAGATAAATGGACATTACTAAAGCAGGGTGTGAGTCAGGGTTTGCAAAGAAAAAAGGAGAAATTACTGGCAGAAGAAAAAAAATGGAAAGAAAAGTGGAAAGAAAAAGGTTCATGTTCAGAAATAGAAACAGCTGGTCATTCTAATGAAACAGGTTATATAATTTATTCCTCTTTTTACATCAAAGTAATGACACAAGTTTGGCAACATTATTATCTTACACCAGCTTATTGGTCTACCACTAAATGAAAATATTCTAATGCTACTGGAAACTCTTTTGACACTGCAATCAACTGGCTTGGCATCATGTGCGTCATAAAGTCTGTTCATGTGAAGATTTTAAAGTTCTGAAGATTTTGGATGCGTGCAAGTTTGTACATACTTCTGTGAAAAATCTTCTTAACCAGTTCTTGCTTTCACTAGCACTTAATATTTCCTAATGTCACCAGGTTTCCCTGAAACAGAGCTAAAAAAGTTCGTGCAGCTTTGTTTCTGTATTTATAGAGAGGTTGTAAAAGATTTTGTTTCTGAATATCTTCTTAAGGGTTTAATAATAATATTTGATAATGCAAAATATATTAAACAGAAGTTACGTGAGCCCAGCTGTAAAGAATAAGCCAGAACAACTGAGTTTGGAATTCAAGATTCTGAGCTTTTCAACATATGTTTCAACATCTCATAACTTATTACTTACAGAACAGTTCACCTCACTCTGTTCCCATCATAAAGAAGGTTATAAAACGAAAATATATAAATCATTTATCTTTCAAGTTGTCACAGATGTAAACCTTCGAACATCTGTGCATTTATGGTTTGACTTGCAGTTTCAAAGCAAATCTCTTCATGAAACTTTCTCAGCATTGCATTTATTTTATTCTTATGTGCCCAAGTTCATATAAATTATTTGCCAAATATTTTTTTTGCAGTAAACTATTCCTCTCTAAGCAAAGATGCAGAGGTGCTTTCTATTGATTGTTTAAATCATGGACCCAAGAAAAGAAAGAGATATCTAAACGAGGAAAATAATCCTACCTCAGCAAGGACATTGACTCATTTTGTTTGACTGTTTAGCACACATATCTTTCCTGTTTTCATAATTGCCAATATTTTTGTCAATAAAATTACACACCAAAAAGTAAAGACAATACTCAGCAACTGGAGGAAAACTTCTGGAAGCAATTTGCAAAGAAATGTGAAGTAGCACAGAGGAAAAAATGGTGTCTTGACTATTTGCATTCTATTAGGGAAAAAAAAAGAGTATACTGTATAACTGTGAGCAGCACAACTTAAATTTTACATACTCTCATGAGATACTTGAGAAAATGTTTAAAACTGAAATTGCCTGTAGAAATTATTCTGTACATCCTTTAAAGAATGAAAGTTTAATAATAGCACTATGTCAAATCTCTTTTAATCTTCATTTTGGAAAGTCTTTAGCTTTTTTCTTATTCAACTAGTAAGACAATGCTAAATCTCTTTTATAATAATGAAACAGTGAAGCTAAAGAACAGAGAAAAATCATCACTGAATTTTTCAGCCTTTGCTAAATATTTATTTTGAACTTCTGTGTGACAAAGAGTAGTTGAAAATTATACACCTTAAAAAAAGTTTAATAAATATGTATTTTCTAACAAAAAAGAAAACCAGAAAATTTCTGAGCATTTCTACTGAATTTTCAGATAACTGTAACTGAAAACAACTCAGAAAATGGGAGAATCAATCTACTGTTGGATACCTTCTGTCTTTTGCAATATTTATTATGATGATGTTTCCTTTTGTATTATATACATTCACTTCTCTTAACTTTTGCCCATTCTTGGGGTGTTCTAAAATGTAATCACTTTTCAGGAGGTCAGCCCTTTTAACCCTGAGCCAGCCGTAGTCAAAGATGACAGTAAGGAGGAAAGAATATGGAAATTGAGATTTCTACCCTTTTGGGTGAGGCAGAATCTGTGCGTACACGTAAAACTCAGCGTCACTCATTAGGTGTCCTGCTCCGGGGCAGCTGATGCTTGTGCCTGCTTGGGGTACATCTCTCATGCTCTCCTGTCTGAGGCCATGCTGTTTTCCCTTGAGGCAGCCTGTGTGTGCACAGAGGCAACTTGGTGCAGCATTTCTTGCGCTACTTTTCTGAAAACAGTATTTCCTTCTTTCTTAATCTCAAATGCCCTGTATAGGATCTGTGTAGATTCTTGCATATCAGCCCACGACATATTTATCTAGCATGTTAGCTCCTCGAAAGGGCAGTCAGCAAAGTTGATTCCCATATCCCCTAGAATAAAGCATTTCTCTTTAAAGCTGTCATGTTGAAGGGTATCTTTCCTGCACATCATGCAATTTTCATGTCCATAGAATAGCATTATAAGCACATTTATTTTATGCATTTAGAAAAGTATATAAATATTGGTGATATTCCACCAATACTACTTTGTTCTTGACTCATAAACTGAAAAAAAACCCATCCTTACTCGTGCCTATAATATTCTTTACTGTAAAATCCCACATCGCCTAGCTTATTATTTCTCTGATTTATGTTAGAGTAGTTGAATATGAGGCAGACAAGTGGTTGAGATACTCCATCTTTTTTTTGTGGTCTCAGGTTGTACACCAGCATCTTCATTCAGGTGGTATATTATCATTTTTGTGGTGGATTAAAACTAACACAGTGATAAAGACAATATATTATCATTATTACATAATTTGTGATGAAGAAGGAAATCTATATGCTCTGCCAATTGAATGTGTCCTTGCTTTATGGAGGTGAATGACTCTTGTCTTTATATTTGAAGCAAAAATTCAATTTTGTCTTTGATAGAACTCCGTCATGTATACTGTACTGCTTACACAACTAGATCATTAACTTAATGGGCAGCAAATTCTTGCTGGCAGCTATTGATTTTTATAGCATACCATAGCAGCCCATACCAGCAGAAGATAATTTTAGGCTGATAATAATCTGGGGGTGCTGGACTTCCACTGCATACTAAAGTTTCACATTGGTCATAGTTGGGAAGCTGAAATGAAAATGAGATTTTTTAAACAAAAAATAAACACAGTTCTTTTATTTACATTTCCATCTGTTACATAATGTCACATTTATTTGAAGTGCAAAAATTGTGGTTCTTTGAATGTACAGCTAACATCTACCATGAAGTTTTTCTAGCATGAATTGCTGGGTTTTGTCTGTGCGTTTGTTGGGTTTTCCCCCTTCATTTCTAGCAAAATTATGTGATGTTTTGATCTCATATAACTATGAAATTATTTGATTATGCTCTCCTTTTCCCTTTTATCATAGATTGGATTGTTCCAAAGAATATGCTTCCTAGAAATTTGTATAATCCATCTTTAAATCATGCAAACAAGAGGAAGTTTCAGCAATTTTCAAGTAGTCAATTGTGTTTAATTAAGGAATGCTTACTGAAAGTCCTTCACATCTTGCCACTGGTCTCAAGCCCTCTAAAAGTGTATCTCGCTCCAATGAGTTCATAGTCTTATTAAGTTTACCTTTTCACTGTTCAGGCAAAATTGTATTTAGAATTAATTTTTTCCTTAAGAAGTCTCTTTGAATCAAAACCAGTGTTAATAAATCAGAAAAGTTTTTGGCAATGGGTAGATATCCAAACTTTTGCCAGCAAGTATTCAAATTTAAAAACTTGCTTTGTCATAACTAACTCTCATAGGCTGTCAGATTAAAAATCACTAAAGCTAAGGTCAGCTAAAGTCAGTTTTCAAAATGGATGAAGTCACCTCCTATGGCTGCAAGGTAGAGCATTCAGGCCAATACAAACTTCAATTACAGTGTCTATTCAAGGATAAATATTTAATCCTAGTACCTGTGTCAGATAGGAGTTCATACAGTGGCTCTGAGCAAAACTGAAAGTATTTATGACTCAAAAAACCCCAAAACAAACAAACATAAAACTCCAAACAAGCAAACAAACAAACAAACCACCAGAAAATGTATCCTTTCCTTCAGTTATATAACTCAGTCTCAAGCAGGTCACATAAGTTATTTTTTCCAAAGGCTTACTTCCATCTTTGTCATTTGAAGGTCCTCAGTTGTTAAAATGAAGAGCTCTAAGGAATTCTGCTTGTTTCAGATTACCTTGTCTATTCACCACTCATACAGTCACACAGTTGATATTTTGAAACTTTTGAGACCAAAGAAATAAATTGGACTATGTAATGAAAAGTTGCAAAAGTTATCAATGAGTCTACAATGATAGTGTGGTATTATTGTCAGGGCCTGTTCTGCCTCATCTCTATGCTTTGGTAACAGCTGCATTTTTGCAAAAGAAGGAAACGTTTGACAATTAGGGTAAGCAAATTGCAAAAGGAACTATGGTACTAAGTTAGCAACGTAGCTCCTAAATAAAACATGCCATTTCTAATGTAGTCCTAATGCTGTTCAGCCTTCCATTAGTAGAGAACTCTGGATAGCCATAGGCAAGCATCAAATATATAGTAGATCATAATGGTAATTCATACAGTGATAAAACAAAAACATAACTATGCACTGAAAAAAGAGACAAACTGAAATTTGCCGCTGGGCAAAGTCTTGTTTTCCATAAACAAATTAACGTGCAAACTTTACTTCATTGACGTATGGAGCATTTACTTACATCCTTTTTTTCTTCTTTCCTTGCCTTTTCTGTATGATTTAGAATCAGACACTGGTCTATCTCATGTAAATAGTCAGGATGTGCGTAATGGACCCTAATGTACACTGAAGTATTAATGACTTTTGCAGCGCAAGAAATGTTTCTCATGTTCAGAAGGAAGACAAACTGATGTGAATATACTGAATATACTGCAGGAAGGCAAATCTGTTATATTATTTACAGTAGTTGTGGATGCAGGAATGCTGCTAATAAAGGCCTATGTAAGTTGCATAACATTTCTAGAAGTTCTCTTAAATTCAAGAAAACTAGCTAAATGGATGTTTTTATTTCTGGTTTTCTTGTTATTTGAATGAGTGGGGTTTTGGCTCTTCTGTTGTTGGTTCATAGGCTGGTTTTGATTCTTATTTTAATTAACTAATTAATTAATTTAAAAAAAAAATTCTGACCACACTAGTGAGAAAGGTTTGGAGATTTCAGTTGTTCTTTGAATGACTCCTAAAGTAGCTATTTGTTAATTTCTAAATAAAAGCATTCAAATTTTGTCCTGGATTTCCTAGTCTACTTTCTGTAATGCCAATATTTGTCATAGGCTTTAAAAATACAGGGCTCTCATACAGTACCTTATGAATATCCCTCAGACACGAATAAGAAGTTCAAAAGAGAAGACTGTTCAGTCTGCTGTCAATTAAATTTCAGACCATTCACTGAAATTGCAAACTGCCATAATATGGTAAGGGGGAAGTAAATGAAACTTGTCTGAAATAAGGAATTCTAGGCCAATGAGGCATCAAATAGCTACATTACAACAGATATCATGTTGTGGACATTTTGTAATTATGGTGTGAAAGCATCAATATTACAATGTTCTTTCAAGTTACTTAGTTATAAAGCTTAAGGTTTTAAAGCCTTCAGAATCCGAATGAAAAGTTCTGCACTCGTAGTTAATCTATTCATCCCATATTTAATGTATTATGAAATTTAATTACTTTTATTCTAGGAATACACTTGTACCAATATACATCTGTTTTTAAAAAAGATAAATCCTAGTCTTTGTCAATCTGAACATTTTTCCATTCTTTTCTTCAGCACTCACTGTCTGCAGGCTTTTGAATGAACAATTTTTTGTCACTCTTGAATTATTAGTGTTTTTTCTTGATCAGAATGTTAATGTTTTAAGTGCTGAGACACACTTTTTGTGTAAAGGTCAACCATGTTTTTTTTCTGAAGACATCCTCTATATGTAAAGTACAAAAATACCTAAGTCAGCTTCTTCAATCATAGAAGACCAATGGAGAATTTGTATTAGGCTGTCTTCTAGAGGTTTTATATTATCACCATGAAAACGAGATGCCTATAGAAAACCAATTAGTAATAGGAGTCAACCCCCAGAAATGCTTCAAAATTAAAAAAATACATCACCAACAAGCAGAGGATAACACTTTCCAACTGACTTTACTTACAGAAGTCTTCAACTGATGAATAAGTACACATACACTTAATTTGTTGGTAAGCTTGTTGTTAGTCAACTTTCTATTAATTTTCTACAGGTTTTTGACTGATTTTTCCATCAAAGTGATGAATTGAATCTAGGCATTTATTTTGTAAAAATGATTCTTACATGGATAGAGATCAAAGAAAGGATGGCTGCAGCTGGCGGGAAGAAAAGATGCACTGACAAATGCATTAAAGCTGCTTGCTCTGAGACGAATGAAAATGCATGATGAGTGCTCTTTGATATAGTTGTGGCCATGCTAGTCAGTGACTTTTAACTTCATATCTTGCTCTGCAACTCTCCCTAAACTGACATTTCTACCATGAACAACCTCACCTCGCTGATCACATGCTTCTCTTGGGACAGTTGTAGAGCTCATTATACGGAAACCTATAAGATTACTAAGGAGACAAGATGATTATAATTTCATGTCTAACTCCCTGCCCACAGCAACAGTGACTGAATTCTGGTGGCTAGCAAAGATACTGGATAGATGTGCCTAAGATGTTTCAGATTTAATTGGTCAAAACTATTGAGTCTTTGGAACTTCAGGTTACTTGAGACTGAGTATTTTAGGGACAAATTATACTTGGCAGAAGGTATTACTACCACAGTGCTCATAGATACTGAATCTTTGGGAAATGAAACATGCCACAAAAATTGATATTTTTAAAGACTTTTGTGTTCATCAAAAACAGAAATAGGAAGGACTTCCTGATTTAGAATTGCTCTATGGATCACAGCTGGGCTGTTCAGCTGAGCTTGATAGCAACAAGGGTTTGAATCTTAGAAATAAAAGCTTGCATTTCCAAAGAGCAGTTTTGTCAATCACACTGGAAAAGTAATTGAAGAACATAAGGAGGAAAATTGTGCTAATAAAAGAACTTTGAAAAAAAGTTCATGCTATAAACATATTGCAAAAATATGCTTTGTTAGGCCATTTGTATGAACAGGGAGTGATTAATAGCTTCAAAGGAACTGTGATGAACTACTTGAAGTATTGAATCCTTCTCCTATAAAGACATCCTGTTCTCTGTGCAGTTGCTGGGCAGCGCTCATCTGAGATCAGCATTTCAATGCTCTTTGATGCATTATCTTCTATTTCCCCCAGTACAATCTAATTCAGCAACATTTACTAATTATTATCTAGTTACCATTTCAATTATGTGTGAATCACTGTTTTTACTTGAACATTTACCTGAGCATAAATTTACTAAATAGAGTTAGTGAACATGAGATGTGTTTCTACCTCATGAGGCCCAGGTCTCTCAGTTCTTCAGGAGTACTCTTCATGGCTTCATCGTACTCCCAAGTAAGAATATTCAGGTATTACGGACCTAAGAAATCAGCGGGTTTTTTTAAATCCCCACATATCATGAAATTTTGGCAGTATCAAAGTCTCCCTAGGAAATTATGATCCAGATTAATTAATGAGGATATGTTAATAATTATAGCAGGATTATGTTTGTTTTTAAAAAAAGATATGAGGATAGGGTATGGAATTTCATATTTTTCTAATGCCTTGAGATCTCAACTTGAATCTACATGTGGAATTCATCAAACAGGCTTTAGCAGCACTTGCACATTTCCCCTTTTAGTAACTGTTTCATATTAAGCCTGAAGGAAGCTGAGGATGATTTTCCCTGTAATTTATGATATTTGTGTCTATTTGCAACAGTTGTAAAAATACTGTGTAAACAGAAACATCATAAAACACTCATAAAAAAAGTCTTCTTAAGCCAGAAAAAGAACAGACTTTCCATGGCAATTAATGATACAAGCATGAATTACCCCCCAGATATGCTGGCATTCAGTTTTGTTGCCTTTTTAATACTCTTTTATCATGTATTTATGACATCAAAATAAAAAGAAAGGAAAAGCTATATAAAAGGAAATTTGATGTCATGGTATTTCCTGATTAAGGGGAAGAGAGATTTAAAATTAAGGGAGCTAATCTCTGATCAAGGCTTTGCAAACTCATTTATAAGGGATGATTTCATCAGTCACGTTGCTTCTCAAAACTGAGGAGTATTTTTGTTACAAGCAGACAGTGACCTTCTCAAAAAGGCAAATACAGTTTCAAAGGAATCTCTGAAAAACTTTTATCAATTATTCTTTTTTTCACAGGTCGAAGCATTTTGCTGTTTATTTTGTCTTCACTGTTGAAAAAACTTCATTGAGTCCTAGGTTTTATTAATTTCTTCTCTTTCTTCCACTGCCATAGTAAAAAATTTCCACTTATAACACTGCAAAAGGCTATTAGGAAGTAATAGTCTGAGAATTAAGCTTTAGCCATTTGTACTCTTTTTTAAGAATTACCTCTTTGTATTCTACCAGAGGGACAAGAGCAGAGCTTAATTCAACAAGCACTAATAAAACGTAACTGAATTATCTGACTAGAAAGAAAAAGAGAGAGAGCAAGAAAGAAGAAAAAAAGAAAGCTAACTAACTTATGCTATAAATGACAGAAAAGGAGCATGATGGAACAGGGGGAAGAGAGTGAGGAATAAAGATAAGCACAGTCCTTGATTTAAATAATGAAAATTAAGAGGATTTGGAAACTCCAAGAAGTGTACAGTGAGCTTGTTACAAGCATATTATTGCATTTCTTGAATTACTCTAAATACTTGGTGTCTTATTTTCATCTAAGTGAATGTCAAGGTTATTTCAATTTGTTTACCTAGCCATTTGTAGAATCTTTATTTTATTGAAAAAGCTCTTTCTCTTCCTATGTGAAATTCCGCAGCAGATGATAAAATCAAATCTCTGGATTGACCTGATGAAGGTTTCTCAGCAAAGGAGTCTGAATGTGGTTTTGAAGCAGCTCCAGTGTAGAGATGTTGAAAGCAGAAATTGCTATTTTCATAGCCGGTTTGCAAATGGGTTTTATTCCTTTATTTGGCTTTGGCAAAAGTACTATAGATATGTTGGCAGATTTCAGGTTTGTATATTTGGACAGATTTCTATTTTTCTAAGTAATTTTACTCAGTGCTGACCTATTCAACCCCTGTACTTATGTACAAGTTGGCCTTCCATCACATGAATATATGGGTTTTTTCTGTGTGTTTGAGTTGTTCCCATTGTAATGTCAGTTGTCTCCTGCCATCTCATTTCTCTTTTTCTATTAGTATGAATGTCATATTTTTATTGAGTGACCTTTTCTTAATCTATTTTCCTACATCTCTGGTGAAATTTGACACAATCTGTGACTATTTTGTGTTTGAAATATAGACTTAAAATTTATGTTAAGGAGAACAAAATTGCCTTAATTTTTTAAATATTTCTTTTCTTAAGCAAAGAAAATTCTTTTCATTCTTTTCATTCTTTCATTCTTTTCATTCATTCTTTTTTCTTTTACAAATAAAGCTGCTGTGTAGGTAGACAACAGAATAAAATATATGAAGTAGTAGCATAATTCATTTTTTCCTAAAGTGACATATTTCAATGAAGAAAGGTGTATTTTTTAAAAAAATATTATAGCAAGTTAAGAAAAAATGTCAGTGTAATTTTGAAAGTGACAATACTTATACCCAAAGCCATCTTTTGTTTTTGCAAATAGTTATAACCTTTATTTTTTAACAGCCATTTGAGTAACTGAAATTACTTAAGTTGTTTAAAATCAGTATTTTGTGGTCTTGTAAAATGTAAGAGGATTCACAGTTCCAGGGTATGAGTCAGGGTTTCAAAGAACTAGAATTAGTTTCTGTATTTCTAGAGGCAGAATGTTTCAAGATTTTAGAATGTGGGACCTTTATAGTGAGGCAAAGAGTAGATTTGTATGAGATTTGTTGCAGCAGAATAACTTTCCTTCATTAATGTTACCTTATTCAAATGTGGAATTTCCTTGTTTTCACATTAAATTCCTGGACATGGAAACACAGATGACTTGGAGACCCTTCATACAGATGTGTCTGAGAATTGCTCAGAGAAAAGCCATTCCTTTCCAGCACTTCTTGTGAACAATATTGAAAAAGGCTTATTATTCCTTTTTCATACTCCTGCAAACAATGCTCAAGCCACAGGAATTTTCAGGCAACCAAACTGAGAAGAAATTCAGTAGAGACACAAAAAACGAATTCAGCAGCCAGAGTGTCATAACGAGAAATTATCCCTGGTTGCACACTTGTTGCCATTGCACATTGGTACCATATTTGTAAGTCTGCTAGACTGTTTTTTATATACAGTGTCAATGCATATGAGCCTGTCACCTTTTGAGGTGTAAATTTAGAAGACTAAATCTCAAGGGAAGTGTAACAAAAGTATTTCACACCAGAAATACATCTAGCTGTAGTCTCTACCAGTTCTCTACTCTCACTCATTTGAAAAAAAAACCACTCCAGAAACCTCAAAGTGAGCAATTACAGAAATGTCCTCCTAATATCTATTAAATAGTATTTGAATTATGAACAGAACTGTGAGTATACTTTTTTTCATTATTTTATATTACGCAATTATGCTGTCTTTCTGTAAGTGTTTTTGTTATCCCATGCAATATCTAAACCTTATTAGAAGCCTTGGTTTCAGTATGGTCAAGTAGATGAATTGTGCACTATTTAAATAATTATTTTCTGACCTTTTGACTTCATTCAATGCTACTTACGATCATGCATTAACAGAAAACATTTACATATCCTTTATACTTCTTTTTTAATTATTCAAATTATAAAGATAAACCTGGTAGAATTTAATCAAAATTAGTTTTCAAGGCTTGTATTAAAACTAGGTAAACATAATTTTAAATTTTATTGACCTGCAGAATGGAAGAGGAACTTTTCAGGGAGAGTGAGAGACATGGAGTAGAAAAAAAAATATACATACACATCTAGAAAGAAATATCTAACATTTATGCATTATATATTTTATATATACATCCAAAAAATTATTCTGGACTTACTCATCAAAACAAAACAAAACCAAGTAATCGGAAAGCACACTGGATTTGGTCCAAATTCTCATTTGCAATCTTGACTTCTTTGTTCAGACATCAGTTGTGCTGAGTATTTACATTGCAGAATGCAAACTAATTTATGGCACTTACATCATTACCTAACATGCTGTTAATCATCTTCCATGCTGTGAAATGTTCTAATGTGTAACAGCCTTCCTCTGCTTTGGAATATCATTGATTCATTGCTAACACTTTTCCTTTAAGGAACTGAGATGGATGCTCTCAAGATGCTCTCTATATATCTAATGGGACTCTAACTTGTAGAATAACACAAACATACTGAACACAGATGTTTCACACTTTTTTTGCCTTGAATTCACTTTGCGGTCATTTTATTTCTCTTAGTAAGATAACTGCAATAGCAAATGGAGGGGAACATTTTATTCGCACTGATTGCAAATGTAATGAAGAGCATCACAAAGACAACATGACATTTGTTGGTTGCATGGTGCACCATGAAGTGCAAAAAACATTTTTTCAGAGAATAACACAGTGAAAATACTCTCTGCTATATTAAATGGTATAAATAATAGTTGGAAGCAAAAATTTATGTCCTGTGATATTTTATTAGCTATGAGTGTTGTTTATGCTGACTTTACTTTCCCTTAAAATTTATACAACCTTCATTGCTCCTTCTGAAATTCAGTTTTCAGAGAAATTATCAGAGAATCATATAATGCTTTGGATTGGAAGAGACTGAAAAATCATCCCATTCCAATCTTGATTTTTTATACTTCTGTACAGACTTCAGACTTGATTCTGAGGAACTAGATAGACATCAGTGCAAAATCATTCCACAAAAATCTGTGAAAAAATATTTTTAATATTAATGACATTTATATTATTTATTGCAATTACAATTATAGTATTAATAGTTTATACAAAGGCATAAGTCTTTGTATAATTTAATGTATTCATCAGACCCACCTTACAACACTGATGGCCAGTGCAATCTCCCACTGAATTTATTCTTAATCTTATGAATTATCAAAATTTTGGGTTTAAAAAGTAAAAACTTATGATAGCATAAAAAATGCAACTAGTGGTAAAAGCATTTCTGGAAAGCTAAAATTTTGAGATCCCATAATGAAAAATGTAATATTTGGCCACAGGGAAGAGACGAAACAGAGGATAATGGTAGGAAGAAAGGAAACAGTGCAGAAAGATGCAATAAACTCTGCTGTCACAGCAAACATGTAAGGAAAGCCAGATGATGCTTTTTGATTTAAACACAACTCAAAGTATTTACGGATCAGTAAATATCACATGTCAATTTCTGAAAGAGTGTGGAATGCTTGTAGGACTTCTCCCTCATTTCAGCTTGTGATAAGTTGGTCTGGTTATGTTAATTTTCCTATTTTTCATCTAGAAACTGCATTCCAGGAGTAGTTCTGCCATATGCTGCACAATCTATCCAAAAGTTTGATGACTTTCATTAATAAATTAAGTAATTATCCTTTATAGGCTCCGACCAGCCCCTTAAAAATCTCATTTGGGATTTTTAGCTATCAAAGAATAATGAATTAGCTTCTGAGATAGAACAAGTCTTACACAGTTGCATTGATTGAAATTAAGGCCTTACTGAGTGGAAAAAAGAAGTATTTTCACTAAGTAACTAGCTCAGTTTGGTTGTTTCAACAGAGCGATGGAGCACCTCTCCTCTAAGGAAAGGCTAAGAGAATTGTGTTTATTCAGCTTGGAAAAGACAAGGCTGGAGAGAGACATTTTACAAGAGTATGTAGTGATAGGACAAGGGTGAATGGTTTCAAACTGAAAAAGAGCAGGTTTAGATTAAATACTAGAAAGAAATTCTTCGTGGTGAGGGTGGTGCAGCACTGGAACAGGCTGTCTGGAGAAGTTGTGGATGCCCCATCCCTGGAAGTGTTCAAAGCCAGGCTGGATGGGACTTGAGCAGCCTGACGTAGTTGAAGGTGTCCCTGGACATGGCAGGGGGGCTGGAATGAGATGATCTTTAAGGTCCTTTCCAACCCAGGCCATTCTGTGATTCTTTGCTATAAAGTTTTAAAAGACACAAAAGAGATAATTTTATCTGAGCACAATAATTTTTATGTGTATAAGCAGTTGACAGGCGTTTTTTTGACAAGGTTAACTGCTGTTTCTCGTGTGTTAAGCTACATACCTCAGAAATAAAAAAAAAGCATTTCTGTATTTAATTTGAAGGATGTAAAGCAATCCCTGACACTATTTTTTTTCCCTGAGAAGAATATATGATCATCCTCTCCTTAAGTACAAGGACTAAGAAGAGGATGATAAATGTCAAAATAAGTTCCTTATGTAAGTACCATTATATTCAGAAAATATGAAGTTCTAGTCTTTAAATTTAATAGCTTCTTTAAAAAAAGCCCAGTCTTTTTAGAAGTGGACCACAGCTAGAAAACTTAATTAAACACCTGTGGACACCTTGACTTATTAGCCAATCTGATTGCTACCTGTCAAGAGAAACATGGGAGCTAATGTATGCAGGGGTAAATGCCTTCGGAAAGGAGGAAAAAGAAAAAACCGAAGTCATATAATAAGCAATATTTTAAATAACAGTACTGATGTCACTTCAGATTTATACTTGCTCTTCTAAATATTAAATGCCATTAGACCTAAGCAGTTTCTCAGGAACTGGAGCCATTATTCTCAGAAATAAATTAAAAAAAAAAAATCTACAACAGGCACCAACCCTCCTCCCCAAAATACAGCTCATGCTAATGAACTTCAAATTTTGCTTTTGTACAAAAAGAAAAATCAGCCCTTTCTGAGGAAATTCTATGAAGCTATAGATACAACCATGCAAACAATAATTGAGGCCTAATTACTTCAAGAATAAACATAACCTCTAGTAATTGTGTCCATTACATATTGTGGGGTAGTAAAGGGAGAAAAGGAAATGGGGAAGAAAGAAAAAAAGCATTGGAAAGATTCCTCATAATCTTTTTTACTCTCACATTCTTGTAAACCTACTCTAGTAACTCTTCTGCCATAAAACTTAATTCAATTTTTTTAAAACACATTGAATGAAAAATACTTCCTTTACTGCTTATACTTTGCTGCTGACAAATTGCTGGATGCCCATACACTATTAGCAAAGCAAAAACTCTGTAAAGAATTATTTTAACAGAATGCATCTTGCAGTAATATCTGGATGACGACTGCGTTTGTGTCTAAATCTTGTTTACAATAAACGTGGAAGGTCTATTATTTTGTTTTGCCTTGACACTTCATAGTTTTTGTTATTGTTCCAGAGCATTAGAACATAACATGTCTATTATGCCATTTATGAAATGCATACATTATTTTGGCATTGATTTGGTCTTGTTATTTGGATTTATTTACCAAGTGCTTACATTCTAAATTTATACCCATTTTAGAAGGGTTTGTATAACACACATAGACTTTAACTGTGTTAGAATTCTCTTACCTTTCTGTTTAAGCTTGCAGAGAGTTTCCTTACCCTTTCTTTCAATTTCACTTTCTTTGCTCTTCTAGGCACCACTCAAGGCAAAAATTACTCAATTTCCACTTGAAAACCCCACTTAGAATTTTTGTTTCTGAAGCTAAAGAGCAGTCCTGTCTGTGATGACCTAAAATAAACCCTGGGCAATTCTGAAGTCATAGACATATAAACTCATCAAAATTTTGGTGATTTTTGTGGCCCTACAGGAACCTGTAAATCTCTTGCACATTAGTATCTTTAATCTGCACATTTATGGTAAACAATAACTACTGATTAACAAGGCTAATGCTCTTGCTTTTGCTATGTGCCTTTGGAGTACTGAAGAAATACAAAGTCATGGCAAAGATTTCTGGAAAAGATTAATAACATGCAAAGTGTGTCAGATTATTTACAAGGAGTGAGCAGGGCTTAATATAGTAAATAGTTGGGGAAAAGTATTATTTAGTAATTTATGTGTTGTATTTGTCTCTCCACAATCATGAGTCCCAGTATCTCTGTATCTCTCTGTAGACAATGGTTACATAAAATTTGACAGTATAAAGTTTTGATTGTCTAGCAAGGAACTCTAGTGTTCTCACCATTGTAATAAATGCTAACTCTGCACAGGGGTTAAGTTTTCTGGGAGTATCGCTTCAGATTTTATTTTCCTCTTAGAAATATAATTTAATGCTTTTTTATCACCCCAAAATTTAATCTGTAAATGCATTTTCCCCCTAAAATTTGTTTCTGCCAGACAAGATGTTGAAACAAATTACTCTAAATGCTTTCAGGGGATATTATCTGAGAGAATTTCTAGTGCTTTAGTTGAGGGATTGTTTTTGGACTGTGTTTCTACAGCACCAAGGAGATCTTTGAAAGATTTAATTTAAATGCAACACCAGGATACTGCTTTCTATTTTAAATTTGGGGGTGGTTTTTTATGCAATTACATAATTTTCTTTCAAGGCAAATGATGATACGTTAATTCACATGTGTGAAAACAGTGTCTCTATGTTTCTGTAGAGAGGGTTCCCTGCATAGGAGTATGGTGGGGATATTGCCAGAAAGACCATGAGATCAAATTGAGGTAATGGATATTACATATACAAATGCCTACGGGAAAGGCCACAGCAAGATTCCTCCAGCTAGATTTATTCTACAGTTTATCACCAATGAAGCTATTATAAGAATATATGTTTGACAAAATTTTATTAGGTAATTGGGCCATGAGTGTCTAATTAACCATAGCACGTAACTAGATTTGGGAATACAAGAAGATGCAGATATGGAATTAAATCTTGTCACATGGTTTAAAGGGAATGTTTGGCCAAAATGTAAAGCTCCAAAGTATAAAAAGAGAGCCAGCTCATGGTCAGATTTCCATATGGAGTTCTGTTTGATCTGGGAAGACAGAAACCTTGGAAGTAAAAATGATATATCAGCATAAAAGAGGAAATAGGGTAATTCAAGCAACAAAACCTTGTCA
Source organism: Origma solitaria (assembly GCA_013397895.1). Taxonomy (NCBI): domain Eukaryota; kingdom Metazoa; phylum Chordata; class Aves; order Passeriformes; family Acanthizidae; genus Origma; species Origma solitaria. Next base: position 156,343 of record VZRL01001409.1, on the reverse strand, counting down.
TTTTCTTATAACTTCAAAAGACAACATCTGAATCAAAAGCTGTCTTAATGAATATTTATAGGATGGCTTAAGGATATTTCCATACAGTTTCTGCAAGAAATAGAAAGAAAAACCTCAAACCCATCATAACACTTTGAGATAACTCTGAGATTATGAATGATTAAAAGCATACCATTATTTACTCTATTTTACCTAATTTTCTAATGCTCCTCCATTCACTCCTGTGGCCCCTGTATTTCTGTTTATTCCCATCCTCTCTTTCTTGTATTGTGGGCTGTGAGGTCCTAGCCTCCTGTCTTTCACTGTGAAAGAGATTTGTGATCTACATTGAACAATTATGAGTGCTTTGCTTTCACATCCTTTCTGAAGCTCCACATTTTCAGACTGCCTCTGTTACTTCTCACACCACAATATTAATTCCCAAGTAACTACTTTCTCTAGCAGTGTTGTCTGGTCCCTAGAGTTTGGAGTAGGGATTTCAGTTAATGCATTGTAAAGCCATCATTGCACTATTGTGGATATACTGATTTCAGCAGCACTACAGTGATTTATGCCAGCCCAGAGAGTGGTCATTGTGTATCTGAAATAGCCTAGGTTTATTGAATTAAACCTATTTACAAAGGAAAGTATTACTTCAATCCTAATTTGAAACCTGTAAGTCTTTGTAGAATCACTTGACATGAATGATTACAGAAGTATTTGAAAGTTCATGCCTGTGGATCACTTTACAGCATTCATAAAATACTTACATGAAATTTTAAGTAGCGTAGAAATAAACATTTTAAAATAAACAGCAATAGAGTGAAATGCCTTTTTCAGAGAGAAAAAAGAACATTTTGTCTTGTCATCCTACGCACATCCCTTCATACCTTTAGACAATGATCTCCCATTGCAATTTATGATCCAAATTAAAATTTGTTATAAAATGTGACTAGCTGATTCCAGTCAGGTTTTTCAGTAGTTAAACACTGTCTCTTATCAATATATCATGATCTTGATTAAAAGATAGAAGGAATCATGTCATACTTCGCAGCAAGATATAATTTCATTTATTCAGTGCATGAACATATCAATTCATAAACACCTAAATTGCTGATATTTACTTTAAATATATTTATTATTTAAGAATTCTCTCTTGCCTTTTGTTTATTTTTTTCTTAACATTTCCTTGGTACAGGGATAAATCTTTTTTTCGGTTTCTGTGCTCTTTAACAGATGCAAAACCAGCTATTACAATACAAGACTATTTTTTCAAATTAGAAAGATAAATACACAGCATCTATCACTCTCAGGCTGTGACATTTTCAGAGCACAATGGCAGCATTCATGGAAGAGTATGGCACACTGTTCCTAAAGCTTGCTCTTCCCAAATATAGTTTATACAGCTGCAGATTATAGTTATCTCAAGAAATATGCACATAGATGAAAGTGAGATCAAGATGAGAAGGGGCAGCTATTAAAGAAAGACACAAAACCTCTGTCAGATTTCCAGTGGACAGAATCCCGGTGACAGAGTTAAATCAAGTGCTCCCCTCCAGTCTATCTGTGGGTGTCTAGTAACTGCTTGCCAGACATGTAGAACCTGTGCAGCTAAAAGAGCATCTGGCAACTACGAAAATTAGCATGGAAATCCATTTGAATGGGATAGATCTAATCTCAGACAGTTCTTGGACTCTTATTCTTTTTTCATGTGCTTTGCACAAGTAGATTGCTAGATCTGTAAATTCAGTAGCTTTTTAAAGTGTTCTCATGGACAAGGAGAAAAGATGAAATAAAGCAGCTTTATCTGTACTGCAACAATACAATCCTCAACAATTACAGTACAAAATCCTAAATATTTAGTGAGTGGCACATTCTTTTCACCATATGTAACAATAAGTTGAAATTTTTTTTTTTTCAATTCTATTTCAGGTATTTTGGGGAAAAATAAATGATTGAAATGGAAGAGAAAAGGTCCTGAAAACATTTGTGACAGAGTGGAATGAGGTTTATTTCCTATGGCTGTAGTTGCCAAGGAAAGAAACAATGATGGTAATAGGTTTAAGGCTTTTATGCTTTTTATACTGTTATACTGACATAGTTGAGTATTTTTTAAAAAACATGCAATCATCTGCATATCCACACAAGTAACATTTCCATACATATTCATTTAAATATTACGCAGCCATAATTTTCATAGCCTGTGTATGTTGTTGCTTATCTCTCCACTGATAGGTGCATAAATTCACTGATTTAATAAGTAAAACTTCAAAGTAGAGAATTCAGAACAGACACCTTACTTTTGTTAATGTTCTCTACTTCTGAACATCTCTATACATCCTTATAGTCCAAGGAAGTCAAATATATAACTGAAATGTCTACAGAAGAATCATTCTTTCATTTAAAATTTCTCTCATCTGTTTGAATATAAATAATATTAATTTTTTTAAAAATCAGGGTATCAATGGTCTTTTTAGTTAGCATGTGTGTGGCCTGTTTGCCTGTATAGGAAATAGAATAAAATTCTTACTGTTTCCAACAAGGTACAATTGTTTTGAAAACTGCCCCTTGAAAGAGAAAAATTGGCTTAAAAGGATAAAACATGATTAGCAAAAAAAAAAATTATGAGCTTTTTTTCAGATCATGTACCTACTTTTAAAATTTTCTTTTCATAGTATTGGTTATCCATGTAATGCTACTAGACTTTTAGAAACCAAGCAGAATTTGGAGGGAAGGAAAGCATCTTTTCTGATTAATCCTCAAAGTCAATAAACATAGCTTTGTAAAAAGCCAGTTGACTACAATTAATTATTACAATGAATATTATTCTAATTTTAGTAATGTATTTACCTGAAACAGTCAAAGACACAGTAACTAATAAACTAAGCATGCAAATGAAAAGGCACCAGTAATTTCTAGCTGTCATGGTATACGAGTATGGAGAGCTTAGCTACGTGCAAGAGGAGAGAGAGTGTCTTTATGCTCTTTTTTCTGTAAAAGATCTTCAGACCTTACTCCAGTAACTAATGTCACCCTCAACTTAATCTAGTCTTCTGTGAATATAAGACCTGATATTATCTCTCTGTGTATAGAATTTATATCCTCACTTTACTGTCTGATATTACAGCCAGTAATAAAGATGTTCCTTTAATAAGAAGAGTAAAAGGTCATGAGTTCATTCCTCTTGAGGGTCATGATGGCAGCAGAGAAAAGGAGTTATTACGCACCTAACAGGATTGCCTAGCTCTTCTTATTCCCACAGATTTCTTGCTTTGGTGTAGATCTGCATGAAAGATGGGGTGAGAGAAGAGAATAGAAAGGTGCCCTGAATTATGCCTAAAACGTTTAACAGTGGGATTCAAAATAGCACAACTAGAACAAGAAAAAAAGAAGTTATTGTAACCACTATTTGGGTGATTGATAGAAAGTCAGTGGGGGATTAGAAAAGGGAAATTTATATAATTTTACATAAAGAAAAATTTCCTTTGCTTGTAGTGTGGGAGAAGTCGTGCAAAATCGTCACTTGCCAAAATGGCACGAAACAGCATTTATTTTTTATTTTCACCAGGTTATTGCAGGCATTTACTTATACATTACAATTTGTGCCAACGCATATGCACAGATATGTGTCAGAAATGACAGATGAAGTGTCTGGATCATAAATAAATTAATTCATAATTGTTCAAAGTAAGCATCCCTAACCTTTGCAGCCTGCTCTACCTACTCTAGTTCAACCTCTGAGTTGAGAGGGGGAGAAAATGAAGGCAGGGTTGAGGAGAGAATACTGCAAGATGTTGTTTTAGAGGTGTCACAAGGGATTGTTGAAGGTATCTGGAACCAATATTGACCATATGTATAAACAATGAACTTTGATTCACTATGAGTTTAATTTAGTCTGGCATGGTTATGACTTAGAGATGCCCAGACTTCTGTTGATTTGCGAATCCCAAGGTCTTCAGCTGTTGTGCCAACTGAGTATCTAATTTTTAGCAGAGCATCTGAAAAAGGATAAAATTGTTACCAGAAATTAATTTAGAAACGAAGGGAGTCCCAGTGACACAGATTGTCCCACTGGATGCAGCAAAATCATCTTGTCAGAGAAGTACCCAGAGCACTGGCTCAGAGATGCTGAAGAAAGGGTGGGAGACACTGGTGCAGGACGTACATGAGACCACATAAAGGGGAAGCAGAAGGAGATGTGAGAGAAGACACACGAGGACACAAAATCGGGACATGTGAGGAGAAACGTGAAGAGGCCTGCCTGTAGAAATGAATGGAAGAGGAATGTGTAAGGGGACATTGATGGAGACATGCTGGAAATGCTACATTGGAAGGAGTTGCTCTTGGGCAGAGGAGACACTGTGACCCATGGGGGACAGTCCTGAGGGACTGGGAGCCACAGGAGGGCAGGAATAGACCTACAGAGAATGCAGCCTATGGAGGGACTGGGGTAGTGACATCCTGAGAGGGACAGGGGCACATGAAGGGATCTTTGCCAGGGCAGGGTCACCCTGAAATGTACAGCAGCCTGTGAATGCTCTACACTGGAGCGCAGGAAATAATTAAGAAGTGAGAAACAGTGGAAGAAAAGAGCAAGATGCAAAGGGCAGCAGAAAGAAATGGCTGTGCACTGACCTCAACCTCTCACATTGCCCGTTGCCTCTCCAAAGGGTATGGGAAGGACTGCATGTATTGTGCTACAAAAGCAAGGGAAATCGAGACTAGAAAAAGTGAAAGGAAAGTGGTGAAGTGGAGCAAAACCTGAGAAACAAGGAAAAAAGTGGAGGTTTTGTCTAGCAGATTGTTGTCTTTCCTTTTTCAATATCTGAGACCATAACTAAAAATTTATATTAGTTGGCAATAAATGAAATGAAGTGATATTCCTGCTATCAAGGCTGCTTTGCCCGCGGCAACTGAACCTAGTTTATAATATTATTTGAACTAAAATAACTTTTATCTGAGGGTTGATTGAAGTTCATGTTTGGGAATATATTGATTTATGCTTGGCCATAAGCAAAGTCTCTATTTTTTGCTCAGGTACCAGTTCATCCCTCCCATTTTCAATGCTCAGTTTATTTCCACGTCCCACCAACAATTCAATACACCTTTGTGTATCTTGCTCATATGACATAAATGAATACATAGGGGATATACAGATGTCCTTCATTATGATGTACTTCTTAGCCAATATTTGAAGGGAAGGTCAATGTTTGAGAGAGAAAGAGACTATGAGGGCAGTAAAATCAATGAACTCTTTATTTAATTTAACTTGCAGGATGACCACCAGCTGTTGCTGCATCAAATCAAAAGCCAAAGCAGAAACAAAAAGAAAGGCAAGAGTTTCCATGGGAACTGCTGTGAGGTACATGATTACAGCACTTTCTGTAAGTACAAAATATGCAGAATTGACTTAAACAAAACAAAACAAAACAATTTTTTTCTAGTCGGGAGCTAATTTTTTCTCTTAGATACAACTTGGGAACTAAAGCAGTTTTACACAGCAGGTAATTTCCAGAATTCACAACATTAAATATTTGGCTACAGAGTGTTGTGTATCAGTATATAGGAAAGAAAGACAACGCAAAAAAGCAATTGGGTGTGTCCCGTCCCGCTGTAAAGGGGAGTGGGGTAGGATTCTTTTTGATAGATTTCTCGGGCGAAAATAAAGCGCAAAAGCGGCAATATTATATCTGAGAACTTTATTGATGAAGAAAGGTAAGTGCTCCTACCGAAGGGGGATAGCAAAGGGAGCAGAGGGGGGGAAAGAGAGACGGAGAGAGAAAGAGAACACCGGGACAGGTCATCACCGCTGTACCGCGGGCGCCCTGGCGGCGAGGGCTGGGCAGATGGAGCGTGTGCGCTGCGCGCTGCACGGAGCCTGTGCGGCTCTTGGGAGCGGCCGGGCGCGCTTTCCAAACAGCAGCACCGCGTGTCCCTGCCGTGGGCGGGGAGCAGGAACAGGAGCAGGCTCAGAGACAGGAATCGGGACAGGCACAGGGACAGGCCCAGGCGCAGGCTGCGCTGTCGGGCCGGGGCGCGGCGGGAGCGGGCAAACAGCGCCGTGGGGCAAACAGCGAGCCCGAGGCTGCCGCGGCCACGGAGCTGCCTAGGGGAAGCGGCGAAGCAGGGCAGGACAGGGCACGGGCAGAGGGGACAGCCAGCCAGGGGAGAAGCAGCACCGCAGGGAGGAAAAGGCGAGGCTGGGGAGGAGGGCAGAGCTGACCCTCCGGGCGAGCCACCGCTGCCTCCAAGAAACCCAAAGAAAAAGGCCCGGTTGTGTCGCATTTCACTGCTTTGTGTTCTAAGGCTCCTCCACAGCCCGATCTCCCGGGCATTTTGTCCCGAGCATCCCGGGATCTGTGCCCCGGCAAGGGGGGTCGCTCGCAGCCCTGCGGTGGAAGCTCTCTCTGCCCGGATCGCTGCCAGGCGGAGCTCCCCGGGGCAGAGCTCCCACGCCTGCACAGCCCCGGAGGAATTCATGTATTACACCCCACGTGTAACACGTGTTGAGGCAGAAATAAAAATCAGGCTGGTCCCTCTCAGGATTAAAATCTATCTGAATCTTTACAGTAAATCTTACGCAGTACTACTGATGTAACTTTGTCCCGAATAAATATTGTAAACCTAATTAGTTTGAAGCAAAAGTTCATTTAAAAGACACTTGCTAGTTGCTGACCTGATACAGTGCAGTTAAATACCATCCTGAAAGCTTGTGTTAAATGGTTTAATTTATTTTGTCTTAATGTGGCAACTGTAGGGGAGCAGACATACTACTTTCCTAGCTCACTATCCCCTCTTTCATGACTAGAACTTGAATTAGGGCAGCACTGTCTCCTCATACACAGATGAAGGAGGTGAAAATCCCTGAAACCTGCAGAAATCTGAGCTCAGATTTTTTTTTTTTTGTTTTGTTTGTTTGTTTGTTTTCTTTGGTGGTCATTTTACCGCACTGTATGTTAATCCATATAAAAGAATAATACAGCTAATCTAGACATGGAACAGCTTTGTTATCATACCAATAAAACAATAGATGGCAGAGAAGATATATTACACCTATCCCTATCTTCTAGATTGTAGGAAATAATTGAAAGATACTGATACTGAGCATATTTTTTCACATCTCTTCTTGTTTTACAAATGAATATCCTTTATGTGTGGCAAAAGTATCCCAGAAATTTCTTCTGTCCTTTTAAACAGAAGTTGTTTCAAGTTCTGTCTTCAAGTATCTCTAATGTTTCTATTCTGTTTTAAATAGCAGTTGTCTTTTTTAAACAGGAAGATCCTTATTCTGTGATGAGGGAAGTAGCATCGGCTTGTGAAGCACTTTGAGGTGAAAAAAATTCTTATAGAAATAGATGAAAAAGACAACTGCATTTAGCTTCTCAGCACTTTTAATTATAAAAGATTAATAGGATTCTTTGATAAGTGATAGCATCTCTGTTATTTACACCACATCTCAAAGATTTTCCAAGAAAAGTCATCAGGTTAGAGAATTTCCCTATATTTCAAACTATGCTTTGTTTTTCTAAGAAATTACCTTATATAGGCCACAGTTCTTAGATGCTTAATTCTTAAAAAATAGTTGGGAATATATCAATCAAGTAAATAATGGAAACATTTAAACTTAAAAGTCTCATAGTGACAAGAGAAACATTGGTAGAAATTTACCTAGAGATATATGGGATGTCTGAGGGTTCCCAGGAGACATGGGAAATTGGAGAACTTTTGCTAAATCTTTAGTAAGACTTGGAAAAACACCACCTCTATCCCCTGATTAAACATACAGAAAGATTCTTCTAAGAAAGGGAGCTGTGTGAAAAAATATCTTTCATCAACACAATACGTGGAACTGATGCATATGAAATAATGTTTTCCATTGACTCATTTATAGCCACTCACTCTTCTACTGGTGAAATGGTGAAGTGTTGAAAGTACATTGTTTAAACTGAACTTTAACCCACAGCTGAACGATTCTTAAAGAAGCAGAAACCGGAGATTATTTTGGTTAGTTTGCCCACAGAATTGTTAGGGCGTTCTATGTGAAATAAATACTTTATAAAAGATATGTTAGAGCTGTATGGTTAACCACAGAACATTAGGACATACCAGTTTAACAGAAACTTGGAAATTTTCTTCGGCTTCTGGTGTGTCTGCATCATGTTGCAATTATAGATTGCATAATCATGTACATTTTTTTGTTAGTGCCTGGCATTTCTATATACCCAGCCTTTTCTTCATGATTACATATAGAATATGTTGATGGCCCCAAATTTTGGGAAAAGCTTTGCAAAAGGCTCTGTAAGACCATCCTTTTGAATACCATCCAAATACTAATTCTGTGCCTCAGAACGCTCAGTGAACAGAAATACTGAAGTATAATACCAGTACAGAGAGGAGAGAATGAGGATAATAAACCTTTAGGGGTGAAATAAATCTGAAGACCAGACCAAAATCTCTACAGATCATTCTTTATTAAGGCAAACAACAACAACAACAACAACAACAACAACAACCACACCATCCAACCCAAACCCAAACCAACAAAACCAAACACACTGGGAAAATATGTATTTTTCATGAGAAACCCCCCCCCCCCCAAATATTCAAATTACAGAAAAAAGGTTAATATACATGAGAGAATTATTTAAGAATCTTTCTTCTTACATCTCCTGTAGCCTTTTCTTTAATATTTTGTATGACATATCAACTGTTCTTATGGCAAGAGGCAAACTTTTCAAGAAAGCCCAGTTCAGGGAACTGTTCAGGAAATGTACTTACATAAATTGCAGATATTTGCCTCACCTCACTGAGTTTGTACCTCTGTTTGCATGTAATGATTTCAAGAAAAAAATGAGCACTGTTCTGCAAAGGAAATATTTAAAAGTAAGACAAACAAATAGTATTTGTGAATGTCCTACATGTTCCTTTTCCTAAACCACTAGATTGGAAACAGCCTAGTTGAGAGACTTGGAGTGAGATTCAGGAAAAACATGTTTTCTTGTTCCGTCACTGAACTGACCAGCCTTAGTCAAATCGATTCTCCTCTCAGAGCTGCTGTTTCTGGGTTAAATGCAGAGAAGACAGTGACCTCATTAATGTGGTTTAACCCACTAATGAAAACCTGTAGCTGTTATTCAGTGCTGTAGTCATAAGGAAGGTTTGAGGAAAGCATGATATCTGCCCCTCTGGAGCAACATGTTTTGCATGTGTCCTAAAGTGCCTGCTCTGAAAGAGATTATGAGTAAAAGAATCCACATTATATTAAAAGCAGTTTTTAGGAGAAATGAGCAAAGTTATGCTCCTGTTCATTTTTAATGAAGTACATGAACTTTAATGTATCTTTTACTGTGCATGAAGTGAGTGTAACATTTTGGGAAATTATTGTCAGTGGTTTAACTATATTTATGTGCACCATGTAATTTTTTTTTTTTTAAATACTGCCTAAAGAAGATTTTATTTCTTATTCAGGAATTTAAATAAGCACCAGAGGTTACTGGAACATAATTAAAGATGAGTAAAGATTGAACATAAGTACAAATTTATTCTTCAAGCAGGTTGAACTAAGATTTTGGCATGTCTTTATAAGTGGAAAGTGTAAGGCTTTCATAGATTCTTTTCCAGGATAGTGTAGGTAAGCCCACGGAAAAGTCTATCAGCTTCCACTGATTGCAGAGAGAGGTTATATTATTACAGTCAGAATAGGTACCTCACTTTTAGATGACAAAAATGAAATAAAGTGAAACCCACTTTCACTTACCTCATGTTCTAAAGTCTACAAGAAACTTGGAATTTCCGCTACTGGTGCTCAAAGTGCAACTTGCTTGCAAGAGAAAACCAGGAATGAGAAACTGTTTACATTTGCTTGAGAAGAGTTTTACTGAAAGTCTGTCTAACTTCATCTGCATCACAAAATCCTAATGAATTCATTGACTGAAAGGCTAGGTTTGCTTGAATAGCAGTAAGATTGTAGAACTTGAAGCGTGAGTCGAAGAGCCTGTTACCTAAATCCTTTTATCAGATTAAGCTGTATTCTTATCTTTATGGAATGTTATTTTATTGTTCCATAGTTGGAGAATTAACATTACATTTATAGGCAGCGAATGATTTTTCTTCAATAAAAAATAAATACATCTCTGTTACATTGAAATTTTGCTAACTTGGTTTTTAAACAATACTGAATAGAAGTAGAAACCATCATTATACTGTTGTCACCATGGAATCTAAAAGGTTCACTCAAGAGTATGAGAATGACAATAGAAAGCCTTGTAGTGTAGTGGATATGGCCATGATGTTCTTTCAGATGCTCCACACGGCTGCTATTTCATGACAACACTCAAAGATATATTATCTGAGGCAGTATTAAAACTGCCTCTAATCCATTATATGTAATTTTGACAAAAAAGAAAAACAAAAAACCAGAATAGAAGTAAATATTTTTATACAGAAATCACAAAGTGATTAAAAATTACTGAAAACACAGGTTCAGAAGCATTTGCAGTGTGTTGGAGATATAGGGTCTCTTTTCAGGAAAATATAAGTCACCTCTGTACAGTACTAAGAAAAATGTTAAAAAAACAAAAGCAATGCATCATTGTGGTTTCATAAATAAATAAAACTTCAAATCTTATAATCTGTGAGTGCCAAAAGCTGGTATGTAATATTCATGATCGGTAAATGGCTCTGATTTATCAGTGCTATGCAGTCATGGGAAGGAATGAATCTCTTCAGTCTGTGCTACCCATGCCCAGCTTTGACATCTCTGGGAACATCCCCACTGATATGGTGCTGATATTACCCTAATAACAAAATCCTCTTGTTACTTAAGCAAAAAATATTTAAATGTAGTCATGAAGGAAGATCTCTTTTCTTGCCCTGATTTATTGTGGAAAAATTCTCTCCGGCATAAAGGAATGGAATGTAAATGTACTTTTAAAAATAGAACCTTTAAGAAACTAACAGGAAAATTGCAATAAAAATAGGTGAGTGTAAAGATAATGGTGATCTTTGAAAGTTTTTGTCTGATGATCCTCTAACAAACCCACTTCAGGGAATCTCAGTCTGGTCAGGTGCAGCGAATATTTCTGGGACAGTGTTTGGCAGACACAATGAGAACACACATAAAAATTAAGTGTTTTGGCCCTGTTATATTTAATACAGTTATTTGGTAAAGTAAAAATTATGATGCATAGCATGGCAAGATCATTAAATCACCTTTATAAACTGCCTGGAGAACACGAATTAATAATGCATGTCACTTTAAGACAAGTAAAGATGAGTAAACTGAAGTACCTATTTCTTACACAGCACACTACAGCAGACCTACTCATGTTGTTAGAGCTCTCAGTACTAATTTAATCACCAAATTGTTCTCCCACATTTATCTACGAAATTCCCAGAATGACATTATAGCGGGAGCACTGTAATCTCTTATGGACTTCAAAAAGTGCTAACAGTATTTTTATATATTCATGCACTGCTTCTACATAAGTGGGGATTTCCTGTTCTCAAACATCTATTCTTTACTTTTGATATCTGTAGATAGTTATCTTGGTGTCTCTGAGGTAAATATTTTGTCTGCAGACCTAGAATCAGCAATTTCATTAAGACAGTTGACATCAAAGATACATTTACATGGCCTTGAAAAGGGTATTTTGCTTTATATTTTTAGGGGGTTGTTTGTTTGTTTGTGGGGTTTTGTTTGGCTTTTTTTTGTGTGTGTATGGGGGTTAGAATTTTTGTTTGCTTGTTTGTTTGTTTGTTTGTGGTTTTTTGTGGTTGTTTTTCTTTGCAGATTAGTACCCTGAATTAAAGGATAAGGCCAGGGAAGATAGGTCTGGACTACAGCTACTTAGAAAAATGTTTTGGTGTTGGATCTTGAAAATTTTTTATTTAAAAAAGTATTCAATCGCTTTTTTTTAAAAAAAAAAAATTCATAAATACATCTAGTCTGAGTATATTACTACCTGCATATTTAGGTCATTTTTTTTTCCGCTGATGAGCTCCATTTTGCTTTGCAACCAAGATTGAATTAGAACAAGGACATTTGGTTGAGTTCACACATGTAGTCATTATTCAAATGACCTAAGTGATTTAAATAATTTTACAGTTGATTCAACTTCTTCAGATTTCATTTAGAGTTCTCTTTTAAAATACACTTTAGTCAAATTGCAAAGGGTCTATTTCATGGTTATCCCACAACAAAGAAGCTTCATTAACAAATTAATTTCTCAGGTAAGTTTCAGAACTATATGTTTATATCTATACAACAGACAAAATGAAATATTTTGTAAAGAAAGAACAGGTGGATTAATAGTTAAACGTGGGGAAATAATTCAGTTGTGTGGTAATTTAACTCATACTTCAAAAACATGTTTTTTACCTATTCACATTTGAATATTTGAAAGCACGTAAGTCCCCTAAAGTATTTGATATTTTAAATATTCAGAATTTAATAGCATTTTATTGGACTTGTTGGTGAGATTTCAGGTCCAAATGCTTTTCATTACTTGGAGCCTAAATAAAATACTAAATCACAGGATACAAGTAAAATTAAAGATCCAGGCAAAACAGGCAAAAAACAAGAGCTCCCAGAGTTAAAGTTTAAATTCCAGCTTTTTCCACTTTGACTGAGTTAGCATTGCCAAGTCTTACTTGGTGGGAATTCTTTTGAAGTCTCTCAGCATTGCATTTAAAACCTTTACAATATGCTTCCTTTAGAGATGTAAAATCTTTCCTAGCATCTTAAAATCTCACTCTTGTAAATAATTAGAGTCGAAGATCCCTGAGGGCATCTGAAGTGTTGCAGTGCCTTCGTCTGGAAAAAACTCTGGAAGGGATAATAAAGGCTTAAATGTAAACAGTGTTTTCCGTGCAGAAAGGTCTTTGAGTGACAGAACAGCACAGCAAGGCTGCACAGCCTTTCAGAACAGAAACTGAAGAAGGAATTTGCTCATTCAGTTGAAAGCCTCTGAACTCACCCTTCTCATAGCTTCAATCCAGATTCTAATATGTGTGCCTGTGGGCATTTCTGAACTGCAAAATACAGGATAGACACCATTCAAGTAGCTCTGAAGGAGCTGTAATTCTTGCTAGTGTAGCATCAGTTAAAATTACAATAGATGTATGTGGATGATTTAGGCAGCACTAATTAGTGCCACGCTGAGAGCGCTCTATAACTCTTAATTCAGACATTAGTTAATTTGGCTTTGAGAAGCTTTTTACCATGCTGCTTGGCTTATTCTGGAATGGCTAATATGTTTCCAAATGAGTTTAATACTTTAAAAACCCCTTGATATTTGAAACTGATATAACTCCACTGGGAATAGCTGTTCCAGCATCTTATTCTAGACTGTTTTGTGAAATAATTTATATTTTGCTGAAGGCAGGCAGAAGACAGTATATCACTGTATATCACTGTGCCAATACCTCGTGTACAGAGAAAGTACAAAGTCAGATCTAATATAGTAAGTTTCTTAGAAGGAAATATCTGAAAAAAAAAAAAGATAATGGAAAAAGGATTCATTCTACATTAAACATCAAAGTTTAGCATCTCATCTAAGCTATTTTGCTTATTTTCTTTACTCTGTAATCACGGGAGAGACATAAACACCTAAGTCATGACCTAAGTTGTTATCTGCCCATACCTCTATTATTAGGGAGTTTAGGAAAGTGCTTTAAGCAAAATGCCTAACTGAGTAATGTTAGTGTGAAATGAGCTCCAGCTGTTACATGTTTTGGCTGACATTTTAATGATAACTGGCTGGTTTATCTGGAACTTTGTAATGCTAAAAATATTGAAATAAGGGGTTTTGTTTCTCATTGACTCTTCGAACTAATTGGCATGTGACTGGTTTAAGTTTTAGATGAAAATTCAAATAATTTATGGCATTTTTAGTAATTTCATGTTGTTTAAGATGACTTTTTTTCCCAGTAGAAGTGGAGAATTGATTAGGTATATTCATGAAACAGACCGAGTGATGTATCTTCTATTCCTAAAATAAAAAACATCCCTGACTGAAGATGATCTTCAAGAGTCCTGGTCATATAATTTGGATTTATAGCTGTCAATGAAGTTTTTTTCTGCATTTTAATGTGTAATGTTTTAACTCCAACTGTTAATTATGGTAGGTTATCATAAATGGGAAACATTTAACTTGGCAATCATTATCTAAAGGTCTTTTTTTCAGTGTACTATAACACAGCTGAAAAACAGACCTGAGCATCAGAGTAGTCACTTGCTATTCTTTTTCTTTAGCTTAGTTTGCCACATGAAATGGATCTGGGGCAGTAATTTCCTGGGCAACCAATGTGCTAATAATGCATAAGATACAGAGATAATAATTTGACTAGAGAGATTAATTTAAGACAAAATTTTGCCCAATTTAGCATAGAATCTGAAGAAAAACTAGTCTTTTATTCACAATGAAAGCCGCATTAAATTGATATAGCAATGAAAAATTTGGTCAGAAGAAAATTATTTGTTCATTGGCAACAACTTATCTTTAGATTTAACACATGATTCATGTTTTTCCATATGATTGTTTCTAATAAACACCATCAAATTGTAAATAGTGCAACTCAAAAATATAAATAAATACAAATAGTTCCATGGTTCAGAACTTGGGTCTCTTGTAGAAATTTATGAATAAACTTAAGAATGTACTAACAATACAGTTTTGATTACAAGCAACCTTTCATGAATATTTATCTTTCAATTCTCCAGTCATTAAAATTTTAACTGTTGCACAGGAACTTTTACATTTCAGGCAGGAAGCAGCACCATACAACACAGAAAGTTTATAAAAAAGTTTATTTTTAGATTTCAGAATAATTCTGAAATTCAGTTAAAAAACACCACCAAAACCCAAAATAGAAGCATGGATATAAACTCATTCTAACTAAATTAAAAAAATGTATCAGTGAAGAGGATTTTTATTTTACTGGCTTAGTTTTCTTGACTGTCATGCAGACCACCTGCCACACATAGAAAGTGGACTTGATTCTGTGACTAAAGTTTTGTGAAAGTCTACATAGAAAGAAGAGAACAATACCTACAAAACTGAGAGCTGAAAAGATACACTTCAAATTATGGTAGTTTGAGGTACTAAAATATAGGGACAGGAAAGTTAACTTCAATATTTTTCAAGACTCACAAAAAAAGCTTTTAAGTGAAAAACGAAAAGGTAGGGGAAAGTGTAATTACATAGCCGTACTGCTTGTAGGTATGGGAATGGATGTGTAACATATTGAGCACAGAGAGTCCTGGGTTATTTCAAACTTGGCATTTTAGAAAGGTAACAATTTCACTGGACTTCGTTATTTTGCACATTAGAAACATAGCTGGGAATCACAGGCATTTGGAAACCACCAGAACAGCTTGCAGATAACTAATAGCAGCATCCAGGACTTTTAGTAGCTATTTGGCACAAAGAGAAGAATTCATAGTAAGTCTTTAGAGGCCTGTGCAATTAATTATATTCATCTCAGCCTGTGTTTTACTGTGCGTTTTCACATGAGCTTTGCCATAAGTGTCTGCATGTTACCATTATCACTGGCTGCTCCTTTGTGTAAATAGGCAAAAGCTATTTAAGCGACTCTTTGAGAGAATCAAAATTGACAGAGAAGTTGAGGTATCTAAAAGCTTTACAATATTGCTGATTAATGAAGCTCTATACTGATACCTAAATCCAAATTAAAAAAAAAAAACCCAAAAACCAAAAAACACAGTATTCATTTTTTGGGATTCCAGTTCAACACTTTAGGGAGTTTATTGTTGTAAGAGCCTCACTACTGTTAAAACCCCCAACAATAAAAGGCGTTGAACAGGGATGTCTACACCATTTGGCACACATTGGATTGAAGCAGTAAGCAATCCCTCCAAAAAAATCTCTGCTGAAAATTATTTCTAAGAACATTGAGGGAGAGTCAAGGTTCATCTACTATCACCTTGCCTCTGCTACTTGGTTCTTGTTGATAAACCACACAAGGAAGAAGAAACAAAACCACCATTATTGCATCCAGCCATTTAGGCACTATTCAAACAGTGGGATGTTGCTTGTTTCCACGTGACCCAGAAAAGGTGAACTCTGAAGCACAATGGATAACGTCAGGCAGTTTTAGTAGATGTTTACATTCATAATGTTTTGAAATGTTTGGGTCTGAGCCAAATAAGTGTGTGACACTTAATGTTGCTTTATACAAGTAGCTTCCTCTACTCAGTGTGCTATTTTAGGTATTACATTTGTAAATGATGCATCAAGAAAACATGGAATTCTGGAGCTGCTAGGGAAAAGCTGCCTTGAGAAATGCAGAAGTCAATTAAAAAATAAACAACATGAATGCTGCAGGCAAAGTGTGTTAGGTGTGCAACTGTGTTACAACACTAAGGATCTGAAGACATAAGCAATTTAATAAAACTTATGTAGGAATTTCAGATGTCTAAGTCTGAGAATAGCTATTATCAGTTGAGCTCTGGCTGTGCAACTTATCAATACTTTCCAGTTTTTCCCTTTTGTATTCCTGGTACAGGTCTTGTCTGCATTCAACAGTCAGTTAATGTGAATCAAAGTGTTTTGTCTTAATTCTTGAAATAGAGCTGAAGGAGAGCCCTGCAACCCTTTAAAATTAAGCTGACTGTAGTTAATTCACTTGGACACTTCTCTGACTCTATTTCAGAGGTTGAATCAGAAAGATAAAGTCATCAATAATTTAGCTGTATTGGATTAAGAGGAAAAGCTAGATTTAAAAAAAAAAAAAGAGAAAAGCTATAGACAAAGTCAAGTAAAGTGGAAGAAAACATCACAAAAGAATAAGGAACATTTAGCTGCAATAGAAGTCTAAGAAAACACTCCCTGAGAAATAGAACAAAGGTATTTCAACCAAGCCTGTTTGGAGTCTTGAATATTTTGTCACAGATCATAAGAATGACACTTCCACATTAGAGCAAAACTCAATCAGTTCATGATTTTGCCTGTCAGAATGGCTAAGTCTAATATCAGGAAAATCAGAGGGCTGGGCAATTACCAACCCTATGAAGTTTACCAAAGGCAAGTGCCACCTTTGCACCTGGGGTGGGGTTATCCTGAATGTACTTCCAGACTGGGGGATGTTGGATATGAATCAGCAGAGTGCCCTTGCAGCAAGGAGCCTGCCGTGTCCTGGCGTCATTGTCAGCTCATTGAAGGGGGGGACTGTCCTGCTCTACTCTGCTCTCTTGCAGCCTCACCTTGAGTGCTTTGTGTAGTTTTTGGTGCCACAATATTAAAAAAACCCATCAAGCTGTTAGAGAGTGTCCAAAAGAGGACCACAAAGATGGTGAAAGGCCTTGAGGGGAAGCTGCGTGAGGAGTGGCTGAGGGCACTTGGTCTGTTCAGCCTGGAGGAGACTGAGGGGAGACCTCATTGCAATCTACAATTTCCTTGAAAGAGTAAGGGGAGAGACAGACACTGATCTCTTCTCCCTGGTACTCAGTGACACGACCCAAGGAAATGGCCTGAAGTTGTGTCAGAGGAGGTTTAGGCTGGATATTGGGAAAAGGTTCTTCACCCAGAGGGTGGTTGGGCACTGGAACAGCTCCCCAGGGAAGTGGTCACAGCATCATCCTGACAGAGTACAAGAAATGTTTGGAGAGCTCTCAGTCGCATGGTGTGACTCTTGGGGCTCTTCTGTGCAGGGACAGGAGTTGGCCTTTCATACTTCTTGCAGGCTCCTTTCAATTTGAGATATTCTATGATTCTATGAAAATATAAAGGATTTCGTACTTGGTAATTCTCCAATTGAGAAGCAAAAAAAACCCCAATTTTTGATCACTTAACTAAAAATCCCCAAAAAACTTCGAGAAAACTCCATGGCATATAGTGCTGTATTGTATTTTTATTTTTTATGAAAATGAATAAAGATACAAAATCCTACATAATTAATGATATAATAAATATATACTAAATACATATTGAAAATACACATTTTTGAGTTCCATTGCAGCCTTTTTTTAATATCTCAGGGTCTAGTTCTTTCATGTTGTCTCTTAATTCTACATTTAGCTTGTTCAGATTTTAATGTTTTGCTTTGACTTTGGTCACATCTTGATTATTGGTTGGGGGCTTTGCCATTACAATCAAATTGATTGAAGTTGTGCTGCCCTTATTTTTTCTCTTCTCATGTGGAAGCATGTAGACATCCCACCAATATTAATTTTTTTTTAAAACTGTTATCCTTTTTTTTTTTTTTTTTTCCATCTGTAAGTCCCCACCTGGCTAGCTGGGGAACTCTCATGCTTCAAGTAACAAAAAGAGCCTTTTGCAGCAATGTTCATTTTAAATACATAATTTAGGTCCATCTTTTACTTAAGAGAGAAAAAGCCTGTAACGATAAACTAATATTCTACTTAAATTTAGTGCTTGCCTGGATAGAATGAAATCATTAGATTAGCAGTAATTTTTACCTTTCCAATAATTGAAGTGAACAGGCAGTGAGACACAGAGAAGACAGCGCAGATAGGAAGGAAAACAAGCACAGGATCAAAAATGTTCTGCCTGTCTGCTTGTGATTAATAAAGAAAACATTCACACTGCTCTAAAGTGAAAACTGCGTTTCTGGAAATATGAGGGACTATGTGCTTGAAAGAGCAAAGTTTCAAGAAATCTACCTAAATTGCTCCTAGTCCTTTCCTAACCCCTGTGGTAATTATCTGAAGCATGAATATTTCAGTTTGTCTTTCTTATTTTTCCTCATCTTGAACTTCAAAAAGGAGAAAGTACAGGATTTTCCTTGACTTAGAGTAAAAAGGTTCCTCTCTTGCTGGGCATGGCCTAAGTGAGGAAGAAAGCACACTCCTTCTGTAGAGTATATAATGAATGTTGTATCATTGTACAGCTCCTCCGGGAGGGGGGAAAGAAAGGGATGAGCTGTACCAGGCACAGAAAACCGCAGAGATCCAGAGGCTGCAGGCAGTAAAGCTTGTCTTGGTGTCCAGGCATCTTGAGGGGTATCAGAGCAGTATTCAAGTTATGGCTCTTGTGAAATGGATACTTTGGTTACTGTGCGTAGAATTCCAAATGAAAGCTCTCACCAGTAACTCTCGTGTTCACCTGTAGGTGGCTGATCTGCAGATTAATCAGTGATTAGTTATAGTGATAAATCAGCAAGAAAAATGTATTAATATGGAAGATTTCTGCTTTACAATGTCTGTCAAAAATATCTTGAAGGAAACATCTATATCAACCTTAGCTGAAACTGCAGTCAGGCTGTTTTGCAGAAAGAGCATTTGACAAAGTTAGCAAAAATTAAAACATCTTGAAAGCATCTCTAAAATACAGCTAATTGGCCCTTCAGTTGGAACTATACTGAGAGGCCATTTGTGTTTTATTTGCAAAAAATCAAACCCCAAGGATATTTTGTAAGATTGTATTCCCAGCCCTGTGGGAAGTATTATTATATTTAGAGGCACACAAGCACAGTTCTGATTGCACTTTTGCATACTCATTCATAGTACGAAAATAATCTTTGAGATGATTTTTTTTTTCATATGAGTATCTGTAATTTCTGTAAGCAACCAGGTCACTGTTAAAGAAACTGGTATTACTTTTTAAAATACTGGTATGCTTATTGTTTTTCACTTTTAATTTAATTTACTTCAGAATTGTGAAGAATGGGAGAAGAATTCTAAATTATGGTCCATATAGGTTTGCACAGAGAGCACTATGGGACACAACAACTGCAGATATGAATCAACTGCTTGTTACAGTTGGTAAGAAGGCTGATGTTAATCAATTCTTTTTCTGTTGCAATTCTGTATATTTCTATGATAGTCCAGTGCACTGAGTGCTAATTAAGTTTGCTAGTGAAAAAAAACCAAAACAGAAAAAAAGCTAGCAACATAGTTCTCACAAAACAGGCATGAATTTCTAAACTCGAGGTCAATAAGAAACAAAAAGAAAACGTTAAGAAATATGGAAACTTTTTTTTCTTTTTTTTCTTTGTTTGTTTTTTGAGTGCATTCAATTTGCAAAGACCACCAAAATGTAAGAATAGCAAACCATATTCCTCTCCATAGTGATCTCTAATACCTTGGAGAAAATGGATCCCCAAAGATTTAATGAAATTATTTATGAACTGACACCATCCTGTGAGCATATAGTGGCTCCATAAAGCCTTGATGTGGTCAGGAGATACAGCTGTTACACATCTATTTTTATGAACAATTATATCTAACAAGGATCAATTAAAATAGAGTCTTTTATGTAAATCGAATTTTGTCTACATCTTATTAGTACATAAATATTTCTAGTTTTCATTTTTTATCATTGTATTAAGCTTTATTAAGGTTTCTTCTCTTTTCTTTCTCTGTTTCTTCTTCCCCAGGGATGACAGCTTTTTGGTTGATGAGCTGTGTCGTTGCACCTGTAGTGTGTAACATGCCAGAGAATCACTCTTAGAGACAAACTTCGCATGGTTCCTTCCTTTCTGAAGGGGCTCTTTACTCCTCTGCTGGTGTGGTCAAGGCTTATCAGGAGCTCCTGAGATCACAGAGCAGGCCTGAGGTGGGGGAGGATGTACCACCACATGCAGACAGAAAAATTTCTCAAGTGGTCTGCTCTTACTGGAAAAGCTTCAAGAAAGACCAAATCCACTGAAGCTTCAATAAGTTTCCTGCTGAAAGCATGCTGGGAAATCTGTATGGAGTCTCACAAGTGCATCTGAGGTGTGGGGAGGAGGAAGGCAAGCACAGCCAAAGCCATAGATACACATTTAGTGCCTTCAATACCAGCAGATATTCCATCAGTGGTCTTGTGCCCAGAAAGTTTTCTTTCAGACACGCACAGTCAGTCAGCTCTGGCTGTCTCATGCTCTTTGGTCAGCAATTTGTGTTGTCGCAAACTGCAATGTTTATGGTTGATCTTGCATGCAGGGATAAAACTTGCCCAGACTGTTGTATCAATCAGTGTAAGTATTTAATTACAAAGACTACGCTAAAATAACCAAATTTATTTCATTAATGCTGCTGCACAACCTCATCTCTGTATTTTCACTATAGTTCTGTGCTTATAGCCCTGACAGAAGAAAGTACCCTCATAGTGTAGAAAGCAGTGGCAATGAAATAAAAAAAAATTCACTTTAAAGTGAGAATCATCTTCTCTGGGATTCAGATTTAAAAATATTTTAACTATTGCCTGGAGCAAACTATTTATCTGACAGAATATTAGCGCAGAAGGTTTCCATGCACTCTGTTATGTACAGCCCTAATTAAAACACGTGGACTAAAAAAGATTTTCAAAAGTATTCATATAAGTATCCATGGAGAACTTGCTTCATTTTTTCTTTGTAAGTTAGTGAATTTTTTATGACCTGAAAATATAAGGAAAATTTTAATTTATTTAATTTTTAATTAATTTTTGGAAATATGTGTATCTTCTGTTTTGCAACTGTTAATAGCAATTACATTTACTTGAAATGTGAATCAGTTTTTTCCTCTGGCTACTATTCATTGCTGTCACATTCAGGTTTACTGTTATGGATCAAGAGTAACAAGACACTAGTAAATCTAGTGTCCAATAAAGCATCAAAAAGGAAAAAAATCAACCGTGATGTTAGTATCCAATTTGAACATTAAAAAACCCAAATCAAAGAAAACCAACCAACCAACCCAACCCATGCATTTAAAACATAAATATTTATCATAATGCCCACAATCATGTTTCATTTAAATTCCTTTTACAACTCTATCAGAAACTGAAGTGAGAATAAGGTAGCAGTCAGTTCCTGTCAAAATGCACACAATATTAAAGGTCTTTTTGAAACTGACAATTCATTTATAATTCAGGAAGTTTTATTAGCTCTGATATTTGTAACAGGGGGCCCTTTTCGCTGTTCTACTTTGATTAAGCTTTAGAAGAATCATTTAATTATAGCATAACAGAATATCCTGTGCTGGAAGGGACCCAAAAAGATCATTGAGTCCAGCTCCAGCCCCTGCACAGGACAGCCCCAAGAGTCACACCGTGTGCCTGAGGGCATTGTCCAAATGCTTCTTGAGCTCTGTCAGGGTTGGTGCTGTGACCACTCCCCAGGGGAGCTGTTCCAGTGCCCAGCCATCCTCTGGGTGAAGAAGTTCATATGGTTGGTGATTGCCCAGACCTCTGATTTATCAATAACTGTACACTGGACTAGTCTAAGCTAAAATAAATGAAGAGCAAAGAAGTCAGTTAATTCAGGGAAGAGCTCTTGTGTTCCAAAATGCAACATGTGGCAGTTCTCTGGAAATTAAAACTGAGTAAGCTTAGCAGGGATCACTAACTTTAGTTCATATGTATTTCTCAAGGAGTTTGCTCGTTTGTTTTTACTAGATTAATTCCATGTCCACTGGAGATTTTTGTCTGCTGCAATTTTTTACCGTCACTCATTTTAGTGGAACTTGCATTCCATGATATACTTCTGTTATTGTAATCAGGATATAAGCACTTTAGTAGGTTCCCATGATGTATTCATTTCTTTACAAAAAATTATTTTGCATAATAATATTTATATATTATAGATTATTATATAAATATAATTGTATGTAAATCAGATGTATTATGTGTATATCATGCATACATATTGTGTATATATATTTCATTAACATGTATATCATATACAGATATATGTAATAATCAGATAATGACATACAATAAATTTTATATATTATAATAATTATGCTATATAATCCCATTTAAGCTGCATCAACTTGCTATTTTGTTTTATTTTGTTTTATTTTATTTTAATTTTTTAATTTTTTAATTTTATTTTGCTATTGCCAGTAAAAATCCAGGGACACATTTCCACTCCATTTTTGGTTGAGCAGTTACAGTCTAGTGATATCACCATTGGGTTGACAGAAAAAAGACTTGTCTATCTTTCCTTTGTGTCTGGATCAATATTTTCTTATGATACTGAATTTACACATGCTTTAAATGTTCCCAATATATGGAGCTGGTTCTACTACAGTAAGCAAACTCTTGGGCAGCCCTCTCTCCTGCTGCAAGGAATAAGAACCCGTTTTCACTGTCCTTTCCTCCTTCCAAGGATACTATTTTTTGAATTTTTTTTTAGGATCAAGGGTAGAAGCAAGTGCCTTGTTATCAAGAACTTTCATTCATATACATTTTTTTAAACAATTTGTCTGTGAACATTTTAGCACACTTTGATTACTATGTCACTTACCCCCTGCATCACTGACAATTTTGATTTTCTTTATTACCTCTAGTCCACAACAAAAAAAGCAGATGATGGGGTGTCAAGAGCTTACCTTCAGCTGACCTTTGAGAGCTGTATGGTGAGAAAACTTTTGTCATATTTCACTTTTAGAGTGTCACAAGATTTCAGTGTTTCAAATCTATTAAATCTAAACTCCCCTCAGAGTTAAAACATTTATTGTTTTCATTCTTTTCACCAGCCCTCAGAGCACATGCTTTTTCTGTCCCCTCAAGGGGGGTATTTAACTTTGATTTCTGTTCTTTTTCCTTGACTCCAGGAAAGTTGTCTGATTTGATTTGGCCACTTGAGCATATGTTGTCTCTGAAGCCTGACTCCATACTTTGAGAGTGGTTGGGGTGGTCCCACTTTGTTTCCTTCCACTGTGTTGAGAAAGATTTGGGGATGACAAACCAGAATGCCTTTGGAAAGGCAGAGTTGCAGCAAAAAACCCAAACTAAAATAATTCCTTTTAAAATTTCATAAAGCTTTTCATAATCTGCAACCTAACTCAGATCAGGATGAAATTTGCAATGCAAACAACTCCCACTTCTAACTCTTTACATATTGACTGAGATTTGTCCTTAAGAATTGATGGTTCAGAAGTGCTGTAATATTAATTTGACAGTGATGCTACAAAACTGTATCCATCAGAGAATAACTGCACATCTTATTGTCAGCAGTCCCTGACATTTAGGAAGCCAAAGCAAATAGCAGACTGTAAAACCTATCATACCTTCCTTGAGTTACTAACCTTCAATCTAAAAAACCATAATTCTGTTGATTGAAATTTTAGACATCTTTTCCCTAAGGAAGATCGTTCTAACTGATCAAGTTATCAGCTGATTAAATTGTTACTTTAGTAATGATCCAGTTCTATCCTCATTAAGTTTAAAATGCAGAACTTTCAGAATAATTTAAATGTTTATATGTTCTGAGACTCACACTCAATATTTTGAAATGTGTTTCAACTGTCCATTTTGAAGAAAACCCATTATAAAGACAATAATTACTGCTGAATGATTTATTAATTTGCAAAATTATGTCATGATGAACAAGGTGCTTTTGTGTTACTAAAACTGAATTTTGAAAGAGCATTCTTTGAGAAAAAAGGAAAGAACCAGAAAAGCACTGTAAAGGCAGATAAAACATTGTATAAATTAACTTTGTAAAATTGGGCATCGCACATCCAATAACAATTTGCAATACATGATTAGTGAACTACTCATCCAAGTGAACTACAGAAAGATAATGAAGTACCTCTGTGGGGTTTTTTTTTCTGAATATGGCAATCATGCGGTAAAATAAATAATAATCTCAATGCATTGTATCCTATGTTGGCAACATTTGCTGAAGCATGAGTCATCTATTCCTACAAAAGGACACATTATTATGCTTAACATGCTCTCAGAAAAAGGGACAGCTTGTTGTCTTAGTGTCTGGCTGCCAATGAAACAAAGTGTATGAGATGGTTATGAAAATGCCTCACAGTTGGAAATATGCATACTAACTTGATCATTTGTTCTGCTTGCCTCTCCTCCAGCATCAAAAAGACAACTGAGAAAAGACTTTCGAGGGTTTTGGTGTAGGCAGACTTACCTGACTTTTTATTGCCCCTGAGAAAGTACTGGCCAAAATACCTGCTTATTTAGTGTACACGTATAGCAAAGGTATGTAAATTGCACATAAGTCAGTTCAGAGTGAAAACTGATCAGAAATTTTTAACTATGAGAAAAGTGAGATTTTGAAACAGTCTTCTAAAAGGGAATCCAGTTTAAATATGGATCTTGGTTAAGTTTGCATAAAGGAGACTACAGTATGGATTACTTAAAGAAGTGGGGCAATGGACACTGTAACAAAGGAATTTTTTTCCCTGCTTCCTAAATTATAAACTTCAATAAATTTCTATATTATCTGTTATAAGACACTGTATTAGAATTACTGCTGATTCTGCAGGTATTTCGAGATAGATTTTGATTGAAACACTGCCATTAAGGTTTATATTTAAGTAGGACACCAAATTTGTTTGAGAACCTTTGCATCATTAACAAGTTGTGTCCATCCCAGCCATTCAACAGGGGTCCAAATTCTATTACAGAATATTTTTCCCTTAAAAATAACTAAGTGCTCTAAAAAATTAAGACTATACTTAATAGATTTGGAATAGACAAGTTTAAAAAAAAAAACAAAACAGTAAATTTGATGCAGTGTATGGAGAATTTTGGATGTGTGCTGATCTTTGATCAATTGGTTGACCTGTAGATCTGGAGTCTAAATACCTTATAGAAAAGTTGAAGGGTTTTCTCCTTTCCTCTGATGTCTGGATTTGATCACATTTTCCTTTAAAATTGCCTCTTGGAGGCAATAATTTCTGTCCTAATATACAATGTCCAGATTACTCATTTACATATCTGTATCCATCATGTTCTTTTCAATTACATGACATATTTTTCTGAGATGGTCTAAATGAAAAAGCAGCATCTCAAGAGCTGATTAATGGCCTTATAAACTGTGAGGAAAGAAAGATCTTAGCCTCAGCACATAAAGAAAACCCTTACAATGAGTCATGATGGTCAACATGTACTCATAATTATTAAAATGTCACACATCTTTAGGATAAAACGAAACATGGTCTGTTCTGCCTCAAGTTTAACTTCTGAAAACAAAAAAGCCCCATGAAATCTTTCATCTAAAACTATTCCTTTTGCGTGTTTGAGAGATTCCAAATAAGTACAGCTTTTTCTTGCTTGGTTTTCCTTTTGCGGAAAAATAAATCAAAAATTGTCCATTTTAGTGCATGAACAGTTAGTTTCTGTTATCCTGTGAAAACCACTAAATTAACCCAAAACTGATCCCTGCTTTTTGATGTGTGTTAGATCCAAATCTGAAGTTTTTGTTATAGACCTGTAAAACAATAAAGTGTTTTGTACACAGTGAATTTCTACACCTTTTTTCCAAAAACTTATTGGTGACTGATACCATGCTCTCCACACAGCCTCAGAAAAGTCTGTAGTCTAATTTTGAGCTGATATACTTACCATATGGGCCTATAATAGATTTCACAGATTTATTGTGAAGAGTGGAGAAATACTTGCACAAAGATTACCATGATAATGATCCATTCCTAAAGCTATTTGGACAATGGTCAGGTGTATTGTCTCATGCAATAATCATAGTCAGCTACCGCATGAGCTATAATTGGATCTAGTCATAATGTGCTTCATCTAAAAAAGATATCTCAGACAGTGGTTATCGAATTAATCCTGAAAAGCCTTATTCACTGCATTCTATTTAATAGGAACCAAGATAGACTAGACTAGATGTTGAAATTTGCCTTGCAGGTATATGAAGTTTGTATTAAATTATTCCCATTTCCTATGTCTAAAATACAAATTAACTATATGGCTTGTTTTCAGCTCTTGTATTTATTTTCCTTCAAAATATATGAAGTTCTTATCTTCCAGCTGAGTATTTGGGGTTTGTTCTGTATTTCTGTAAAAATTTTCATGTATTCTCATATCCGGTGAAGGGCAGAAGATCTTGGGAAGGGTCTAGAAAACATCTTATGAGGAGAAACTCAGTGAATTTGGGTTGTTTAGCCTGTGGAAGAGGACACTTAAACAGGACCACACTGCTCTCTACACCTACCTGAAAGAATAGTTATTAATTTTCCATATTATATACTCTTCTCTATTCTTTGAAAGAGGTGTTGAATTTTGATACTTGTTAAAAATGCATGACATATCACTTTATCTTGGTATTGCTTTTTTAGAATTTTTTTCCTATCGAAGTCTTCTCCATCACATGCCTTACAATAGGATCCCAATACCTGGCCTCCCACACATGAATGAAAAAAAATACGTGAAAGAGAATTGGATTAGTCTGGGTGTATGTTTGAATCTTAGAGAGCTTAATGAGCATTTATTTAGATCAGAAGAGTTTGTTTGATCTCTTACAACTGATCTGTCCTGGTGTTTAGTTTTCCCTAATTCCTAGAAAATTTTCCATTGGAATAATGTATCACCAGGTTCTACTTTATAGCCAATGCATTGATCAATTTGTTTTATGGAATTAAAAATTACATATGAAAAAACAGTTAAATTCAAATTTGGAACCGTCAGAAATTCTGTCTGATCCTGTTGAGACTATCAAGATTTTGGCTACAACTATGAGATTTCCCAGAATACATGTGTTTGAAATTTGCCTTCCTCTTATTTTATTGCAAAATTACTGTATCATGTTTTTCCTTTTTCAGAAATATGAAAAACAATCCCCTCAGGAATCAAAATAACTTTAACTATGCTAATTCCATGGAAACTAAATAACTGGATTTATATCTTCAGGATATTTTCTTTCTCAAAATCACTTCAATGGATGCTGTGAAATTTTAATTTTTCAGTAAACCTGCAAGCCTTTTATGAAGACAAAACTTGATGATTGAAAGACATTTTGGCAATGACTTAAAACATAAATGATATTTTAATTCTGCAATGTCTGGTAGTGGTTTACTATCTGGAAGCACAAGTAGTAACTATAAAACAAGGAAAGACTGATGTGCTGTGCATGAGCAGAAGATTCTTGGATATCTCTTTTCTTCCCACAAATGAGACAATATTCCTGAAAACAAAAGTCATCTCTATAAACATAGAATTTAGAGGAAAATCATTAGAGCTTGAATATTACAAAGGATGGCGAGAGCTGCAACTGAATTAATGATAGGAGGTAAAAAAATAACCCCTTTAAAAATTCTTCTAGCATATTATTAGACAACTCATCAAATATAGGCTTCCTTGGAGTAATAGTTCTTCCCCAAAATTCTAAAAATTTAGACAGGGGTTTGAATGTCTATTATTTACAATAGATAGAAATCTATTTCACATTAGGTATTTTTAGGTTTGGATTTTTTTGGGGTTTTTTTTGTTGTTCTTTTTGTTTTGTTTTGTTTTGTTTTGCTTGTTTTTTTCTGGGTTTTTTTTGGTGGGTTTTTGGGGGGAGGTTGTAGGTTTTTGTTAGGTTTTTTTTTTGGTGCCTTGGGCGTCTAGATGATTTAAAAATATCTTTCTATTGAAATTTCTTGCTTTTTTTGTCTTCTGACACTTCTAGCTTTCTAATAGCTCTATTCACAAAAACAGCAGCTGGTGCCTAGACAAAATTAGGAAAAAGAATATAAATAATGTTGCATTTTATTTATAATGCATTCTTTTTGCAAACTCTTATGAAATGCATTCCAGTGAGAAGTAGGTGCCTTCCAAACTGAGTTGCAGGATTTTGCAGATTATCAAAAGGTGTGTAAGAAAAAGAAAAAGAATGAAAGGATGAATAGCTATAATGAATAAGTGAAAATTGCAGTGGTGTTGATAATACTGGTGATAATAGATAAAAACTGAATCAGTGTCACAATAAGCAAAAAAAAAAGACATGGGAAAAGGTTGAGGTAAATGGAAATATGAGAACAGTGTTAAAGGAATTATGAGATACAGCCTGACAGGAAAGAATTCAGGGATTTTGAAATTTTAATGTGTGAAGAAGTCACGCAAGTGACAGAAGAGTCTCTATTGCTCAACAGGTACTCAGTAAGCAAAACCTAAGCTTTTTGTGAAGGATCACAAAATGATAAAGAGGAACAATAAAGTTTATTTGAAGACATGATCACATCTCAAAACCAATTCAGACACAATCAGAAAAAACCCAGAAGAAGTAGAGATATGATGTGATAGTGTGTGTTGTATCAAGAAAAAACTTTACAATATGTTACTATTGCTAGACTTCAGGGCTTTGGAAGGACATTTGCAAAAAAATCTCAGGCACTAAAACTGAGAATAAAGGTGAAGGTAAAAATGTGTCATATAAGCTGATGGATTTAATGCACAGCATTTCAGGCCAGAAGAAATAAAAGTCCTTCCAACTTTTTATTTGAAGGTAGTGACAATTTATTCTTGTGAAAAATCATAATGGTGTCAAAATTATGTCACTAAAGAAGTTCTAGACCAGAAACATGCTACTAAGTCTTCTTTGAAATATAATGTTTTAAAAACCAGGGGTGTTGGTCAGCAGTGTGCCTGGGTGGACAGCAGGCACCCTGAGTGGTATGAGCATCACGGCAGGACCAGGGTGAGGATTGTTCCCTTGAACTGGGCACTGGTGAGGCCACGCCTTGAATCCTGTGGCCACTCACTAAGGGGACATTGAGGGGCTGGAGTGTGTCCAGAGAAGGGCAGTGAGGCTGGGGAAGGGTCTGGAGCACGAGTCTAATGAGGAGCCACTGAGGGAGCTGGGTGTGTTCAGCCTGGAGAAAAGGAGGCTCAGGGGAGACTTTGTCACTCTCTATAACCACCTGAATCTCTTCTTCCAAGTAACAATACACAGGAAAACTGGACATGGGCTCAAGTTGCACCAAGAGCGGTTTAGATTGAATATTAGGAAAATTTCTTCACTGAAAGGGTGGTCAGGCATGGGAACAGGCTGCCCAGGGAAGTGGTTGAGTCACCATCCATGCAGGTATTTAAAAGATGTGTGGATGTGGTGCTTAGGCACATGGTTTAATGGTGGACCCGGCAGTGTTAGGTTTATGTTTGGACACAATGCACTTGAAGGTCTTTTCCAACACAAATCATTCTATGTTTTTAAAATCTTGGTGTAGCTAGAAACATCTGTGTCCTGTTGTAGCTATGAAAACGAGAAGAGGATAGAAAGAACATGCAATATTAATATAATTGTGTAAACGTGTAGCAATAGGCAGCCTACAAACCCAGTACAGTCCCATGCCAAATTCAGTCAGAATCCAGACATTTGGAAGATTCCAAGATTCCAGAGCTTTATGCAAATTATAGACTAAAGGGATTTTTTTCTTTAATATATGGGGAGATTATAAAAGAACTGTCTGTCATCAAGAGAAAACAGATGTCATGGA
This sequence comes from Origma solitaria, assembly GCA_013397895.1. Lineage (NCBI taxonomy): Eukaryota > Metazoa > Chordata > Aves > Passeriformes > Acanthizidae > Origma > Origma solitaria. The sequence continues at coordinate 126,231 of VZRL01001409.1, read as the reverse complement.
CTTACTATGTCTTGCCATCCTTTTGTTCTCCACTGATCAAAAATAGCTCTCTCATTTAAAAGCCTGGAACTTATATTTTGTGTTTTTCTGAAGGTGTTTGGAGATCTTCGTTCTGTGGAGGACTAAATGGATCCAGAGAAGGCAAGTCACAAAATTACTTTGCTACACTGTCTGTGGGAAATTTGCTGACATGCATAGTCACTGTGCTTACACAGAATTTGCTTAGCCCCCAGAATGGCCATGTGCTGTCCAGTTTGATTTTATTCAAACACAAGTTAATGTTGCGAAGAGACACTTTAAAATAAGTGGGTCTATTTCCAGATGAATGCCATATCAAAGAAAAGAATACAAGAATAAAGGCAGGATGGGAGAAGGAAAAAAGAGAGGGAGGGAATATAACTAAATAAAATAATTCACAAAACAATATTAAAGCTGAAATTCATAGGTAAACTTTCATTTTATATCCCTTCAACATTTAAGTCTTTTAAGGTTTTCAAGTCCTTTAATTTTTTTCCTACTGTCACCATTCTGTTAAATGGGGGCATGCAGATGCTTGACTGTATTTGTTCAGTTAAATGTATTTCTCCCAGTCCAACTCTTCAGTTTACCTTCATTGTAGCCTGAAAGGTTTCTTTTGGGGTTTTTTAGGCACATTTTTTTCATTCGTACTAGGTCTTGAGACATACGTTATGTTTTCCTGGGTTATTCCATGTACCATTGAAAATTTGCTTTTATATTCCCACTACTGTTGTATTTAAACATTGCTATCAAATGACATCTTCCGCAGTCAGAAAAAAGGTTGAAATTATTATTATTTTTATTTAATATTTCAGAGGCTGTGAGAAAGAAATAAAATCTAAAAGTATTCATGGCGGATTTTCAAGGTTTTTTTGTATTTATAAGGCCAGGAAGTACTATGAAGAAATAGTTCAATATAAATGGAAATTCAGTTTCCAGTGGTATTATAGTTTTAAAGTAAGAGAAAAATAATTTGATGGAAAGCTTTGATAAGATTTATGATGTTTTATTTTTCTAATAAATGTGATATTTGACTTCAAACTTCCACTTGTATTTTGTCTTTTTCTTTTGTTTTTGTCTCAAGAGATATTTTCAGTGTTTTGAAATGGTTGTAAATAATCTATTTATTAGTAAGTATTTATTTGTGTGTTTATTACTTTTTTCAGGCCATTTAATGAAAACTATACAGTTCATTTCTCCAGCAGTCTTGGAATAAATTACAATGTCATTAAAACTGGAGTGACAGAATGCACAATTAATGACTTGCAAAAGTATGCCAGTAAAGCCCTGCTAGAAACATTGGGAAATTAATAAAGCTGTAATGCAGTTAGAGTTAAAATTTGTATTCTGGGAGAAAATCTATGTCAAACTTAATGGTTGTGCTGAGCTAATATATTTCAACTTGCATTTAAGGGTGGCACCATAAGAAGGACTACTTATCACAGGAATACAGTCAAATCTAGAATGAAAAATGTCAGTTCTGTAACCTCCTAAAACCATTTTACAGCTATTCATGTAGTAGGCCACATTACCAGCCACTGTATATTAGCACAGTGGCATTGTCAAGACACTGCATTGCACACCAAACATTTACAGAAATGAAATAACTGGCAAAAGAGATGAAAAAATCTTTGTATTCATTCAATACGCTATTGGCAAAGAACAACTTGAACCTGAACCATAAAGCTTTCTGCCATCCCCTCTCAAACTTTGCATATACAGAAACACCAGTTTTTCTTGGATATATTGAATCAGTCTCTGGAGCTCTGATACAGGAACAAACTTTGCTGGGCACTGGCAAAAACCAACATGTGGTGTCATCTCTGTGCAGAGACAGAGAGCAGGTAATGTTGAAAGGCTCAGTTAGAAATCATGGGGGGGTTGTCATTATCACTGTGTGTGTGGTTGATAGTGCAGGAAGAGTTTAAAAGTGAGCAACAAAAAGAAGGATTAATCCGAAAAAATATTGGAATTTTAATAGCCTAAGGCCCTTCTATGCTCAGTGAAAAAACATAGATACTTTTCAAGATGTTTTGTGCTATCCAGATTGTGAGGATAGAGAGGAATGAGCCATCCTGTAGAGAAGCTTATCAGTTTCTGTGGCATATAAAATAATGGTGAACAATTCAACTAGTTCTGGAGCCTAACTTTCATAGGCTTAAATGATAAGGAATAAAAAACAACCAGCCAGTACATTTAAATGAAATATATAAGCATTCATTTTAAGCACGTAGTTATTGGTTATAAATAGTGACTAAGATTTCAGTGTAATGTACTCTACAGTATGGTACCTGAGTAAAGTAAAAGATGATTTGAGAAACAGTTTCAGAGAAGAATAACTTTTAGTTAACACCTCTAGAGCACATGAGTTGTCAGCAGACTTGTCTCAGCCTTCAAAATGGCACAAGCTCTTTGATTTTTATTTAGGGAAGGATGGACATTTCTTACCAACTGATAGTAACAAACATGGTGGCAGCAATAAAAGGAAAAAGCAAGGAGAGAGAGAGAGAAAGAGAAAAAAGAGGAAGAAAGGGAGGGAGGGAGGGAGGAAGGAAGGAAGGAGAAAATGAAAGAAGACATTTGAGAAAATGATCAGTAGTTAAATTTATTCTTCTTTTTCTTTTGTACTAAAAAATCATGCTGGAAACTGAACTTTTTCATCTGAGTTAATATTTTGCATAGTAGAACTATGGATGACACAGGATAAGTAAAGTGTTTGAATAAGTTTTGTGCCAGCTGTACTTTGTTTTGAGATGAGCGATTGAAATGGCAAAGTGCTTTTTACTTTAGTCCAAGAAAAAGCATAAATTCTTTAGGTAGCTGTGAGCAGCCCACATTTATCAATTATGAGAAATCATTAGCTTTCATGGAAAATAACAGAGGAATGAGAATGCTCCTTGACTATAGCTGGGAATAAGAAATAGCCTGAAGACATCTTGAGCTTTACATAGATTGACATTAGATTGTAATTATCCTTTATTGTGAGACATTATTTAGAGCTATCATTCAGATTTTTATAATATCAGATACAGTTATTCATGTTCATAATGCTGTGGGGAAATAATGTGCTAACCTGGGCCTGGGTTACTCTCTTGCATGATGACATTGGAAAGACGGTCATGATTATCTTGAAGAGGTAGAAACATAACACTTATGCCAATACTGCTTTTTCATCAAAAACAGAAGAATCACCTAAAATACTAACCCAGTAGCTGTCTCTACAGATTTCCTTTTTGTTCTGCAAAATATGTAGATGTCCCATGTGGATCTCTCCATATATGATAGAAAGCTTTTTCAATATGCATGTGCATCTTTCAAAACATAGCAGAAGAGTAGGTGGGAATGGAAGAAGCAAATATGTGTGATTTATAGGTCCTTCACTGCTCGATAAAATCTGGTTTTGGAGAGGAAAGAAAAAACCTGCTGGTTAAGAGAAGAAAAGAGAAAAATCGAGACAAGAAAAAGGAAAGCATTCTGGACTAGGAAATTTGAAATTTTCTGTAACAGTTTATTTTTTTATTTCAAATCTTGCCACGTTTAATGTACACTGTTCTTTAATGAATTGTGTGCTTCTTTTAACTCGTTAGTGTCATTCAAAGGAGTAGCAAACTGACAGATACTCTAGCTCAGAAGTTTGTACAGTGTCACTTCTTTACTCCTCTTTCTTGCAGAGCAAGATATATCTGTCTTTCATAAACTCTGGAAGACAGAAAGGTCATTGTGGGGATGTCACCAGCTTTTAACAGGCTTTCTGAACCCTTAGGCAATGAAGTTATCCATATTTCACATAAATAGTAGAATATTTGCAGTCACTTTAAGGTCATTCTGTACTATGCTAGGTTTATGTTTCAAACAGATCTGTAACCCATTTATATTTACTCCTCTCATGAGTGGCATATGTAGTTAAATGTTGGCACAAATTAACAAGGTCCAGAGCACTGAAACTTGACTCTGTTCCTTTAATATGGAGAACCACAGCTTCCCTGCTTGTCTTCTCTGCACCTACCCAAACAAGAGGGACTGGATCTCAGCCACTGACAATTTTTCCCATACTGGTGGTTTGGATACTTTATAGTGTCTCAAACAGCAACTGAATTCACTAACAATAATATAATTTTGAAAATATAAACAAATATTATTCCAGAAAATGAAATATTTCTCAGGAAAAAAGATTTTAGTAAAACTAATAATAGAAATGCTTGGTGCTTTTTTAATTTAAAAATGTTTTAGTTTGTTTGTTTGTTTATTTTCTTGAATGAATGGCATAACTTTTAAGGCAGATTCATGGAGACGTTTTTTTTCCTGTTCACAAAAGCATCAGGGTAAGAAACCTGTCGTAGTATGAACTACGACATGGTAGGCAGGATATTTGATGGAATATGTGAAACTTTGGAGAAAATCTTTTCTCTGATGGATTTAGAGCACTTCTCTGAAGAGGCACTTCATGTGGCAGTTTGTTCCCATCTCACTGAATCATGGACTTGTCTTGTGAGGAGTCCAGTTTATGCCAGGGCACCTTTTGCCTTCAGTCTTCCTGCAGCTGCTCCTTTTGATGCTCATAAACACTTAAGAGAGGAAAAACGCTGTCCTGCTCCGGGACAAAGGTCCACACACCTCCTACAAGAAATCTGGTGCATTAGAATTGCTTTCATTTTCTCTGTGATTAGTGTAATAACATAGACCTGAACAAAGTGCTTTACTGAAACTACTTCCTGCTAATTCCCCATGGCAATCTGAGACTGTATTAGGAGTTGTATGGTATATTTAATAGTTTCTTATTTGTCTATTATTTTGAAGGTTCCTGACTTTTTTCCTTACTCCCTGTTTCCTCTGAAGAAATATCTTACTCTGTCAGAATGGATGCAATGTGATAGGTGTTTGCTCTTCAGAAAATGGACTGGAATATCTTCAAAACATTATTTCCTTGACATTGAGAGTAAGTTTTTATTTCCATATTTTATAGGCAAGTAACCTATGAATAAACCAGAAAAATACTATTTATGTTATACATTAACAATTCTTTGAATAAAATATTATCCCTTAAGTAATGAAAATTCAATGAGTTTACATAAAACATAAATTTAAGAACAAAACTTTTTTT
>VZRL01001409.1:61396-121090 GCA_013397895.1 Origma solitaria | reverse complement strand
TTTTTTTTTTTTTTACTGAGGAGGACCTAACAAGTGACCAAATGGCTGTGGTGCTTAAATACTAAAAGAGGATTGTGAAATTCTGGGAAAGATTAATCAATGTTTTAAGTAGAGCCAATTTAATACTAATTACATTTTACAAGGCACTGATTAAGACCTTGTTCAGAATGCTACATACAATTCTGGCCACCTATTTTCAAGAAAGATTAACATAATAAAGGAGCGGGTGTAGGAAACTGTTAATTTAGTAATTAGGGAAATGCGATATTTATCTGAGCAAGAGAGGTTTAGAACTTGGTTTATTCAGCCTAATCTTAAAAAAAAAAAAAAAGAGAAGGAATTTGGCGTTGACTAATGCATTCAGGGTAGATGTGAAGGAAGGAATAGAACTCCTTAAAACTAAAAGTCAGTACAAATACTTGAGCAAACAAAGTATATGAGAGACTCAGGTATAAAGTTAGAATGGGAAATTAGCAGATCTCTAACAAGCTGGAACTGCAAGGTTTTTCAAACTTGGCAGCAGAGAAAAGATGTTTTAAGATTCAAATGCCTCAGGAGTAAATTTTGTAATTGAATTTTTGTTCATTATCACTGAATATGGGATATAAGTGGTTATATCTGCTGTTATAGAGGTTCATATTAAAGACACACAGTACTGGATCAATGTTTGTGATTTTCCCTGTATTAATCTAATCCAAATAGGGTTGGTTTTTGTTCTTGTTTAGCAAATTCTTAGCTACTGTGGACATGGGAATGATGAACATGAAAAATTCTGCTGTCTTTCTGCAGGACAGCATAAGTACCACACTTGGTCTTTTACATTTGTTAGATTTACTTGAGTAAGCTTACTGGGAAATGTTAATTATGAATCTTATGGGGATGCAGATATTCTTGGTTGACTTATAACTACTCAAAGGCTGGTTGCAATTATAGGACGACAAAAAAAAAAAAATTGAACCCATCCAATACTATTTCCCATCATCTTTCCCACTTTTAAACTTTATGGGAGAAACTGATGTTGTGTGAATTTTACAATCCCCAAGTACTAATTTATTTAAATTTAACATCTTGGCCCATACCTGATTCAAGGCTTCAACAATATTGCCATTAAAAATGTTAAACAAATTTTATAACATGTGATTTGCTACAAGAATGGGATTTTTTTCTGTGGTATTTTCTGTTACATGATTATTTGCAGTCATTTTACTCTGTAACAGTTTCGAAACTATTGTATTAAGCATTGCTTTATGAATGATGTGTTCCTTTTTTATATTGGAAGCCTTGATCTTGAAGTATTTTAATTTTTTTAAAAATGCAGATAAATATCAGAATTTAGTCTTTTGTTGACCCCTCTGTTTTTCAGAAAATTTGTGTCTGAACTCTGCAATTTGAATAAATGTCTTCCTAATTTTGTGGTGCTTTTCTGAAACGGTGAAGGCAGAAAGGTTTTCTCTATATTCAGGCATACATTTCAATGCCTGATGACTTTTGAATACCTGAGGAATATGTTTGATTTCATTGTTTCACTGTTTAGCAATCGTGGTGAAAATATGCATTTATAAAGCTGATAATGTGGTTATCAGGTGGTGATACTGATTTAAATGGTCCTTTAAATGAGAAATATAATAAGTGTTTTCCTTAAAAGTTAATGTCACAGATCTTCTCACAGATTTAAAAGAAGGATCATTGGGAAGTATCATTCCGAAACTGGGTCTTAAAATGTAGATTTTATGACTCATAAAAATAATTGTAACTATAAAAAAACTATAGATATTTAAGACATTCATGGTTTAACCCCACTTGACAGCTGAGCACCACACAGCTGCCCACGCACTCCTGCTGGTGGGATGTGCAAGACAATCAGAAGAGTAGAAGTAAGAAAACTCAGGGGTTGAGATAAAGATAGTTCAATAGATAAAGCAAAAGTTATGTGTGCAAACAAAGCAATACAAGGAATTAATTCACCACTTCCCAGATTCTGGCCTAATAAGAGAAGATGAACTGAACAAATGTATCTTTGAGCTATTTTACTGCTTGGCACTTAAAGCTGTCTCCATAAAACTGCTTGTTTAGAGCTCTGATGACCATTTTGGTAACTGTTCCAGATCCTTATGCCATTGTCAGATTCTTTATTTTGTTTTTAATTTTTCTTTTTTATCTCTGTGATTCTTAACAATTACTGAAAGTGAACTATTCACCTTGTCTTGAAGGAGATGTAAGTAAGCAGCTCAAGAAAGGCAAAGTCATGCTTGTGAAACTCTCCTCTAGTTCTGAATTTGCCGAGACGTTTCCTTGCAAGACGCAGTTTAAACATGGGTGTTTTTCTTTACTAGGTTTTTGGTTGCTAAGATGTCCTTACTTGCCAATGAGTAACAGTGATGAGATTGTTATATCAAACTTACATTTAAGCCACTGTGAATGAACACTGAAGAAAAGCTTTTCATGCTTTCATTAAAGTCATGTAAAAAGTATTGGTGTTTTTAACTTTATCATCTTGAAATTATTTTCATCGGCAAGTCTTAAACTGATTTTAGTGAGGAATATAATGTAAAAGACTATATATAAATTTCCCAGGAGAGAAGAGAGCTAGGCTTGCCTTTCTATAGTGAGATACAGCATTCAAAGCTTTCCACACATCCAGAATATTGTCCTGTTTATCTGTCTGCATCATACTGTTGTGATTGGTCCTAGAAATCTGTTTGGCTGATCTCCAGATAACCAGGTTTTTTCACCAAAATACGTGAAATACTCTGGGCTGTGAGAGAAATATAAATGTTAAAGTTAATGAGCAAAACTAATGCACCTGTAATAAGCGCAGCAGGTCTGAGCCATTGCATATTAATTTCTTGTATTTAAGTTCAGCCACAGGCAAAGTTTGTAATATTGCCTACATTGTCACTGATGTGAAGTGTATTTTCTTAAATTTCAGAGTAACTGTCTTCAAAATTGCATCCATTCAGTTCTTTGCCTTTTGCCTTGTTGACTGACCTTTAAAACCCTAAGAAGACAATAGTGTTAATTAGGGGTTTCTTGATCCTCTAGTGGCATAACTACTTTTAGCATTATGGGACAGGAGTGTTTAGTGTCAAATTTTGACAGTTAATGACAGAAACAACAGTTTGATCAGTGATATGCAAACTATCATTAAACAAAATCTTTTGGATACTGATTTCATTATGACTGTCAGAGTTCAGAACTCTGAGCTGCTAAAACCACCCAGGTGCTTGTGAAAATATTTAAACAACTGGTTTGTGGTGAGTTCTTTGCTTCAGTGGCTCAAAGAATAGCAGCTTCTCAGCCACCAATTTGAGCTACTCACCTTCATATATTTGCAATGAAATTCTGGCACGGGCCTGGGCAGCAAAACCAGTAGCTATCTAAATGGTTTCACAAGCCAGCCTGATACCATAAACAGAAGAAGAAAATATGATGTGGTGTTATATTTCTGAGATGAATGTCGGCAAGCAGTTTTGATTACCAGCTATAACCACTTGTCAAAATTATAAAACACAGCCATGCAGAGGAAGTAACACAAATTAATTCCTCGGTTTGGAAGAGCTACCACGCCTCATGCTCTCCTCTGTGTCTCCGAAGGTGCCAGACATCATAACGCATTACAGACATCTGTCTGCATGTGAGGGGGCATAACCTGTGTGACCACAGTGCAGCTGATCCCACAGTAAGGGATGGTTAAGGAAGGCTGTGCCTGAAGAAAAGAGTGGGCGGCATGGGGGCACATTTCCCTCCGCCACATGGTAGTTCTTCTCTCTTCTCCCTACACACCTCACCAGCACCACCATGAGTACAACTTGCTGATTTCCTATCAGTTATATGTGGCTTATATATGGGGCCCTGGAATTTAACAGTTGTGGTGTCTTGTGGTGTGTCTCTGTAAAAGAGGGGGCTCACACAGCTGTGAGATGCAAGTATGACATGATGAACTTAAAATATTCTTTATTAATAGCATGTGATGCTGAAGAATCCTGCATAGCATGGCTCATACTAGCTGAGGATTTAGAGCCTTTTTAGCTACCCTGATAACTGCTTCAAATTTTCCCTTTCTAAAAGGGAAAATGAATGTTGATAAGAGAGTAATATCCTTCAACAACAGATCTGACAGACAGTCAATACTTAAAAGTAGAAACATTATCCAGCTAGTGACCCATTAATCTTGATCTGTCTCCCATAGTGAAAACTAAAGTTCTATCTGCCTTCAGTGTAAGGAACCCAAATAATAAAATTAAAGGTCTTCCTGGTGGGATCCTGAGTTAAGAGTGCATGTTCTGGCAAAAGAACAACAAAGTCATGCAGAACTCACAAATGGGCAGATTAAAAAAAATTAATCCCAGTCTTATCCAGGAGTTCATGTGAAATACCTAGGTCTGCCCATCAAAACAGGATACATCAGTCATTGTAATAGGTCACTGAAACTAGGCATTTAAAAAGAAGAACAAAAAATTTCATAAAACAGCAAAACTCCCCAATCATGTATTGTGTATTAGTTAGACTGTGCTAGCCTGCAGGTCTGAAAGGGAAGATGTTTCAGAGTATCCATTAGAGGGCATCTTTATCTTTTGTCTCCTTTATTTTTTTCTATTGCAGATTTTGCTCACCTGTTTCCCTTCTCATAGTTATTTTGATTCTTCTATCTCATTTGTACCTCTGGTGGTCTAATCTCTAAGGCAGAGCTCCATTCCTCAAGCTGATGTTAGCAACATCAGGTCACGTGCAGCAATTCCAATTGCTTTAGAGTTATCTCCAGGGAGGAGAGGACTATTACATTGCAGTCTTTAAAATTCAAAGTGTACACGTCACCAATAACCTAAAAAGTCCAGAAATGATAGTTAGGAACCCTCAACCCTGACATTTTGTGTCACGATTTGCAATCTTGAATCACAGACTGCTATTGCTTTTATTGTCAGAGCAAGAAGAAATGAAAAGATTTTATCCCTCAGAGTGAGTTTCTTTCTGATGTATATTGCTTTAGAAAGAGAAAAATATCATTCAAATGTAAAAAGATGAGTGTTTTTTCTTTCTTTTGACGTTCTTTTCAACATTTAAATTGTTTCCAAGAAGCTAGTCAATAATTTAAATTTATGAAATATTTAATTATCTAGTTCAGTCTGCTGTACAACTAAAGGTGTAGAACATCACAATAAGTGTCATATTAAGATAATTTTTTTTAAAAAAAATTTCATAATAAAATTTTTCCAGTAAGGAAATTTTGCTTTCTATATATGTTTTTATTCCTCCCTCCCAATCTTACTCCCTTCCCTTCCCAGTCTCTTCCTCACCTTCTCACTTTCTCCCTCCCTTTCTTTCTTCTGAAGAAAGCAGCTGAGGAAGTTGTGACTCAGAACCTTTTTAGAAGTCCAATATTTGACTCTGTTAAAGGTCCCTATTGAGTTTTTGTTGAACTCCTTAATTGTCTGGTTGCTTATGAAACCACTGGCTGTGTTTCTGTGAATAATGCATACATAACTGAATTCTTTAAAGCCTTACTTTCTTAGTGATTAAGCCTTTTTCTCCCCTTGAATCTCATTGCAGGGGTGTTAATTTCAAGTGAGAACATACTTTTTTTTTTTTTTCTTTTCTTAAATGTACTTTCAGAGTAAAATAAAAATTAACTTTTTTTAGCTGACTTCACAAAAATGATACTTATTCATTTCATAAATCCCAACTTCATGATCAAAATGAAGACAATCCTCCCCTAGGTACACATTACTATTTCACCCATCTCCTTTCTGCTATTGTTAATCATAATTAATTTTTCATATAAAACATTAATCCAGGTTCTTGCTCAGGGCTGCTACACATGTTGTAATTAATAACAAAAACATTCTAGAAGGGTAATATCAAGAAACCTGAAAGACCAGTTTGTGTTTGACATGAGTGGGGCAGCAGGAAGAACAGTGGGCAGCCACACTGGCAGACAATTGTTTTCCAATGTATTAAGTTCCCTGCTCTTTGAATGATAGATGTGTATGCTTCAGAATTCAACGTATTTTCCTTTTTGTCTCCTTGTATAGCTGAGACCAGCCTGAAGTTTTTTCTTCTTTCTCTATCCACTGGATTACGTTATTGCTCGCTGTGCCACTCCATGAAATCAATCATTTAACAGGAGCTCTGGGAATCTAGGTAATTGGCTAACTTACATTTAAGGAGCAGAAGGAGACAGAAACCAGGAAACATGGGAACTAAACAAAGAAAAGAACATTTCCATGGTATATGCAAAAAGAAACAAATTCTGTGTTGGACAATATGGGAAATATCAGATCCCTGAATTACCGTATCCCACACAAAAAAATTCAGGATATTGGCTGAAAGCATGCAAAACCTGTGGAGTTATACACAGTCACATGGTGGAGAATCAAGCATATTTATTTGGCTGAAAATATCCCAGATATGTCATGGTTTATTGATGTCATATTTCCAGCTTTCTTTCTTGTTTTTCAAGCTATTTTTTCCCACCAGGAGCTACTCATCTGTGGTGTGTATAAGTGCACTGCAGAGTACACTGACTTGACTTCAAAGATGCATTGCACTGAAAATGGACCTGAGGTGACCTGAAAGATCTGGAATGACTGAGAGCTGTCCACGTCCATCTTGTATGGGCACAGTCACTGAGATCACTGTGTGTCTACAGTTACGTTTGCAGCATGAAAAGCACAAAATCCAGGAATTTAACATCAGATTCCGTGATAAATTACTGTTGTTTAAGGCTTCTTAAATATCAAAGCATTTGGCAATTGTGACTGGTAAATGGAAACAACATGGAAGAAATATGAAGACTGAAAAAACCTGCTTGAAATGCACAGTTAAAATGAATCTCTGCCACTAAATTTTTTTCAATAACTTACTACATATTCCTTACTACTGTTTGAGCTTAGCTTGTTTCTTCATTTCTTTTGTTTTTAACATTAAATTGCCTAACTTTAGTACTGGAAATTAATAATACAGATAGGAATCTCTGTACAAAACATGATTATTTTCATTCATGCCTTAAGAAATTAGGAGAGTCCCCAGTGAAGTTTCGATCTTGCTAGCAAAATCTTTATCTAAACCCCACTGGAGTGGTCAAATTCCTCAGTCTGTGCCTGCTCAGAGTTTGGCAAAGAGGAGCTAGAGTGCTGGCTTTATTAATGCTGGTTATACAGCATTTATACACGACTGGAATGAAGAGGGAGAAGCGGCCAGTGTCAGAACAGGAGCCTTGACCCCAGACATCCACAAGCTCCCTGGACTGGCAGCAGCATCCTTCTTGATCCATTTATAGCCCTTCTTCTCCTGAAACAGCAGCTTGTCCCATGAGGCTGCTGATGTGGAGTGGGAAGGCTCTGGATCCATGAATGGACTGTGCTGTCAAAGGCACCGCAGTTTCACTGTGCCTGCTCCTCTAAGCGTATGGAAATGCTAAAATTAGAATTTAGTTACTCTCAGCTCTGCTGCATGAGGACTGTGGGAGGATCTTAATTTTGGGGCTCCATTACTCATAGAAAAGATTTCTGTAGCTAGAGATGATCAGTTCTTGTGTATTTATGCTGTTTTACAGAAGAAATTTTCTAATGAAGTGTGGAGGTAAAAAAGATAAAGAAAAACAAGCAGGCTAAGCAAGGCAAAATGGATTTATTTTTCCCTACAGAATAAATTACAGTTACCTTTTCAACAAATAATAGTAGCACATAGTGGAGAAAATGCATGTGTTATAGAAAGATAGGGATAACATTTTAGATAAAAAAGATGGAATTACTGTCAGAAAATCAAGTTGCAGTGACCACTATTCAGCAACAGGCATAAGGCAGATTCTGAAGACCCTTTCTCAAACATAAGTAGAATGTAAAATAGATGATAGTATAATACAGTTTAATTTACAAGCCCCATTGGCTCTTTTGTGAAGTGTTTCAGTTTTTGTGTTGTACTGCTATAAAACCAATGTTACCAAAAGCATCAGTAATTATTAATGTATAATATAAGTTTAGACAGACTAGAAAGACAACACTAGGAGAAAATTATGAATAAAAATGAAAGTACTGGAAATGAAATACCCTCCAAAAATACAATGGAAGAAAAGCTAAAAGATAAGATGGCTCAGTGCTTTATTTTGGAAAGAACAATGAAACTGTATAGAAAACAGAAGAAGAGCTAATATTGATGATGAAAGGAGGAATGTGGACAGTTTCCTTACTCTGCTACTCTTCCCCTGAAGCATTATTTTAAGTTACCCTCCAGCTCAGATTCTGTTTGTTTCTATATATATTTCTGCCATATCCATAATGTAAATACATCTCCCTCTACAAGCATGTCTTCTTTTTAATGCTGTACGTGTCTATTTCTGCTTTTTAATGTGGTACAAAATGAGGCAAATAACAGCATTTGATTGTGTAACTGAGCCTAACCACTATTGTTACAAATCCCTAGGGTCTATAGTCATGTTCTTGCATGAATATCTGGACTGAGATTACATTAGTTGTATCTCAAATTGAAGCTTTATTACAGAAGACATGACTCTTCTCCAAAAAAGTAGACATTGGAAAATTCTGATTTTATAAATAATTTTTTAATTTCCCTCTATGTGTTATGCATCATCGAATGTTAGTTTCCATGCAGATTTTCCTGATAATATCACAAACCTTGAATGTGTTTTTCTGCCTATTAGGTTGTTACTACCACATTAAATTGATTGTAGGTAAGCAGTTTCATTTTGGTGGATTATTTGATTGTAATCAGGATTCTGCTGGAAAGTGATTTTATAGGCAATAAATTCAGGTTATAAAGGGTTGTCTTCACTTTTTTTTTTTTTTTTTTTTTTAGTGGGAAATACGTTATTTAAAGGTCACCCTTGTAAGTGCGCTAAAGCAGATCTTAGACTGGCAAATGTAAAACATTGTTTGGAATATCCATGGATGTCTAAACTGGTTTAGGGAATGTCATCTTAGCTGCTTCATCCATTTCCACTCCTGTTGATGTTATTGCGATCAGTTATTACAGGCTGGGTGTAACACGAGGGGAAAGAATTGTCTGTGGACACTCCACTTGCAATCGTGTAAGGTTTCCCCTTTATTCTTCAGGCATCAAAAGAAAGTTGATTTTTTGAGCAATGTTGCTTCCATCCTTTCTCCCTAGGGAAAACAGTGAACAGCATCCACCTGTCTCTCATGCTCCGTATTACTTTGAGCCATAGGTGCATGAGAAAAGCTCAATGCAGAAGATGTTCCCTTACGCAGTATAAACTGTAGAATTTTTAAAAATGTTTTGTCTCTTCAAACTGGAACTTAAGCACTCACAAAAAAAATCAACAAACAAACCAAAATAAAACTGTCTCTGAATAGCTCTGAATAGCTTTGTGCACTACAGACTATCCTGCTCACAGCTTGACTGAGAATGCATCCAAAAGGAGTTTCAGTCTGGTTAATTTACCATTTTCATCTTAGTAAGAAATAAAGATGTTTTTATATTTGGTGTCAGTGGTATATATGAAGGCATATAAAAATATAAATATGTTTATACATTATATAAATAAATAATATATGTGTGTGTGCATATATATATATATATATATATGGTAAACGTCTTATATGAGATCCAAGAAAGTCCTGTTCAACCCTTCCCTGATAAAGTGTCAGGTGTCATGGAAAGCAATCAATTTCATTAAATTGAAGAACTGAGATGTTCTGAAAGATACAATTTTTTCAATACTGAGACAATGTTTCAAATTTCTCAATCCTTTTCCCCATCAAGGACAAAATATGTTTGCATTGATATGTTTCCTGTTTAGTTTTTCCTGTTTCACTTAAAGTTATAGATCTTGTTCTGTCTTAATGTAGGATACAGTATACTATATAGGCTCAAAATGATTTGTCATTGTTTAATATGAATTTCTCTTCATTCAAGCATCAAGTTTGCTGAAATAGGTTTGGATTTTCTTTATTTTTTTAAAATAATGAACACTGTATTTTAAAATGAATGGAAATAGGTAATCACAGATAAATAGTTTTAAACAACTATCTAAATTCTGTAGGATTTTTTTCTTAGAGTACAGCTCCACAAATATCCTATCAACATTATAACAAGTTTTGGAATGGGCTGAAGTAAACTTGTACCATGGATCTTGATGGGGATGAGTGAGGAAACTCTAGTTGAAATTTCTGAGTTGGATCCTGTGTAAAGGATCTTTGTGGAGGAAAATTATCTGTCGTATTGACTTAAACACTGGGCATGAAGTGTGAGTGCTTCTGCAGTTCATGAAAATTTAAATTGTGATATGCCATACCCAGCTCAGCTGTACTGGTTGTCTACCATAATAAACCACAGCAACAGAAAATATATGTGCCATAAAATTATATTAGTACCACAGCCCCACAATACAGTGAGGATAATAAACCAAAATTTTAATTTTTTTAAAAATTGAAACAACTGCATTCTGGTACTTTGATTCACATGGGATGGGCTCAGGCTATATCACAATGAACATAAGAAGCCCAGCTGTCTATGAAAACTTCTCCTGATGAATGAGGAGGTATAGCTAAAATACATACAGAATTTCTTATGTGCTCTTCAGTTGTTCTGGGATTTGTTTTCAGTTCAGGTATGGTTAGTTTCTTTGCTGCTTCAAATACTTCATAGAGTTTTGCAACAGATTAAACGTTTCAAGTAGAATGCTGGAAAAATAACCAGCATTCATTAATTGCAATTCACAGAATCACAGAATCATGGGATGTGATTTTTTTGGATGCTCTTTTTTTCCTTTTCCCTTTTTCCTTGTGGGGCAAGGGGGAGCAAAGAGCAATGCCAGGTACTAGTGATATATGTTTTACAGTGTTTCCCCAACTGTGTGTGCACTGTCATGAATAATGACGTATGCCCAGTGGTTCATTACCTCTGTGATCTGACTCATATTTCCATAGCCCTTGGCATCTTAACGCAAATGGTTAATTCTTTAAACTTCGTAGTTCAATTCATCCCTGTGTTATTTTTTGAAACAATCAGTTTGTCATCTGTTTATACAATGTGGAAATGAATTTTAATTGCCTCACATAAATTCATGACAGAGTACTTTATCTTCTTTTTTTTTAGCCTTAACAGCAGTGTTCAAGCTTACATTGCAAAGATTTTTCATTAAAAACTCTTTTAGACTAGAGTATATTTGGCTGGCTGGCTCCCCTCCAGTAACTGGAGAGAGTAAAAAAGGAAAAGGCTCCTAGTCAGTGCTTGATGGGCCTCATCTATTGATTATTTTTGTTTAATCCAGGGTAGTGTAACTTTAATTTTACAATAGACTGATCTTCTTTACAATATTCTGATAAAATTGGAAATATAAAAACCTTGATAATCCTGTTGTAACTCAGTCTGTGGGAAAGCTGAGGGTTTTTTTTTTAGACTAAAGAGACCTTTTCTGCCTTTTTTTTTCTCTCTTTTTTTGTTCTCAGTCTCATGCCTTCAATACAGCAGTGGAAATTGAATGCAGGAAATTATTCACAGTCTGAGAAGATGTAGGACAAGGATCAGTGACCTGAGGCTAAGGAAGGAAATGTTTAGGCTAGACATTAAGAAAAGATTTTGAACTGTATGGGCCAAATGGCTAAACTCCTGAGGGAGGCTGTGAAAGCTACATCAGTGCAGCTATCAGGGGTCAGCCAAGACACTAGCGGGTAGCAGGAGGTTGGACATAATGAAAACAAAGTTTTCTCATAACTTGATCCCCTGTTTTCAAACTCAGTTGTGTTGTTTTTTGACTCTTATATACAGGCTGACAGGCACAGATGTCTACTTTTTTTTTTTTTTCAGGACTTACCGGCCTCACAATCAACTCACTTTCTCACGCAAAGCTGACTCCAGCTACAATATATGAAAAAGAATTGCTTCAGCTTGAATCTTCTAACCATGTTGAATCATACACTTCACTCTAAAAGCGCATTTTGGCAATCACAATTTGTATGTGAGATTAATGCATATTTTTCTTTGTGTGAAACTGGATTTGAAGATGGCAAAATTCTGGAGTGATAATGAAGCTACAAATACAACTTGCTTTCTCACTCAAGCCTGTCTTTGGTGCTGGAAAGATAAGTGCTGCACGCTTAAAATATCAGCTGGGAGCTCTAAGCTCAGCTAGTTTTTGAAGGCTCCATGAATAATCAGAAAAAATTTTGCTCAGGAGGACAAATCACAGCAAGAACCTTAACTTGGGCACCATGAAAACTCATCTAAAAGATTTAGGATTGATCCTGGTGTGTGATGCCAATAATACTAGAGGTGTAAATTAGTCTTATGATAGCTGTTTCAATATCTTTTGTGGTTTTAATTCTTTGAAGATTCATATTTTGCTCTGTGAATGTAAAGGTTTTGCACCCATAGGAGCATAGAGTTGTAAGAATGGTTTAAGTTGGAAGGAATCTTAAAGAGTCTCTAGCTTACTGTCCCTGCCATGGGCAGGGACACCTTTCACCTTTCACTAGACCAGGTTGCTCAGAGCCCCATCCAGCCTGGCCTGTCTGAAAGATAGAGCTTTAGACACTTCAGATTATTTTTTCCTATTATAGAAGAGATGTTTCAATGTTTTCTAAAAATGATCAGATGTTACATTAATGGAATCCTCTCTGCTGGTTTGCTTTTTTTTTTTTTTTTTTTCACTTGGATTCCTTCAAAAAAATGGACTAACTGCCTTGTTTTTCCCAATGTATTTTGTCCACCAGCTTATGTAATCTGCTCCAGAGTAAGCACTGGAAACTGGCGTTACGTGGCATGCAGCATATAGATTTAACTTGCTTTCCTCATGCTTCCCTGACTTTCAAGTACACCTGCTACAAATTCCATTTGGGGAATGGAATACATCAATAAATCAGAATCTTTTCACCAGATTTTGCGGCTCGTCTGCCATATGGAGAAATGTTAAATGAAGAGTTTAAGGCAGAAACATTTGTATAACTTTCATGTATTTCATAACTAAATCAACTCTCATACTGTGAGGTTGATGTATTAATCATCCAGTACTGTGTCTCCTGAAGAACCACACTGAACCAAGTAAACTTCAGAGGGGGGAAGAGATCTTGCATGAGCTGAATTTTAATTGGTATAGTGTCAGTTCTTGATATTGTAGTTTTACCTATATATAGAAGTATCTGATTGCACACCACAGGATTATTTCATTCCAAACTACTTCAGGATAATATTTCAGTGTGATGCCAACTGATTTCCTTTGTGGTAAGGAGGAAGTGAACCAATATACCAAAATATTGGCCAGAATATTGTTAAAGTATGGTATTTAAACAAAAGGTAGCTATGAACCAGGACCAACCATTTGGACTTTGCAGTAATTAGCTGAGTTGCAGCATCAAGACATAGGCTGACTTACTATATTTGGTTCTTTTTCTAGACATCTTGTCTCCAATTGTTTCTTTGAATGTCAAAAAAATAAAACAAACAAACCTTTTGAGGAACAACATAAGGACCTGAAATGCGTCCAGTAGCTGAACATCAATGATATGCATAAGCTAATCAGCTGAATCTTATTGAATTATGTGGACAAGATGAGAGAAGCTAAAACAGTAGAGTTTGAGCATATTACGAAGAGAGAGACAAACAAAAGCTAACATCACGGGAAGAGTCCATCAAAAAGAATCCATCTCCTATCTAACTAAACTTGAATACTCATATTTGTATGTTCTATTGTATGTAATTTTTTAGTCTTATTGGGCTTTTAAAACTTTTTTTTTTTTTTAATAGCAGTATAAAGAAATGAAGTAGCAGGGAAAAAAAGGAAGAAACATATATGTGCAAAGTTCTCCCTCTCACAACCTAAAATTTCCCAGTTGTAAGATAGCAGTGGATTCTGAAATAATGTTTGCATGCTCTGGCTAAATAAACTATGACTTTATCAGGGCCCATAAGAGCTTCATATCACTGCTTTCACTCTTAGCTGTCATTGTCTTCTGTGCTTCACCACTTATCTGCTGTTTTAGGGTATTATACAATTCTTTCTTCTTTTCCTAGAGAGATCAGGGAGGTTGGAATGTGTAAAATGATTACCCAAATATTCCTGTCCTGTACAAACTGACCTCCACAACACTCAGATAAAGACACATAACTGACAGCACTCTGTAGTGCTTGTCATATTAACAAATACAGATCTCGTGGCAATCTGAGGCACATTATTTTAACTGTACAGTTCAATCAGTTTGATGTGTTTGTTTTTTTAGATTTAATCTAATTCCTAGTTCTCAAAAGAGTTGATTTTTAAAAACTTATCTTTAGGAAGTATTTGAAGGTTAGTCATCCAAATAATTGTGTTTCATTGCAATATTTGGGAGTTATACACAAAATCACAAAGAAAAAATAGGAAGAAAAAGTTCTAATGAAGAGATGGTCACACTTTTTGAAAGTCTTGACTTGATTGTGAGACAAGTCTTTTATAAAGTTTATTCTTTTGTTTTAGGTGGCACAAGATAGAAGTAATTTTTGAATTGTTGACACAATATTTAGAATAAATATGCATGGTGTATACAAATAATTTATTGACTGTGGGTGTAGGTGTGGGCATGTGGTGCAGTCCTTCATTGTCAATTATTTTTTTCCATCTAAGGAAAAAGAGCAATTGGGTAAAGAAATAATTTTTTCCCATTAAGTTCCCATTGTTCCATTCCACGTCCATTAAAATATATGTAACACAACACACTAAAAAATGAAGTAAGAGTAGCTGCCCCAGTAAGCCAAAATGAATTGAATCTTATAGGCAGTTCTGAATCTTGACTGCCCTTTCTCAATCCTGCCAGATGCTAAAAGATAGCTTATTCAGACTTTCAATAAACTCATTTGTTTAAACAGGGACCAGGAGATTTGACCTAGGGGCAGAGATGTTGCAACTAGTGTGTGTGCACTGCATTATGGACAATTCACAAGTTCACAAATCTGATGAACAATTCAGGTACAAAGTGACCTCAGGACCTATCTCACCTTCCTGCTGAAAGCGGAGCCAGCTGTGTTGGCAGACCAGGTTGCTCAGGGTTTTGTCCAGTCAGGCCTTGAAAATCTTCAAAGATTGGAACTGCAGTGCCTCTCTGAGCCACTTGCTTCACTTCTTGGTTGTCTTCACAGTGAAACTATTCTGAATAACTCCTCAGAGCATAAACATAAAAACCTACTTAAGCATAGGGCAAGCTGCAGCTAAATAAAATGAGATTTGATTTTATGAGAGCGCATTATTTAACTTTTGTTGTCCCATAAACTCATAAAAGACATGTTTTCGTTATCATTCATTTATTCAGTCCAGGACACTGCCTTGGAAGAGCTAAGTGATGAAAGGATCCATGTCCAGCATTTGTGAATACTTTATTCTCCATAAAAGATTAACTTATTACACTGGGGGAAACAATACCAGAATTCTATAGTTTTTGGTTTGTTTGTTTTTTTTTTGCGGTAGGCAGGCGGTAGCAGCAGATGGAAGATACATTTATTACTTTGTATATCCTCACCAGCATGTGATCAAAGCCCCTGTGTTAGGAAAAAGTCAGTTTAAACACATTTCTTTGGAACAGATTCAAAAGCTTTACACCAGGCATCCTTCATTTCCAAATTATAAACCTTCACAGTTACTCAGCTAAACACCTGAGAGTTGAAAACCGTTGATCAACAAATCTTGAACCAAGAATGTGGTTCAAGATTTCACAACATGAAATTTCTACAATTTCATTCATATTTATCTTTTATTCCCTGAGTTAAAACCAGTGTTTGAAAGGCACTGCAAAAAGTGGAAATAGACACCAAGACACCTTACATATTTAGGAGCTTCAGGAAAATGGTGTAAACAGTAGCAAAAAAAGGGCAGATTTTACAAATGAGCTTACTATTCAAAAGAAAGGGTAAGGTTTTACAGAGATATAAGTGAGACCAATTTAAAAAAGAAAATTTTTTTTCTTGGTTTTTTAAATTTTTTTTTAAATATTGGCTATTTAAACTGTAAAATACCACGCTACCTGTTTGCAGACATTATGGTTTCCATCCAACTTTGATTAAAATCAAAGTGACTTACTTTTAATCAGTATTAACAACTTTCTAAAAGGCAGTCTGGGAATTGGAATTCCTATTGGTTAGGAAGAGCTTTGTCTGATAAAAATATAATTCTGTGCTTTCATACTAGGAAGAGTAAGATGCTGTTAACTTTTCTGGCCAATTGCTTGGTAGAGTAATCTTTAGGCTGTATGTGAGAGAGCTGCTGAAGGGCGGACTGCACTGAGTCTGCAGTGCAAAAGTTTCATTGTGTGGCCATTCCTGCTCCAGACTAAACCAATGATCACATCAGCACAGACAGCCCTGAAGGAATGCACATGTGGAGTTACTGTTATGAGTGGTCAAAACACTGCACTGAAACCTTTCCATGCTGACAGTCTGTGCAAAATAAAGAAAAGTGCCCTGGCGAGACTTAACAGATTGAGGAGCAGCTTTCCCTAGAAAGACAGGAAGTACCACTGCTTGAAAAAAATTGAAAACCGAACAAAACTGAAGACTGAACAAAGCATCAGGAAACTTGTCTTAAAAGTTGGTACTTCTCTCTCAATAGTTGCTTTTTATCACATCTTGTTCTGTGACTGACTGTGGTGCGCTGGGGTAAACAGTGCTCTTTGTGGTCCTGTGCTCTGGTTTGGTGTAAATGAAGTTACAGCTACAATCAGAATTACCCTTTGAGTTCTCTGCAACACTGCCAGTTTTGGAGGGTAAGAGGATGCTGCCCTTTTATATTTATTTCAGATAACTAGCAAGTAAAAGTTAAAGTGAGAGATAGGAGTCAAGACATGTCTTCAGTGATTCCCAAATTTACGTCAGAAGTCACCAAAATAATTACTTTTAAAGAGTCTCTCCTCAAGAGCCACACATCCTGACCTCTCTTCTCAGGAATGAGAGTTTTGTCTTGTTGAAAACTACAACCACTGAGTATTTTTTTTCCCATTCAAAGTCATGGACAATACAGAAGTATCACTTTTCTGAAATGATGGCTGCAGTGAAAAATCCAAACTGGCTGCATCTCTAGTTATTTTCAGAACCTTAATTCTTTTCCAAAACCTTGGACTCAGAATGCCTCCTAGTAAAAACTGGAGATACCTGAAGCAAAGCCAACCATCACTGATTTATGCCAGGGAAGGTTTTGCCCTCTTTGTGAGCTTAGTATTAAAGGCAAACCAATAGTGTCAAATCAATTTATGACTCAGTTTTACTTTTTCTGATCTGTGAAATACTCCAGACATTGTGTGTTGCATTATCAGTGACCTGATATTTTCTTTCCTTTTTTCTGTCAGTTCTGTGTCCTCTTCTGCTTTTATCCTCTTCATTATGCATTGCCTGAGGAGCAAAGTTTTCCCTTCCTCCACAGCTCTCTCTCTCACATTTTTTATTTATCCTTTCACATCTGTATTTTTTAGTGTATTAGTGCAACCCTTCAGCATTACGTTCTATCTCAACCATTTTCAGACCTCTTAAATTCACTGGAGGGGACTGTGATCTGATCTAAGTAAATGAAAAAACATACGGAAAGACATTTATGATTTCTTTTTTATTTTATAATGCCATAGCTTGTTCCTGTGTCCTTTACAATTCAACCCTGATGGCTCTCTGGTTTCACTTGAAGCATCTGACTTCTTTCATAGCTAAATGTAACATCAAATGCTCTCCATCATTTAATACCTGTAACGATGCAGTACACCTTCATTAAAAAAACATTAGCAGAAATGATAAGTAATGGAATTGATTTGCTCACAATGTAATGGATTTCCCTTGGTCCATATGGAATATTGTTTATGTCAATTTGTCCTTGTTTTTTTGCCTTATTTCTAAAAGGAAAGTTGTATCCTTTCAAATATTTCTTGAAAACAATTAAGCAATAGCTACACAGGTAATACAGGTCTTTAAAACAAGAGAAGCCGCTGAAAGTCATCTAATAGTACAACAATTGATCACGGTTATGCTAGTGTACAGTGAACTGTTGATTTTTATTTCTACTTCTATGATTCAATGATTCTCTGATTCAGTTCTCCATTTCCATTTTTTTTTACTCTCCAGCATTTCTGCAGTTTCCTGAGCTTGATATGGCTTCTGAAATCTGATATATCTTTGGAGTTCTGTGAATATAATCATATTTGTGAAAATCTCAGTCTGCCATATCACTACACATAGGTCTAAACTTTTCAAAATAAATGATGATAAATATGCGCTGAAATTTTGATGAGAGATAATAATTTAGAGGTATTAATTTGAAACATTGTCAAAGGATTTTTGAACTGGGTAAGAAATTATTTACCTTGATAATTTAATTGCAATGTATCTCATAGTCTCATTTTCTAACTAAATCTAAAACACAGAGTTTGACTAATGTTAGAAAAATAACTAAAACCTCAGAGACCAGGACTAAAGAGACACTGGGACATCTGAAAACTCCTGAGGTCAAGACTGGTTGGGAAATCTCCGAGGATCTCCCTTTTCCTGAGCTTTCACATATACTTAATTCCTACCTTGTTTGTTTTTAAAAATTTATTCATTACATTGCCTAAGGAAGCTCCATGGTGCTACTGTACACAAGAAAGGAAAGTACAGCTTTAATAAGCTCCTTATTCTTTGTGACATTCTATTAGTTTATCCAGCTGTCACTTGTTGGATATGAGTTGTAGAAACAGCTGGTGGAAACTGGGAATCTAGAAATATACTGAAGAATATGTTTGGAGCAGACTGAATCAGAAAATGTGTAAAAAAATTAATGCTGACACTGAATGTTTTGATTAATGGCAGAATTCAGAATAATTAAAGACTATTCCATTGAGAAATGTGTGATAAATTAAATTTTCACGAAAATAAAGTGCTTGCTAGGACAGATTGAGATCCAGAATTTCACTTGAAAAGGGTAATTACTTTGTTAGGATTGCTTTGAAATTTCCATTTTATCATGTCTGCTAGAATAACTGGTAAAGACTGCAGGTCTTTCCATGACTGGAAAACAAATTTTTTCTCTTAATTTCTCAAAAAAAGAGATGTGTAATGATGATAAACTTATTAGAAGAGAATTATAAAGTGAAAGACTGTATTTGATTGAAAACATTCATTTTTTTTCTCAGTAAAAACTTATTTTACATGTTAATTTTTATTTTATTGCTGACAGTTTACCTCATATCTTAAATTAAAAAATGGAAAAATTGAATACAGATATTATAAGACTTTGTTGATAAAAGAAACATTTACACAAAATGTGTTTAAACCAGCAAAACTTTCCTTGATTTCGAAACCAAGTAAAGAATCAGATTTGTTCATGTCACCTAACGTTGTTGGTTTCAGCGTCTGGACTATGCACGCTAGACTTCCTCTTCAGACAGAGGACAGAAATAAGGACTTCTATTTCTCAGAAGTTAGGACAGATTTTTTATATCCGTATCTAGATATAACAGGTTTTCTCAATTTTTTATAAAAGGAATAACCTTTTTATTTCATTCTTAATCAATAATTTTGCCCTGGATAGCTGTGTGAAAATGCATGTAGTATGTTTCTGGAGGAAAAAAGACTTAGAATTGGATTGTTCCCCTGATATTTATAATCAAGGACTTAGTAATTTAGAATTTCCTTCTTGTAAAACTAGTAGTTTTTGTTAATGTTTTTCTCATTTGACTTTTTTTCCTGACATCAAATTGTGTGTTTAAATATTCACATAGTAAATGACTATAAAATAGAAATAGAGTTGAATCATATGTTTGCAAAATTTTCAGAAATTTTAGTTAGAAAATGATGTGAAATAGTTTTTTACCTCTAGCCTATGTAATTTTGCTTGCTCTTCTGCTAGTTATATTTTTTCCCTAACAGTTAAGTCACTTACCTCACTTTCTTAATGTTCAATAAAATATTTTCCTCACAAAGACATCATTTACTAGTTCAACAGAAATAAAAATAGTTGTTTACATGCTTACTTCCATTCTCTCTAGACAAATATCTATAAAATCTAGATTCCTCCCCAGTACTTATAATCAGGTAATTGGTAGTTAGTAATTTTGGATTTCCTTGCTGGAGACTTTCTAGTGTTAATTTGAATGTATAAATACAGATGAGTATGTTTATATATTTATGAGATAAAATATAACAAAAAAGAGGAAGCCATAGAGAAAACATTAGCTCTGTCTGAACTGCAGCGCGCTTTATGGCTGAAATCAGATGCCTAACTCTTTTGGAACACAACATTCCAATGTTCAATGTGCACTAGCACTTCAATCAGCTCAAAAGAGCTCATCTGACTGCCACACATTGACAACTTAAGGCCTCAGATAGTGTTTCAAGACAAAACAGTGGTTTTGAGCTCTCCCTGACACAAGACAACTCATACCAATCAAAACCTGAGATTTTCTGATGTGCATTGTTTAAACAAAACTCCATTCTGCTGACCAAGACAGTCACAGACAGACCTGGCTCAAATTCAAGAAACCAAGCATGCTGAAGCTTGTTTTCTCTACCTGTAGAGAGCTGTATCGCTCTCTAGATGAGATGTTGTCCTACCAAGTTTGACAAGTTGGCTGTGGTCCAAACCAAACACCCTCTGTGGGCTCTCTTTTTGGCATCTGCACTGCACTTTACAAAAATCCAAGAGTGAGACAGAAAAAATTAAGAAAGTCATGAGGCTTTAGAGATCTGACAAAGCTTGATAAAACCCATGACCTGCCTGTTTTCCTGCATGGAATATTAGACAGAAAGTCCAACTGTGGAGAAGTCTGAAGCATTGCTCCCAAAGGTGAGTGAACCTGGCTGGTTTCCCGAGTCTACACTGGAAATAGCTGCACAGTGAAAGGCTGTTTAAGATTTTTCTTACTGGCATTTATATGATTATATATTTAGAACTCTATTAACACAGACACTAATTCACTGGGAATGAACTAATCCCATTTCACACTTTGAATTTATGGTTGGTGCCAGCGATTGCAAGCTTAGTTACAGGATTTTATGGAGCAGTCTGTCATTCATACATTTATTTCTGGTGGTGCTGGTGGGGATTCCTAGAATGCTTGTAAGAAGGTTAATCCTATATATTTAGCAATAAAACAGGTTGTACTAATTTCTCACCAGTTTTTGCTTGCTTTCTCTATACTCTTTTATTTTCTGAACTCCACCAGATTTGCAAGGACTGTTCTTTGGAGAAAGGACACTATGAAGAAAAGATAGAGGAAATAGTACTATGAGGAAGATACAGGAGTGATAAAAGAATGCAAAAAATAATATGGGAGATGATTTTTTTCTTTAGACTTTTTTTGTCCTCTAGGAGTAGAACTCTTGGTTTGCTGCAGGAATAGTCTGTAAAACATTACAGAAGACATTCAGCAAATTTAATGAACAATTCTGAGTTTCTAGGAATAACTGCTCAGGCAAACCGAAAATATTGTAATTTTCTATGCAAAATGAGTAAAGCCTTTACTACATGTGGAAGCTCTTCATATAATAACTCATTACCATTAGAGGATACATTATCATTGTGAAAAAGACTGATGAGCAAATGAAATATGGGTAATTAAATGCAACAACAAAGGGGTTTAATGCTCTTAAACTCCTAGACATTTTGTATATAATGTTTTCATACTGTTTATATATGTTTTTTGTATCTGTTTTGGTGAATTCTTGAGTTTCCAGATATACATATCCCTCCTTCAAAACTATTTGGTGGTATTATCAGAGACAAAACACATTAATCACATGTTTAATTTCCTTTTGTTTCTAGAACTGAGCCCTATGCTTTACAAATAATGTTTTGTGGAACGGACCTGCTACCTGAAATTTCTGCTTTCCCATAGTTCCAGTCCTCCACCTGCAGCTGATAAACCACACAGGCATTTATTAGAAGCAGCAACTCACTGGGTCACTAACAACATCTTGTTAAGTGATGACCATGGCCAAGTACCCTCGTATCAGCACCATGTCAAGAAAGATGTCTAGTTCTTTCACTAAAATGAACTGCAAAAGTAGGAAAGGATCCTTTTACTAGATTACTAGTTCATCTAGCAGTTTATTTTCTTTTGTGAAATTACTTAATGGCATCGCTTCCTAGACCAGTAAAATGTTACCAGAACACTAACCTCACACGGTCATTTCTGTATTCTCATTTGATGGCACTTGGGAAAGAGAAAATTGGGTTCATAAGATCTGAGCACCTAACTTTTATTTAATGAACACTACTTTAAATAAAATTAAACAAAAAAACAACTATTACAGTATTGGAAGAATCCTACTATCTTTTCCCCCCTTGCTTTCCTGTACAGCTAGCCTTAATTCCAGAAAATACTGTGCAGTGATTTATCCTTTATAGCTTAGGAATTTAGGACACTGAAATTCTATTTAACATTGCACAGAAGGAGCTTCTGTTGAACTTTGGTGTGAAAACAAAGTAACTTGTATGTGCAAGTGCAGAGAATGCCTGAAAGGAATTTGAAAAGGAATCTGAACATCAAAGTCATGGATGGAGAGGGAAATACTGAGACTCCCAGTCTTAAACTGATGGGGTTTGAAATCAGAGGATTAAAATTTAATTTTCAAGTCATCCTGGATTAACCATTTTTAGGAATTACTCTTTCTGGGCTGTCATTTTACTCCTCTTACAAGCAGTGGACATTTTAGTGTCCAGTTTATCTGGATGGGAAAAAAAGAGAGGCAAGCAAATCATAGATTTCAAATCATATATATTCAAAGCATACAATTAGACACAGATACGATATACAGAAACTCCCTGTAGTGACAACACTGAGAATTAAATATTGCTATGCAATCTAGTGATACTCACCTTTATAAAACATTCTGCATTCATGAGATTTTATGAGCTATAGGTAGAAAGAATGTAGGTTGTTACACAGTGTTGTATATCTTTTCTGAGATAGAAAATCCACAGCTCTTTCTGTGTATTGTATGTTCCAGTCATTCAGCTGATCCCAACAGCAGAGATAAAATTCATGTTTAGCTAAAAAGTTGCTTAAAATAGCTAAGACAAGCTAAAACATTTTACTGTGGAACTAACCAGGTTTGCAACATACAGCTTTTATCCACCGTGAAGAGGTATTAAAAGTTCACATCAACACTGCTTTACAACGCTATATGTAATGCTAGCAATGAAAGGCAACATATTGTTTTATGAAGAGAAAAATTATTGGTAAACATTCATGAGGTCTACATGCAAAGTTACTCTGAAATGGACACCTCCCTGTGTTTTGCATGAAAATACCCTCTTGTATAACTGATATAATATCCCACGAAATTCAGAAAGGATTTTGCAAAATGTTTCTAAAATCTTGTTTATTTCAACTTTATAACAGATAAGCAAACGAAACCAGAAAGGAACAAAAGGTCCTCACGGATTCCCTTTCCAGAGGATTCAAAATTTCTAGCTACATGATTACCATTAAAATTCGTTAGCCCAAATGCAAGTGCAAAGACTGATCTGAAAGCTGAAATTCTCCATTTTCAGATAATGTAAAGTTCCTCGGAACACCTTCACAGAGTTATGAAGACAGTGGCATGAATAATTAGGATTTTTGTCTGTGAGCCACGGCAAGAAAAATAAACTGAAGAATATTTTCTCAGTCAAAGCAAAGCAAAGGCAAAATATGTTGATTATCACATCATTTGCAGCTTTGTCACTCCACCACTTAAGAAACGATGTTTAGTCTCCTTGGTCATACACTTTCTTGCATGTATTTGCTTTTTTAAACTTAAATAGTATTTTGTCAAATTTCAAAATATTGTATTTGCATACTGAAATTGTGATTAGTCTAATTCTTATCAAAAATCAGAAATGGCATGCTTTGTATATATTAATGCACACCTGTTATCCAGAAGCAGTGATAAAACACTGTATTTAATGTAAAAGAAAAACTTTTTTGTCATAAGTTTTGGGTTAGCATAATTCTGGGAGGAAAGGACATGACATGTTGCTTTAGAAAAGAAAATTGGAATGTGTTTGAAGTTGCTCATGGCTTGTAATGTCAAAAAGAGCCCTAAGGAAGATGGATCAGTGAGCAGATCAGGAGAGATGGTCACAAGTGCAGAGTAAATACAATTTATCATTTAAAGACATATTTTATCACAGTCCTGCCTGCCCATGTCTCTCTGGTCCTGATCCTGCAAAACTGCAGTCCAAAGAATGTTTTGTCTTTGATGTAAATAGAAGCAGGAACATATTTAATGGGCCTGTTATAGTACCATGCCCTGTGTAAACAACACAAAACTTGATTCAGTCTTTCCTTTATCTAGTCCAGATTTCCTCTTGACAATGATGGTATTTTTAATCCCCAAGGTAGCTGAGGAAGATGAGTTTATTGGGGGTTACTTTTTAGGGTTTTTTAAACTAGTTGCATGTCTAGATAGAGCTTTGAAATCCTGAAAATTCTTGATTTCTGATCTAATTTGATTCAACGAAAGGACTCAGAATAGAGATTACAATAAAAAAGATGAGATTGTTAGAATTGTTAGAAAATATTTTTAGAGAAAATGGCAATACTAGTGAGTACGGGAACAGATTTTCAACATTGTAGTTATGTCTGAAAATTATACATGAATTAATATAGTTCAGCTCAAGTGAATGTCACACGAATATTTAAAATGCTAGTCAGTTTACCAGTGATGATGAGAAAGGAACAAAATACAGACATATACAATGTTAAATTGGAAGTTCAACAATACAGAAAACTGATTTTAATCTCCTCAGGAAAATCTAAGGAATTGATGCATGTAAACAATTCTCAATACTGTGTCTTTTAAAACATGATGACACAGACACAAAACCCATCAGTTTGTTGCAATCAGTTTGAGCCATATCAGGCCATAGAGCTAAGGTCCAAAGAATTTGAATGCAGGGAAAAAAAAGTAAAAGAAAAGAGTGCAAGAAAGATGTGGAGAATAAAAGGAAACCAAAGAAATGTTCTTACATTGGAAAAAAATGTGACTGGAAATCTCCCTTATTGATTATAAGGAAAGAACTACTCCCTAACAGCAATTATGGAGTTCCACTTTGCTTGACTTTTTTTTCCACTTTCAGCAGGTGATGGGAGGAAAAGCTTGATTTAGCTGTGGTTAGCATTCTCCCATAGGAAATGTTAGAAATATTAATAAATATATATTGAATTGTACTCCCAGAAAAATGTACAAGGAAATTGTCTTGAGGTATATGATGAAAATCACGTTTTACCTATAAACAGGAAAGAGGAATTGTTCCACTTCAAGCTTTGTGTGAGACTGTGTGTTGGCTTTTAGAATGTGATTGCAAAGAAGCACTGCAGAAATACTGTGCAGATGAGTCATTTTATCCACAAACAGAAATATGGCAAAGGTATCTGATTCTTAGCAGGGATTTCGTTAATCATGCTTAAGTTATTCAAAGAGTAAAGCAACCAGTCTAAAGTTCCTATCATAAAGCTTCCAAAAATCTTAAGCTTAATTCTTTCATTGTATCATTGTTAAGTACTTGAGTGATACAGGGAATGTAGATAACACAAAGGGAAGGCATCCTGAGACAATGCACAAAATCTAAGATTTATAGTTGAGGTCCATGAGTTTTTTTGGGGTTATTTATCTGCTTGTTTATCTGAACAACTATCTGAAAAAATATCAGTTTATTTATCTGAACAACAGAGATAATTAAGTTTGTCAATATTAAGCTTTTAAAAAGATGCAGGTTACAATAATTTGATACAATCATATCCTATGCAAAATCAATGGTCATTGCTCCTAATCATTTAAAGATGATTGTGTGACTTGCTTATAATTGTATTTGTCCTGTCCATGGTCATTCCTGTGAAACAAAGTTATTTTAAATTGAAGGTTCTTACCTTGGGGCCTTTATCTGGTGCTATGAGTTGGGCTGAGAATCTATCATATTCCAATTATTCATCTAATCGTACTCTATGCCATAATATAAGATTGATTTTTCTTGAGTTATGTGAATGTTATTAATGGTCATAATATTAACTTGATTGCTGTGCTTCTAATTTAGCCACAGAATTTGATTGTTGTATGAACTACTGAGCTTTCTAATCTATTTTTTTCTGGTGTGTTTTTTTTCTCTTTTTTGCCCTTTTAGACTCTCATTGAGCTGTTCAAAATTTCAGGAGGGGAGAGGAAAAGACAGAGATGAAAAGCAACTGGATCCAGAAGAAGCCGTTGCAAAAATAACAAAATACGTTGGAGGGATAAAAGTTTGTGTGCAAAAGACAGTTCTGAGAAGACCTTTGTCTGAGGCCCTGGAGTCTCCTTCTGTATCACTTAATTGAAATCAGAATTAGCAACAGGGATGTTTGCATATTATCAGCATGATCAGGACAAAGCCTGTGGTGCTGTGGGCAGACTTACAATAGAAGGAATTGTGGTGTGGTGTGGGAAGATAATGGAGAACTGATACAAAGGCCCACAGGGACAAAAGCAAAATTATTTAGGTTTAAAATAATTGTAACATACATTTTATAAAAGGCAGCTGGATTGCAAACCTGGATAGATTTTTCTTATTAAAAGGTATGGTTCTGGTTTGATTTTGATGCTGGCATGAGGCTTTGTGGACAAACATCAGCACCACCACAAAAACTGAGAAACAATAGTTCTTTGTACGGGGGGAAATTATTTCCTGAACTGTAGTATATGCAAGGTTTTTACTCAATCCAATTTTAGTTTCCTGCAATAGTTCTTCTTCTCAAATATTTGGAGGTGACAAACCTTCACTGAAAACTTTAATACTATTTTGTTCATAGGCATATATTTTCTCAGCTAACTGTAGCGCTGGTGAAAGCTGCCAGATTAACACCCTTTGACACAAAAACTCTTTGTTTATTCACCTAATAGGTAAAATATAATCAGTATTTCAGTGTGCTCTGTTCCACAGGCTGAAAGGCCAGGCTGTTGTCCTGGAAAGCCTTAGCTATAGGAAAGAAAAAGAGGGAACATCTTTCTCTAAAGTGTAAACAACACTTGGTTTTAAAAACAGTTGAGATCCTGCGGTAGACCACACAGCTGAGGGACATGAGAGTGCTTTTATTTAAATGTGCTAGCTATTATGTAAGTATTTTAAATGAGATGGAGTGACTTCTTCAGAAGCTGTATCTTATTTATACGGTTTTCTCAACAGCAGTAAGATTACAAATTATTTGATTATTTCTCAAACCCTGTGCATAAGTCATGGGGAGTTCTTTCAATCAAACTGCTGTTCACTGATGGAAATACCCTACTTTAAATGCCTCAGTGCATTCCAGGGTGGCGATCAGTGTGAATCAGATGGAGAAATACAAGAAGGTGAGAAATTATAAGAGAGAATATTAGTTACACACTGATAAGGAAAAGAGAGCACATAAAAAACATGAAATAAGGACAATCATGGGCAGTAAGGTAGATCCTGGATTTTGTTGTAAATATGGTAACATATGCTATAATTGGAGGACCAAGAATGGTATATGATAGGGAGAGGCAGGAACTATTGGGTCTGACAGGCAGAGTAAGTAAAGTGCAAAGAAATAAACTCTTGCCATTCTTGGCATCACAAGGAAAGCTTATAAAGGTGGGGAGAGATAATACAGTATTTCTCTCACTCAGAAATCTTGTACAAATCAGGTTGCCTTCTCCACTTGACATTCTGTCAGCAGACAGATGGGATTTCGTAAAGAGGGCACTTATATGACGAAGGAACAGGGTGGCCTACAAAACCCATGCATTTGTAGTATCATTTTAATGTTATATTTTAACACCTTTACCCCTGACCTGGAGTGGTTGTGTATGGCTAGAGGATGCAAAACAGCAGGAATAAAGGGAAACTGGCTTGGTAGAAAGACAAGTGTTTTTCACCAGGAGGACAGTCAAGTAGTGGAGAAAGTTACCCAAAGATCTTGTGAAGTGTCTATCCTTAGAGATTTCCTAGACCTCGCTAGACAAAACCCTGAATAATTTTGTCTGGTCTCATAGCTGACCCTGTTCTCAGCAGTAAGGTGAGCTAAAGAGGTCCTGATGTCCCTTCCAGCCCAAATTATCCTATGATGGTCTGTCTTCAAAGCTCTCCTCTAAGAGGTTTTCGGACTTACTCAGACATATATTCAAAAGAGCATGTCTTTTATCCTTCAACCTATAGAGGTTTTTCAGAAACTGGCTGTGAGAATAAACCTGAAGAGAAGTAGTAAGTCTATTCTTCTTCAGGGTGGTTTTTTCTCTGCAACTTTCAAAACCTGCCTTTTTTTTGGTCTTTATTGAAAGTCTTCTTAAAAAATTAATTTTTCCTTTTTCCTTTGTTTCTTCATTACTTGTTTGTTTCCTTTCTTCTTGGATTTTGTTATTGAATTTTTAAAAAAAGTAGTTAATATCCTTCCTGCCCCTTGTCCCAAGAGTAATAGACATTTTGGACTTTCACCAAAGAAGATGAGAATGTTTCTGTTTTTCCAGCTCACATTCTACTGGATACATAAACAGATAAAATAATAAGTATAGATTTTTTTTTTTGGGTTTTTTCTTTTGTTTTGGTTTTTTTTTAAGGTAAGAGGGTGAAAAAAACCAACTTTTTCCTCCCCTAATTATTTTAGTGTTTAGAGAGAGGTTCAGAATATCTTCAGTCTTAAACACTTGAACAGGCATGAAGATTCTGTAAGACTTTTGTTTACACAAAAGAAGAAAATAATTTCCAGATTAAGGCATTTCTTTGTAGTTGTCTAGAGGAGATTTACATGTCTAGGTTCCTGTTACAACCACTACACTCAATGGAGCTGCAGTGTTCAGTTATCTGGTATTAGTGAACTGTTTTAGAAGCAGCCAAGGCACTTCTTAGTTACTATTGAATGTACTGTTTAGATATTCCCAGACCATAAATGGTCCTGAGATGCCTTGCTCACATGTGGATACCTGTACAGAATCTCACTCAAACTGACACACTTCTGAAGATATTATACTAAGAGGAAATCTGATTCTTCTCTTGAGATAAGGGAAAGGTGCAGTTTTATAATTAACTAAAAAAATTTATTCCTAAATTATTAACTGGTTGTCTATCTGCTCCATTATATATAAGATGATATATCTTCACAGGACACAGCCATTAACCATCCAGAGGAATATTATTTTATTTTAAATGCTTTTATTTTACAGATTTTCTTACATACTGTTTTACAGTATTTTTGTATAAACTAGATACATACACTTGCATGGACTTTTGTTTTCCTAGGAAATTAAGTACACTAATGTTGTCAAATGGTACTTTGTGCAGCATCATTTGGCATTTTAAATTCATTAAACCCATTTTAATAGAGATCTTTGAACCAGGACAAAATATAGACTTTTAGGAGTGGAACTGTGTTAAGCAAAATAATTATGTGTGTTTAAGAGTTGTGTTTTTTTGGACAGTGTCTTCATGGAAGTGTTTCAGCTGGCTTTGGTATTACTTACAGTTAAGGGGTGACTTAAATCAGGAAACATGGAGCAAGGTAAAGCTGGGTTAAGTGTATCATTACCTGGAGCACTTACTGCTGTCTGTGGTATATCAAACAGAGAATGGAATCTGAGTAAGCCAAAATTACTGACTTGAAGATGATACATAAGAAAATGAACAGAAATAGACAAAGTCCTATTAGATTATAAACTAGCTGTGGGAGAAGAGAGAGAAAGACCCATCTTTCAGTGATTCCATAAATAACGAAGTTCATGACTTGAGTGCTGTGTTGTAATATTCCAACCTTATGATCAATTCTAGAAGGATCTACTGCTTAGTCTTAGACATACTTTTCATAGCAGCTGAATAGATGTCCAGTTTCTCAGGTCAAGTGACTTCAAATTAATGGTCTTCTAGAACTGTTTGACAGGATCCATGAAGACTCTGCTATCATCTCACTGCTGCCAATTTCCAATATCATATACGGCTTATGTACATATCTGCAGAAATAAAACTTATATATTGGTTACTGAACCATTTAGGAGAGCACCATACAAATCAGTGGGGTTTTTGCCTCTCACAGCCCTGAAGACAAGCTGTAAAGTAAAAATAAACCTAGAAAATTACTAGCATAGTATGGTAACAAAATATGATCTTCAGTGAACCAGCCTGTTTTGTCCTTTGTCCTTGACTGTTTGCCAGAACCTCCTGCCTGATCCATAGGTAAGTGCATTTAACTCTAATGTCAGTAGTCTTCATTTTACCTTCACAGGGAAAACAAGGTCTATTAATGAGGGTGTGTTTCCAGGACATGCAACTCAAAACTTCAGTCTGACTCTAACATAGTTGCTCTAGCATAGTCATATTGTCCATAGGGTATACCTGAGCCTTTCATTCACACTCTTCTTTCTATCGTTTGTTTTTACATAGACAAGTAATAAACACTTTTTTTCCTGCTGAAAATTGTCTTTAATCTCCACTTAAATGATTTCCAGATGCTCACCGTGCACACTGATGCAAACATATTCTGGATAACCACCTCCATTACACAAATCCTCACCTTACCCTTTAGAGCTCAAACTTTCTAGCAGTAAATCAAACATTTAGTTTCCAAGATTGCCTAACATGGCCTTCAATCCGATAATGCATTAACCTTGTTTTTTCACATATCAATATTTTCTACTTTAGATGTCATTCATATCTACTAACCACAAAGTATAAGATCTATTAATTTATTTGTCTTCATGCTGTTTGAAATCCTGACCCAAAAAGAAACCTTCAAGAATGACTGTGCAACTTTAAAATAATGAATGTATGTTTTTTAAAAACCACTTTAACATAGATTACTTTATACAGAGGTATTTTAATTGCAGCACACCTTCTGTTTTTAAACTGTCTAGTCATATAAGATTTTTTCACAGCTGCCTTGACTCATTTAGTGCACGATATAAACCTTTACTGGAGATAAATAAGGTTCATGTAGTAAAAGAGACTGTTGTCTATCAGTTTAATAACTCATTCAGTACAAGGAGGAAAATTAATCAGGAATTGATTTTAGGAAAATGAAATTAGGAGTGTCCAATTACCACCTCTAATGTGAGCAATTGAAAAAAATCCTGGAAAAACGTATTCTATTTCTTTGATTGGCATGGATAACTGAAATGGAGCCTTTCCTTGGTGTTTAATTCCAGAATCATCTTCTTCATTTCCACAGTAGAGGACTTGAAGGTCTGATTTGCTGCTGTGACAAAGCGGTGCTGTCACAAATTGAGAACACTGTGCCTTGAACACTGCATTTTGTAAATTGTTATGTACACAGGCAAGGAATGCCTAAACATCTGTACCTAAAACCCTTTTGACTATGATCTCTCTGTACTGCAAATTCCTTCTCTGAAGAAAAAAATTCTCTATTGCTTCACATGGAGAGCAAATGCATAAGGTGAAAGAGATGTTGAGCAAATATAGGGTTCTATAAAGGAAACTATAGTCTTGTAGAGAACTTGATAAGGAAATCAAGAGGGTTATAAGGGGTAAAGTAGTGTGCAGTACATAAGTCAGGAGGTCTACTAAAAAAAAGGTGATAAAAATATCTAAAATGGCTTAGAATCAGATAAAGATTTTGTATACCATGAAGAAAGGAAGTCTTAGGCACTTTCAATCAGGAATTGAGTTGTACTGTGTACTCACAAGAGAAGCAGAATAAGATGCTCTAATCAATCTCAATTATTGCTTTTCTATTCTAGGGTGCCTGAAACAGGGTACCCTTTGTCACATAGGATTGCTTATGTTGTTAAAAAATAATCTACAGCTGTCAATTCCCTCTGTGTAATTCCTGTTACAAATATGAGAACTTAAGCCTACATCAATGTCTTAATTCAGGAAGCAAAAGAATAAAAAACCACCTTTATTTAGAAAAGAGTGCCCATTGATTTGCAATCAAAGCTATTAAGCCTAAGCGTGTCGGTACTAATGTTAAAGGGCGAATGGAAGTGACACCTGGGAACTACAGTATTTAGTCACTTGGTGTCTGTGCTACACTTTTGTCTAAAGATCACACCAATTTTTTTCAGTTCTCAAAATCCTTTGGGTGCTTCTGTTCACGTTTGTGTGATACATTTAAATGAGTATAGAGTAAGTAGTATGGAACTGTTTCTTTCCTAGTCGCAAAACCTGTGACTATCTAAACTGCCAGCGCTAGAGTGGTTGACCTTCATTTTTGGTCTTCTTGCCCTCAGTTATTATAGAAGTAACAGACACATATTTTCATAGAATTTATTCATTTCAGCTTCTAATGGATACCACATTTGTCATTTCTCAAGAACGTGGACCCAAGGCTAACTCTCAAATTATAATATTATAGAATAAATGTCATGTACGACTAAGACATGATTGCAGTTTGTTTGGATCATTTTGCATTCTATCATCAGCACACAAGAGGGACACAATATTCAGACACTGATGTGACAAATCTCGCAACAAAATGAAAATTGCAGGGTTTACTCCTTATGCAGCCTCCTGTAACAGTAGGGATAATTATGAATTTTAGGAAAGAAAAAAATACTTAATGGGAGGGGTGGGGAAAACAAGTAACCTATGATTAAGGCAGAAGCTAACAATTAATTTTATTTTAAAATTTTGATGACTTTTTTATTAAGAGCAGGAAAGATTTTAAACAGCTAAAAGGAAAAGATATCCATTTATCTGCAATTAAGAAGCCATAAAGCATATCTGAATTACTATAACTTTTTACAAAGAAAACAGAAATCATAATTAAATTGTTTGCAAATTGAATATTCCAGGAATTAAATAGTGTTCATTTGGATAAGTGGCACCTGAAGTCTACTGGGAGATGTAAGGTTAGTTCCTGCCTTGTGTCTGGTTTATGCATTCTAACACACCTTCAGCTGTGGAGACCTTCAAATTTGTCATTACTTTTTCCTTTTTAGATCAACCAAGAGAAAAGGATTCTTCTGAGCTCATAACAAAAGTTTTTGGATTTTTGATAAATTAGATATTCCACCAGCTATGGATAATACAGATTTATGTAACAATTTAAAAATAACAGTTCTGTTTAGAAAAGGTCAGCTGGATAGCTATGTCCAAACCAGTACATTACAATATTTTTAAGGAGCAACACTAACTGAACCAAGAATTTTTAATTCTCCTTCTGAACACTGTCACGTGATGACTAACTGGATGGTTTTTGCTTAATGTGTATCCTCTTGTTTGAAGGTCCCACCACCCACTGCCCTCTGTGTGGTCTTTTCAGTCTATTCTATTGTTTAAATTTTCCGCAAGCTGGTGAACCACAGGGGATGTGTATATCCACAAATAAGACAGGGATCTTTTTATGTTCTTTCACTTTGGGGTAGAAGCGAATTGAGTCTTGTACCCTTACAGGTACACCGAAATAATATCAAAAACTAAGAAGTTATCTTGAAATGTAATTAAGCTTGTTTCTGATTTTGTATAAGTGTTCAAAAATGTTTGTTCTTAACAGAACACTCTGACAACGAAAATAAACTTTCTGTCTCCTTTGGGGATTTGTACAAGAACAGGAAATACAAGAGTGATAGAAACAGTATGTGTTAAATATGTGTCATGTGCCTAGAAAAAGTTTTTCCTTCTTTGGAATTTCTGCTATGATGAAGTTTAGGTACAAATATCCATGCTGAATTTCACATGGACATAAAACAAAAAGAGAAAAAAAAAAGTCAGCTTGTATGTGTGTTCTGTTCTCGCCTAGTCTAGTTTGAAAAGCTTCTAGCCTTTTCAACATGGCTAAAAGTTTTATTCTTTATAAAGCCACCCTAAATCATGCTTTATTTGAGCTGAAGAAAAACAGAAACATGTGAATGGCCAAATGGGAAAATTCTTGAAAAGTTTATTTTAAAAATGGTTATATTATTAGCAGTAGTGGTAATATTAGATAGTGTGATCAATTAATGCCACTTGTCAAAATACACCTTAAGACTGTATAAATGAGTAAATCACCAAGAGGCCAGATTCAAAAGACACTGTTCAAACAGAATGATCTAAGTTAAACTTGTTGCATTCCAGGAGGACACAGAGCTCTTCATATATAACTCGAATTAGAGAGCTGGAATGTCTGAATAAGAATGTTTTGTGCCAAGTTATTCATGTCTGCCTCTTTTCTTAACACCAAAAAAAGTATGTTTATTTTAGTATTGTAGTATTTGGCAAACGTGAAATATGTTTGCACCTAGCCTAAGGATCAACAGTATCTCTATTTTTTGTGCACATTTACAAAGTCTGTGCTTCATGCGTACATTTACCTACTAACAAGAGCTTTCTGTATTTATAAAGGTTTATTCGGTATGGTTTTGAGCCTATGATAGCAAATTTACTTTCAAGCTTTATGTTATTTATAATTTTTGAAAGTCAAATATAATATATTTTGAGATTTTTTTAAATTGAAAATTCAAATTGAAACTAAAAATTATACTCAAAATATATACTTAAAATCATTAGAAATATTTAATTTTGCATGTAGTTATGATTGCTTAAAAGCAGCAATAAAAGTTGAAAAATTTACAGTTTCATAAACCAAGTAAAAGAAAATCACATCAGAAATAGCACAATTTTTAGTAGAAAGTTGAGAATATTGAAAAAGTTTTGATATATTTATGTATGAGATGACAAGAGAGTTACAAAAAGAAATTTTATTGTTCACGCTGCCTAAAACACAGTTTATGAATGACAGTGTCATAGAACATTTCTCTGTGTGTTTTCTGATTTTTGTTTTATACCTTGTGTGGAAAGTTATTATGACTGAAAACAGGTTTTTACTTTCTGATTTAATAGCCTTGGGTAGGAGACCACATAAACAATCTCTAACACATTACATCTTGATATAATTTTTAATTGCCATTTATCTATATATTGCTGCTTCGTGATATTTAGTTATCAGCAATTGTGTTATTCATTGGTACTGGACATTTTAAATTCTTCTCCCCTTTTTTAAACCTTCTTTCATTTAGCCTTTTCTATTTTTACCTCCTTCTCACCTTCCTTCCCCCCACCACGTACACTCCTCCCTATCGTCTCCCCATCTCCTTGTTGCGATCGATAACGAATGTGTACTTCCATCTGTTCCGAAAGAACAGAGGCCAGACCAGATGTGACCTGTGATTTACCAAATGGGACGCAAACACAAGGAATGCTGTCTGCCATATGTTGATGCAGAAACCAGTAGAGCTGGACTGGCATTTCAGCAGAGCTCTCCCACCGAGAAGCTACAAAGGAAATTCATCTGTTTCATTTTTTTTCTCCTCT
Source organism: Origma solitaria (assembly GCA_013397895.1). NCBI lineage: Eukaryota > Metazoa > Chordata > Aves > Passeriformes > Acanthizidae > Origma > Origma solitaria. Next base: position 85,926 of record VZRL01001409.1, on the reverse strand, counting down.
TCTGACCTGACAGTTCCTCTGCATGAAGTGTTTTGCAATGAAGCTGTAAGAGTTTACATCTAAATGGCTGTGCTCGAGGGAAAATACAAGAAGGCTTTTCACAGCTTATGCTTTATATTTCTGCCAGAGATAGAAGTACAAAGATGATACTTCTCTCTACAGAAAACTGATAGGTGAAGCTGCTCTCTGAAATGTATAGAGCAGAGCCCCTGGTTTTCCTCCTTGTCCTCTCCCCTTCTTTTTAGTGCACATGAAAGGGTCCTGAGTCTGCTGAAGGAAATTAAGCAGGTGTTAGTAACAGTTACCAAAAAAGATCCTTGTCTCCACTTCATTCTACTTCCAAATTACCCCACCAAAGAACATCTGGTTTCTGCTCCAAAAGAGGAAATGCACAATATAAGGAGTGATCTTTATATGTGATCTTTGGTATATTCTCATGCACTGATGCAATTTTTAATGCACAAGTTGAAAACACAAGGATGGTTTGAAATGATATTTCAAGGCCCAAAAATTCAAAATATAGCTGATGGCAAATTGGGATGTAGGGCCATCCATATGTGGGAACATTTTCAAATTTAGCATACTCATGATTTCTATTAAATAGAAGCTGACAATATTATAAAGGCCAAGAGCACTTTCAGTGCTTTTCTGTGGTTTATGTAAACTGAAGTACTATAAAACCAGCAGAGATTTCTATCCACTTATTTTCTTATAGCTTGAGCAAGAGAGCTTGAGCAGAGCAGCGGACTGAGTAATTCACTTCCAGACACCAGTTTTCCACCTCCAAGAATTGTATATAGGCAGTTTTATTATACTAGTATGGATTACAAATAAGATATTCTCTGTCTGGGCTGCTACCTGAAATTTTGGGGTTAATGTTTATAGTTTTGAATGTTGCAGCTAGACGAATCTTAGGCTTTAAGATCCTTGAAGATAACTTTTTAATTCTGTGTGCAGACTGAATCTAGCATTCCACCCTGATATGGCTATTCCTTTATCAGTATATTAATGGCTTTATAGACTACAACCTCTAAACACTACATTTTTTTGAAATAAGAAGAAAAACAATATTCAGAAGAGAGAGAAAGCCCCAAGATCCTTGGTAACAATGTTCACAACTTGCTTTTTTCCCCCCCTTGTGATGTTCCTCCAATATCTCTAAATGATTAGGAGGTCTAGAGCATGTCCAGGTTTGATACTCAATTTTTCATCCTCCCTGTTCAGGAGACATATATAACAATGATTGACTTCCTCTTTGTACAGTGTAGAAGGGGTGATGTCAGGTAGGTGTGAGAGGGAAGCTAAGCAGCTTTCCTCAAACAGTGAGAAGCCTTTTTCTAAGTATATTTTAAACCACTCACTTGCACAGTCTTCTGGGTTCTGTCTTGTCACTTATTTAAATCTCTTTGGTTTCTCTGTTTTATTGGGGTTTTCTTGTGGGGGTGTAGTGTTGTTTGTATGCTTTGTTTTGTTTGTTACTTTTTAATTTTTTTTCCTCTCTGACACTAAGAGCAGAATACCCAAAATAGTGCATCAGAGAGAGATAATTTTGCCAAAAGATAAATCTACTTGCTTCTGCTTTATTTCTTTGTTGATAGGCAGTGATCAGTCATTAGCAAGCAGACTGTCAAAACAACTTTAGCAAAGACAAAATCCTTTCCAAATGAGAATTAATGGCGAAAAGAAAATGATCTTTTCATATTCTCAGCTCTCATAATGTATGGCAATTTATCTCTAGGAAGGGTTGGGAATCAATTAAGCATGAATGATGTATAGGAAGGTGGAATGTGACCTTAGCAAGTTGTCTTGTCTCTTGTCTTGATGTTTCCATCTGTTTTGCACAAAAAATGTTCTGATAATGTGGTAAGGAGGTAGATATGATTTCCGAGGGAACAGTCATTATGGGCCACTATCTTCCCAGACCTGATAAGTTTAATCCAAGTTGCCTGGGAGGTAAGAAGTAATAAAATATTTTATCTGAGACAAGTGCAAAAATACTCATAAACGCAAAGGTTAATCACTGCACCAAAAGAACAGATGAAGGAGACAGGGCAGTTTTATGTGTCTCTATATGATGTCCTTATTAATCATGGTGCCCCATTTGCTTTAAGTATGCCTCACGTATTTTCTTTTGAAAGCCAAATGGATAGACAGAGAAAGAAATAGAAGACTATTGCTGTCACATGTTAAACAGTTCTGCCTTTCTTGTATCACATATTCAAGGGATTGCATTACAGCAAAGATCTATTCTATTTCATTCAGTGACTGACCAAATATTCCCTTCAGATAAAAACCCAAACTTCCTCTTGTGTGTTTTTTGAAAAAGAAATGAAATTTGAAAGACTACTGATTAAGAGACTGTGGAAAGATGGCTGGGGGTTAAATTAGAGGAAACTGAGAGGTTATATCCACATGCTAACAGAAGGTATAACAGTATGGAAATTATAGAGTAAAATGCAGGTGCTACTCCCTGGATGGAATGCAGTTGGCAAGCTTGAAAACTCTTCCACTGTGATTCCCCACACCCACAATCTCCAACCCCAATTCCCGCAATTCCCCACACACACAATCTCCAACCATAGCACTTGCTAAGGGGGATGGAATGGAGGGTGGAGTGGAGTGAAGACACCTCAGCCAGGCTCTGTTGAAATCCTTGCAGGGAGGGGAACTCGATGGCACTTTGCAGCTGAGAAACTGCATAGCACCTGTCAGCCAAGGGAGACAGGAGATGTCCTGCTGCTGAGCCAGCTGCTGTGGCGAAATCATTCTCCTTGGATGAACTTGGTTCATTGTAGCCTATTTGTAATAGTAACTCACACCTCCACCCCAAATTTGCCCACCCCCAGATACAATCACCCCTCACTGGGCGTGTGTTCTGTATATTTTTGGCTGTATCTTTAAAAGTGAAATGAGTAATCATGTTATACAAGAATTACACCAATCAGTGACAAAGGTATTTATGACTAGAGTCACTCATTCTCCACCTAGCATGCAGAAATAGCATAAAAATAAGTAGAGAGTAGGGATAAGTTAGGGAAGACTCCATTGTAACTGCTGGGATCCATCGGCAGGCTGAACCTGTCGTCTTCATACAGACACCTACTGGAGATGAATCATACTCTGTTCATGCTGGATACTTTTACTGGGGATTAGAGCTTGTCTGTGCATTGCTTTGAATATGTTTTTGCAGTCAGATATCATCACCAACAGCCCTCTAACCTTAACCAGTCACAATTTTGTGTTAAGAGAGTGCTATTCTGTAAACTCTCAGAGTGAGTCCTTCATGAGTGCTGCCAGTCACTGGCAGTGGGTAACATAATCGAATAAAGTGAAAGACCCACTGAGGGGTCTCCCTTATGCTGTTGGTGTGTGTTCCTGAACAAGGCAGCTGAGCCACCCTCTGATCCAACAGGACTGCTCAGTAAAATATCCCCCTAATAGGACTCTGACAGACTGGTTGGCACAAGGGTCTTGGCTTTCCTAGGGACTGACAAACAAATCAAGCACTAAGGATTGAGGAAATCTCCCCACACCAAGGATTAAGGAAATCTCCCCTTTTCGTGTGGCAGAGACACAGGAGTGCTCACACTGAAGTGATATGATCTGTGTGGTTGGTCTATTAGCTGCAGGGGCATGTCTGGATGATTTGGCTGATGGTAGAGGTTAAGGGTTCAGATTTGGACAGCATCCAGTTACAAGGATATTTCTCATGGGAACTGTGGTGGCATCAATACTATTTAAAATCATCGTTAGCAGCTTGGACAGGACAGTAGGATAGACTGCATCCTCAGCAGGTTCATGGGTGACATTAAGATGAGCTCACACAGCTCAGCAAAAACACATGCATAGTTTCGCCAGGCAGAGTTACTCCATGCAACAGTGCATGCTTGGGGCTGCCTGGCAGGAAAGCAGTTTTGCATAAAGGACATAGTAGTCTCAGTAGACAAAAATTGTGCATAGATCAGCAATGTACCCTTGTACCAGCAAAGGCTAACCTCAAGAGTGTAGTCAGTAGGTCAAAAGGAGTGATTATTTCTTCTTTGACACATAGAGACCAAATTTAGAACACCATGTAAAATTTTAGGTTTGTCAGTACAAGTAAGACATTGACAGACTAGAACAAGTCAGTGGAAGGCTATCAAGATGTTTCAGGGGTCAGAGCACCTGACATATAAATGAAATTTGTTCAGGCTGAAGAACAGATTAAGTGGAGATCTAATGTCTGTCTTCACTCGACCAACTGGAGGATAAAAAAAGACTTTAACTTGGCGGTCCACATCAAAAATGCAAGAAGCAATGACCACATAATGCAATAAAGGAAATTCTAGTTACATAAAAGAAAACCAGAATATTTCTTCCTCAAAAGTGTGGTAACACACTGGCACAGGTTGCTCAGAGAGGATGTGGAGTGTCCATGTTTGGAGATCTTGTCAACTTTACTGGAAAGATCCAATGTAAGCAGGTCTATTTTCATATGTTTGACTTAGCAGATAGTCCTGCTCTAAACAGATAATGGGTTGAATGATTTCCGAAGGTCCAGTCTAAACCGTACCAGTATTCCATTATTTGAGATCTCCTTTCCATTCCCATTCTTCCTGTGAAATGTTGTTCACAGCAGATGCCTATATATCTCTCCAACTGAAATGTAAGACTTTTATTGTTTTTTTGGATCATAATGGTAACTTTATTGAAGCTCTCATTTTAAGCTACCAGACTAATAGTAAGTAGACTGTGCAATGTCAAAGACTTCCTACAAATCTAATGTAAAAATAAATAAAACACAGGGAAAGAAACCAAGACAAAGGATGGTTTTATCTTACAGTGCACTGAGAGGCAGATAGTATTTTCAATAAAAATTAAAACAAGAATTACTGTATTACATATAATTCTTCATTAAAGCTTTGAATGCCAAGACTATTTATGAATTTGGGACTCCTCTGATTCACCTTCAAATGAGGACTTTGCTTAGATGTCCATAATAATGGGATCAAAATAAAAAGTTATATCATGATTCTGAATTTCTAATTCATGTACATTTAAAAACAAAGTCCAACTACCTCTTTTAGCTTTTCTGCATCTCAGTATAAATCCTTCTGAACAAAATTTGGTATCTGCACTCTGTAGCATTCATGATTTATCTAACCTAAGTTCAGACTATTTTCTCCGAGAGAGCACAATTTCCAGTTCTGTATTATGTAGTTACTGTAAACAGCCATAGGCTGTTTGAAAGGAAAGGCATTCAGGATGATTTTGTATTTTAATATAACCATTACAAATAGCTCAATACTTTTTTCTCCTTTATTTTTTATTTTGAACTTAGTAATATTTTGCCCATGTGCTAGAAAACAATGTTATTTATGTTCCCCAATATGAGGAAAACATGAGACTAGGTCTCATTTTCAGCACTGGCCTGGAACAGGATTTGAGTTACAGCAGTTCATAAATGACTTCATTTATATTTTATGCTGCAACACCGAATGGATCCAGTAACCTCTTTGGGGAAAGACTAGAAAATAGTCCCAAATGCATTACCTAGCTTATTACATTATGGGCTTTGTGGTTCAATGTCATAATAAGAAATTGAAAATACCCAATCAGAATGCTTTAATTGGCTTTATTTTTTAAGAAATAATCTACATTGTAGATTTGAAGAATCAAGTAATTATTTTTGGAGCTAAGAATGCATAGAAAACAGTTCTCATAGAAACAGAAATTGGAAAATTAATTGATTGAAATGGAATTTGAGAGATTTACTAAATATAGCTGCCTGTTCCCGTAGTCTGTGGATTGAAAAGAAAATATTTCTTGGTGTCTTTAGTGTCAAGTCTATAGTTCTGACAGTGTTAGAAATTGTAGATCTTCTTTTCCTATTAACAATAAATATCAGAAAATATATGTAAACAATTTTACATTTTTTTCTTTATCATACATAGTTAAAATTTTATTATAATGGAAGGGTCAAAACCCTTAGAGAAATAAAAGAATTATTATTCAGATTTTGATTTAAATGGAGGAAAAAAAAGAAATTTTATAGAAATCCTTCTTTGGGAGAAAAACAAAACAAGAATTATTGAGCCAGGTTTAAAGAGAGAAGGCAAATATACTTCATACTGTATTCCAAATCAATTATTTACAAAGATAACTGAAGTACATTTGGACAGTGTAGCAGTGGGTTCTCTTTAGGAACCATCTAAAAGTGGATCTATAAATGAAATCTTCATCATGTTTCTGTTCTAAACTAGCCACATGAACTACCTTTCTAGTAAACAGCAAGCGTTTCCAAGAGGCGATGACTCTAATCTGCCTCAGGAATTCATTCAAGATAACCTAGCCCATCCTTTAGGCTTGAATGAATTTCCCTTTTGAGATCCATTTCTGGTTTTCTCTCTATTGGCTATAAAAGCAGCCTGGGTGACTATCAGGCTAGACAGATTAAATTACATGAATGGGAACATATCTCAAGCGCTGTTTAATCTGTTTTTCATTTACTTACTTTTCAGAGTTCTCATGTGATCTAATCAGAAAATAATTTTGAGCTAGTATGGCCTTTTCCATATGCTGTGAAAATGTTGGTATTTAATGTGCATTAATGATGCTATCAACAATTTTTGAACAGTTCTAAGCCCTTAAGAGGAAGAAATTCTTAAGCTGAAGGCACTGAATTCAAATTCACACTGGTTGTAAATTGTCACCTATACAATATTTTGTTTATATGATCTTCAAAAACGTGCTTTTCTTCAATTCAAGGATATAACCTTTGAGACAGGGATATTACCCATAAAATTTAGGCTCTGAGTCCAACAGTGTATGAAGCAAATATTTTATGAGTATCCAGATCCTAGGAACTCAGTGATTTTGAGTCTGATTTTGGGAGAAGCTTCTGGTTCTTAATAGAATACAAATAATAAAGTCATTATGAAATAAAAAATACAAATACTGCAAGTAATAACATTTTTAATACAAAACTGTGACCTCTTAAAATGAACAGATAAGTAAATGCTACTATTTAACAACTAATTTTGACTATAAAGAAGCTATTGCACAGTTAATAATCCTAACAATAGTTAAATGTAAATTTCTTAGTCAGGGAGGTTTTCTAGATTTTTCTTCTTGCCAGAAATATTCCCTTTTTCTGAAATGTCACTTTGTGCTCATTATCCTCAAACAAAGAAACATGGAGTTGTAAGCTCCTGTCTCAAAAATTTGCCCTGTAAATGTCAACAATGTTTATCAGTAGAATGAAAAACCTATAATGTAATCATATTTTGTGTAGTCCTGCATACACAGGCCATTAATGCAGCCTTGCAGCTGAAGTTCAGTTCAGTAAAATGTGTTCTTTAAGTAACATTTTTTGTTATATTTTCAGTTAATTGGTCACCAATTCCCTCTTTTTTTTTTTTTTTTTAATCTCTTGGGATATACTTATGTGTTACTGCAAACTTCCACTTAATCTCTTTCTGCTATCAAGTCAAAAAGATTTTAGAAATACTTCTCTGCTGCCTGTTACAGATACTTCCTCATGCATGCTGTCAATCTTGTACAAAACAGTCTCTAAGATTCCTCTCTTTGAGAAAAGATAGAGGAAAAAAGATAAAAAAGATAGAGGAAACCTGGTCCTACAAAAACCTACTGTCTTTAAAGTAAGATCCATTGTCTCCATTCAATAGGAATATTGAGTTGTTGATAATGGAACAGAATTTCAGCTGTTGGTGACTATGCAATCTCAAATTATAGGCATCAGAATTCATATTTGCGATTTACAAGATCTATGTTTTTTCCCATTTGAGCTGCAAAATATGCAATGGACACCTTAAGATTCAGCTGCGTCTGAAACTCCTTCAAAGCATAATTTCTAATACCTGGGACACAAAATTCATAATCTAAATAAAATTGATTTAGAAGTACAATATAACTTTCACAGATAAAATATTTCAAAGTTCAGCTGAACTGGTAAGTCCTACTTTTAGTAATGAGAAACCAAGTAAAAGTTGCCTTTCAGATTTTGAAGCAATGTACAGTAATGTGCACATAACACCTGGACTTAATTCACAAGTACTGGGATGCTGAGTGATGCTTCCTACATGTTTCAAGCTGTGGTCATACCACTTCCCATATCCCAACACCTTGTTACCACATTTCTCCTAACATAGAATTGATCAAGGTCTAAGATGTTAAACAGGCATTGTTTTTGACCTCTGACCAGCAATACAAAACTACCTACAAGGAGTTAGAGCACTTCATTTCTCCACAGTATATTACCAAGGTTTTCCAGGATTTAGATATTTGCAAGTCTTTTTAGCTATAAAACCACCTCCAGTGCTACATCTCATTTAATAAAAAATAATATTTTCAAAATGTCTACAAGCTGAAAGTCTAAATGCTCACTCGTATGCATTAGGTGGGAAATTCTTTTAGGATATTTTATTGCCCTGGTTTTAAAAGTGCATTTTCCTGGTAGTGAAGAATGAAAACTTGTAGTTAAGCAACACAGGTGTTAACTGTGACCATGACTGCAAATGATACCAAGTACTACAGCTATTACTTCTTTCAATATATTATAATCCGCCAGTTTTGTGAACCCACAATGTAATTTTCAAGCAGGTCAAGTAACGGCAGATGCTGAAGAAATACAGATTTAAGGGTCATCTGTGCCTCATTTTCTAACTGTTTTTGTACCTCTTTCTTTAGACCTTGCCTTGCCATTAAAAGAAGTGACTTGTTGATCAAACAGCTATGAGAATTTGGGTCTTTATTCCCACTAGTCCTTGACCATTTACGCTTATACCTACAGTATATAAGATTGAAGTACATATAAAAACTAAAGAACAGTGTTCTTCATGTACTTATGACTTAATCTGGAAGACTTTCTTAGGTTTCATGCTCTCCAAGTACCCTTTCTTCTCCATTTCTTCTATAAATTCTTTTCTCATTTAACTTTCCTATGTGGGTAGTCCTGTCTTGTTTCTATCTTAGACATGAAGCTGTCAGCAATGCACTGAAGCAAGGTATTTTGGTTCCTGGGATGGGTAAAGTCCTTCTTACTGCGTGGGAGATGTTGCTACGTTGCTACAAAGTGCAATCCAAACTGCACAGCTTGCCTGGAAGTGTGAGAGATCGTCAGTGGTTTGGTTTAAGGACATGGAAGCCTTGTTTGGCATCTGTCTTTGTTTTCCTTTCTCAGTGGGGTTTAACGTGCAAGCATTAATTTGTGGTATACTAGGCATCAAATAGGAAATGTTATTTTTCTACCCTGCTCATAATAAAACACAACTCTTTCATATTTCTAAACCCACTAATTTAGGGTTTGTGGCATTTCTATACAACTTGCACTAGTCCTGACATATTTTTCATACCCAAATTTTCTAAGTAATATATCTTAAAATATCTTCAATTACATGAAATATGCATATATGGACACATACTGACACATAGAGGATTCATTTTCATGTGTGTATTTCTTGTTTTATAGGATACATTTTTTCTTGGAATTAACTGATGCTTATTACCTGGAGTGACAAAATCCAGTCTACTACAATTTATTATTCATAAATATTTCTGATTAAAGTTGTTCTAATACATAATTTTGTCAGAATAAAATGTGGGGGAAATCATGACTTCTGCTTAAAGTTTAGGCTTTTACCTTCCAGAGAAGATAGCAGCTTAATCATTGAAATACAGACACCTCTGTAATACCTTTCACAAGTGCTTTCCTCTCAAAGGTCACAAGAGTATTTTCTTGCTCTTGCAATAAATGATGGCAAAGTTTCCTAAAAATCTTGTATGGAGAAACACAGGATAAGCCTCTTGATGGACAGAAAGGAGGTCAGTAACAAAAAGGACAAAAGGATCCAGTTAGGAGTTTTTTGCTTCAGTATTCGCACATCAGGCAGGCAATCGATAATCTACAATAGCAGGGAAACAAATTCCAACATGAAGTCTCAGCTTCTGCAGTCTGAGGCAGCTGAATGAAGCTACAAAATAAACTGCCTGTGAAACCGTAAAATTTTATGCAGCATAGAGATCTTAGGGAGATCCTTGTGAAAAGGAAAAGATATAACTTGAAGATTCTGTGTTTTGGCTTTGTTTCTTTTAGTTTGAGGGTTGTTTCTAGGAAAAAATTCAAATTGGAAATGCTTTTAAACCACCAAATCAGATGCATTTCAATACTTAGTTTTCCAAGGAAGCTCTGGTTAGGGCATATTTAATCCAAGAACACTGTTTAAGACAGGAATACAATAGCACTGAAAACAGCCAGAATATCTGCCTCAGCAGTGATATTCTTCCAAGAAAATGCACACATCACTGTCAATGCCTGCTTAAATAAAATGTTGCTAGTTATTTCCTGTTATCTGTAAAAACATCCCTGCTCATTCTGTCAATGTGCAAAACCTTTTGAAACCCCTGCAAATACCACCATGTCCTCGCTCATATGCCATTCATCTTGCCCACAAAGGTGTCATCGCAGCAAAACACGCAAAGAGTGGAAAGAAAGAACTGCCCTCCTGTCCCAAAACTCCTTCAAATTATACGGTACATCTCAAACTTTGGGAAATATGGATAAGGTATTCCTGTGCTCACTAAAACAGTCACAGATTTTTCATCTGCAAACAGTAACAAAAAGCTCCTGTCTTGCAAGGGCATGTTAGGCTGTCAGAGCCAGTTGAACTGTGGTGGTCATTGTAAGGACACTGGAAAAGGGTTAGCTGGCACCTTTCTTATCAGCCTCATCAATGAAGCCAAGGGAAAGGAATTCACTAGTCTGATGCAGGAAGAAATCTAGGGCTACACAAAAGGAAATACACTGAGAAATCCCTGGAATTACACTTCAATTAGATTGATGCTATTTTTGCTTTTAGACTTTGTTTTACAATTAAAAGCCTGTCTGTGCTAGAAATTAGACTTTATATTTAGAGCTGCATAAGGCACTATTTATAGCACTTTTTAAAATAAGTATTTTGGGGGAAAAAAAACCCCTCAAAAACCTTTGAATACCTAATATAACATTATTTTTTGTTAATATTTACTGCCATAGATGTATATATCTTCCTTTTAATCTGGTTAGCAAAAAAAAAAAAGTATATGAGTTTTAGTACACATAACTTCCTAAAAGAAAAAGCAGGAATTGCATTCTCAAATCCACATTTTTATTACTTAGATGTCATGATCTTCATATGTGTTGAGCATTCTAAACTTTTCATTGAAAGGAATCACAAATGGTCTGCGACTTTCAAATCTAGCTATTAATTCAGAATTGCCACTAATAATTTGGGAGTCAATTATTTTCTTTCTGCTACCTATGAGACAGATCATATCGATAAGAGGCAAAACCAATGATAGCATAAATATTAAAAAGATTTGGTTTACGCCATCACTATATTCATAAGCAACAGTAAAGTATTCCATGTTAATATGTTCTAGGAGTCCCTCCAGGGAGCAGGAGGGAAGAGTGTGGCAATATGTAAAACTGAACACTTGCAAGGTCTATCCTCTCTTAGAGTTGGAGAGATATATTTAATACACTTTTCCCTGTTCAGTCAAATTACCCACAATTTTCATAATCCTACTGGTAGTTTGTTAGTAGACTTATTTCTGTATTAATTCGCTACAGCAGTCTGACTGTGAAACAGTTTTCCTTTTTCTTAATCTAAGCAAAGTCACTAATAGTACTTTCACACCCCTTTTCTCCTCATTTGTTTGCCTTGAAAATATAAATATTGACGATCACTAATATTTTTTCCTATTTTTTTCTATTTTAGAATAACCTTTTTTCTTTCCCATCTTATCTAAAAAGAATCTGTCTTATCTAAAAAAAAATCTAAGATCCTTTTCTACTGCTCACAATTTAAACTGATTTTCTAGAGAATTTTATAACATTGATGAAGATTTCTGATTTGCTACAGTGTTCATAGCTAGCTTAGGTTTTGGTATTTGGAACCTTCAGCTTTTGCTTGAAGAGTTACACAGTTAAAAATCTCCAGTTCACCTCAGATTAAGGGACTGTTTTTTTTCTATTAAGATTTCATTGTTAAAACCACTTTACGTAACAGCCTAGCATGAGGTCCTGAAATGATTTTGTAAACATCATATATATGTATTTAGACAGGAGAATATTTATTTTCTTTGCTTAAATGGCTCAAACGCTCTATACTTGTGATAAATTTTTTTAAGGAGAGTGGAAAACCAGTTAAATTATACTAGTAAAGCATTCTGAAGTGCTACAGGGTTACATATATATTTAGCATTTTTATACAGCATTCATGTGGTAAACTGGCCATGTGTAGATCATTGTTTAGGTTGTCCTGTTTTTTTCCAGTCTGTTAAATTACAGAGAAAATATAATGCCAGCCAAGGTTCTGGGCCAAAATGACATTGGACCGCACATTAAGAACTGCAGTCAAACTTTGAGGTATCAGTGCAGCCTGTTTGGCAGTGCACTGCAACTGGAATGTTTCATCTGAAAATTTGTTCAAGAAGGGAATGTTTTAACCTATCTGATAGACATGTAGGAAAAACGTATCAGTTTTCCTTTTGATTAAAATAAAACTCACAAATGCTAAGACCAATATTCTGTAATGTTAACTCAGAGTCCTTCCGTTTCCTATTCTAAGTCAACTTCAAGACTCCAATAAATGGATAATTGTTGCATTATGAAAATCTCTTTAATTGTTAAAGAGGGTAAACTCCCTGTGTATATATAGCCACCAATGCACAGTTGCCTCTTTTCATGCTAAAATCTAGCTACAAAAACCTTATGGATTGCCACTGTCAAGTTTTCACTAATTCTAAGACATCATCCATCTATTGAGTTAGGGTTGGATAGCTCGATTATCGGTTGTGCCATGCTAGGGAGCTGTGGAAGCAACAACAGAATGAAGCTTTCATCAGAGCTGAATGCCGAGTCTTCAAAAGGGTCAGGGTATGTTTCTTTCTGAGTAACAGCTTTTCTTGTTTCAGTCGCTTATTGACAAAATACTAGTTATACTGACCTTACTATGTTCATTATCTGGTCAAGGATCAATAAATACCACATATCCTACAGGAAGGAATGGTGAGCTTTCAGACAGAAAATTAATATAAAAAATTAAAAGTTTATTTTATCCAAAACTGAGTTTGAATTTTATCTCATAGCAGTGTTAAGTCTCGTATACACCACTGAGAATGAGCAAAGGATCCTTGTAATCATTGAGAAGAAGCTCGACTTCAAAAATATTGGGGATAGAAACTGAAAAAAATGTAGCCTGCCAGTTTTGATCTATTTTTCAGGCTCTGAGAAACTTAGCACTAGCATCTATAAAATGTTGTTCTAATTGCTTTTTAAATGATTACTGGAATCAGCTTTGCTTGCTATAGAAACTACGGCCAAAGGGAGAATTTTATTATTAGTAGTATTATTAGACATGAAACTAGTGTTCTACCGCCACGATGCTTCATTCTTTCTGCTTTCTTATTTGATTATTATCACTTGATTCTTTCAGGAGCAGCATTATATTAACTATCAGATATCATAATGTTTAATTATAAAATATAATTAATTTTCTGCTAACCTGAAGATTGAAAAATGTATAACTTAGTTGCCTGTTATAATCACATATCTAAAAACAGAAAGCCTTGTCCTTTCTTCAAAAAAACATGGCTACTACTTGAGCATGGAAGCCTTTCACTGACACTGTGAAGCCTGTGACAGTGCATCTGATGCTTTATATTGCACTAAAATCACATCAGATGAGAGAAAACTTACTGCTCAAAGGAATTTTTATTCAAATTACAGTTGAATTTCATTGCTTTATAACCTTTAAGTTGGTTTTCTTCCAATTAGGTTTTCATTCAATTAAATATTACAGCACAGTAAGGAATGATACCAGATCAACACTTTACCGTTTCATGATAGAGCTTGTCTTGCATGGGCCCAAACTGAACAACCTGTGCAGCTGTTTAGCTCTCTTGAATCAACTTTTCAGACTGAACCACCTGAATCTCATTAATCCCACCTCAGCTATATCGTTCCAAATAGTTCCCGTTCAAATTGACAGTCTTTCCAAGAAAGAAAAATTGAAAACAACTGGCTTAGGAAGTGTACAAAGCGTATGTTTACAGTATTCTTGCCCATTTTCTCAAATTGAGGGAGCCAAATGGCACAGGAGGTTGAAACTGAACAAAAATTGTTTTAGCTTCGCATGGTTAGAAGATGAGCAGCCAGTTCATCAACTCACTGAAGCATGCAAAATTAATTTCAATTATACCTTTAATGCCAGGAGAATTCTGTGTCACTTGTCTTTTGCTTCATTTACTGCTGCAATGATTTTGCTAATCTGTCCTATGTAGTTTATTGTAATAATTTGTGCAGGCTCCTGAATATGGATTTTATAGGTAAAGAAAATTTGGACTTGATGATGGAGATGACAACAACCTTTATAACAAATACAAATTCTGTTAAAAGTTGCTAGATCTAGTGGACTTTGGACCTCAAGAAATTTTTCCTCCCCAGCCTGCTCTCACTGGCTTTGGTACACTCTTAGACCCAGTCATACCTCCTCAGTCTGATAGATGGGAAGATGCTCCAGTGTTGTGCCCTCAGGTCCTCCCAGAAACAATGTTGGGAAGCTACTCCCCATGCCTGCACAGTAACATTCATGCTGGTGCACAGGCAGGCACACACAGAGTACTTCAAACAGCCACACAGATCCACCCAGATGGAGATCAATGCCTGCTCCACCTGAGCACAAACAGCACTGGCATAACCATGCACAATACACATGTCCCAGTCTTGTTTTTCATCTTCTTCTGGTCAGAATTATGAATAAATGGAGTAAGTCGACTATGCTCACATGAAGAACACCGGTGTCTTCTATAGCTGGATCCCTAGTCCCTGGTTTCCTCCAGCAGCTTCTCCACAGACCTGTATGACCTTCATAATAATTGTCCCACTTGAACAGCTGGCATACAGATCACTTGTTGCACAAGGGATGTTGAGACAAATTCATATTCATAAATATTTACTAGAAGGATTGGTATAGCTGCTGGCACATATCAGCTCTAATAGTGAAATTTATGTTTGTGGAAGAACAAAATAAAGATGATTATAACAGAGAAAGAGACAGAAGGGAAGAATGAAAGAAAATTCTCCAAGTAACCAGACAGGAGTACCAGATGTGACTTCCTCTGGGAGTGGTTATCTGCAGTGTTATCAGGCAGTGGTGGCAAAGATGATGATCATCACTTTCCATGATTTTCCAATAGTACTATACAGTTTTCTTTGAAACCTGAGAAAATTCCCTACTGGTTGATCCTGCTTCTGGCACTGGTTGGAACTTGTTAATTGGTGTTGCACATTGATTGGCAGTTAAGAGTCTGCACATAGGTACTGCTGTTTTCTATTTATCAACCATTTAAATTACTGCAACGTACTTTGTTGAGCACCAAGCCTGATTGTCTCCACTGTAAAACTAAATTTGACAAGATAAGAAATAAAGAAAAGATGGAAAGAGAGATGTGATTCTGATACCAATGTTATCATTAAACTATTGAGAACCTACCACAACTAGAGTCTCAGGGTTTTGCAGGTGCAAGACCCCAAACTAGCCTGAAATTCTCTAGCAGGTCATTAAACACACACTTATGTGGAGCAAAGAGAACACTCCTATGGAAAATCATCAGTAACAGGGTTTAAGAAGAAAGAACAAATTAAGGTGATCAGGCCTGGGCTCAGTCAGACAAGCGTACTGACCCGCAACTTGCTTACATACCACTGGCCCTCTTTTATTGCCTTTTACTTATTTTTCCTGACACATGTTCCTTCCTTATCCACCTTGATCACCCTTCTCTCCCTTCACTCTGCCCTTAGTCCTTCCCTAAATATCCTGTAAATTTTATACAATCCTAAAATTTGCTTCTTCCTGGATCTCATAATAAATCTTATTCACATTTTGGCAATAATCTTCCGTGGGTTTGTGTGGCCTTCTGACTCCTGTTTATCTCATTGACACATCTTGGTGGATTTTATGCTAGGGACAATTGGTCTCCTTTGATACTCTCTGAGTAGCTGGTTTGGCTTGCTCTGTTTACTGATTCCTGCACCAATCATTGTTGTTTTTTTATTCTTATTCTTACCAGGCTCTATGAGCTTAATATTGTTGCCCTTCAGTTAGATAATCTTACAATGTCTAAGAAGTTGATCAAAAGTTAGTCACAAAGTTCATACATGAGATAATATATTGTACGGAAATGCTATGATATGTGGAACAAAAACATCAACCCAAACCCAGACCAAGAACACCAACATGCCCCCCCAAAACAGTACATAAAAACCACAAAACAAATAACAAAATCAAAACCAAGTGGAAAAAGAAAGATATGTATGGAGAACACAGAGTTTACAGAAGTGCTAGTGCTTATATATTCTTTATATTCGGAAGCAGCCTTACTGCGAAAACTTGCTGACCACAAAAATTAAAGATCTACCAGTTGTGTGACAATCCGTCTTGGTGAAACTATTGTTGAAGCTTGAGAAATAAATCAGAGCTGAAAGGGCCCTGGCTCCTTATTTCCTAGACTGGATGCTTCCTTGTATGTCACCTGTTCACTCTTTCATGTCAGACATTCCATATTGGAAAGAAAACCTCACAGAATCCAACTTATAAGTTCATCCTGTGCATCATTTCAGTGTCACTACCAGTGACAACTTGTTTAATGCACCACTGCAGTCCCATCACTTTCTTATATTGTTTTTCCAATAATATTGTACAAGTATCAACAGAATAGCATAAATGTCCTAGAAAATTGACAGGTATACCTATGTGCAGAGCTAAAATGTAGAAAAGCATGTGTGGGCTTCAGCAAGCACTAAACTTGATAACTGTTATGGAAAATACAATTTGAAGCCTTAGAAGTGACAATATTATCTTAAAGTCCTAAGATTTTAAAGCAGAATTTGATTTTACTTTTCCCATGAATTAAGAATAAAATGACCAGCTTTTTCCTCCTGAAAAATTTTTCTTTTGACAATAAATGCATTAGGAAAAAAATGAAATAAGAGCTTTTCACATAATGCAATTCAATTACAATATTAGAACATATATGTATGCATTTCAAATTGACTCATGTTTATTGGAAATGTAATAGAAAAATAGCTAATTGTTTAATGTCTTTATCAAACTGTTGGTTTCATAGACACTATTTGAAACAGAAAGGAAACACATAAACAACACTGGTTTGGTATTTGTAAATAAGGTCTCCACAAATCAAGAGAGTGGGTCCACCTGATACTGAAAAATTTGTGATTCTCATGTCAGACTTACTCATTGAGCAGCTTAGATAGTCATTATATTTTATCATTAGGTAGTTTGAGACTGCTGATATTTTATACTTTGGGCTTTTATCAGGTTAGTCAAAAATTATACCTTTTCCTGACCTAATTGATACATTGATATTCATGTATTTCCATATCAAAACCAAATGAATTTGTAAATGTTCCTCATCTCCCAGTAGACAAAAAAGGGCTTAGAAGATTTGGAGTGGATTTATATAAATCAGATATTGGCAAATGTTCATTCATTTAGAAGGTTTATTTCCTCAGTTGTTCTGTGAGTTTGGATTCAGCCTTAACCTTCTTGGTGTCTTGTTTAGGTAAATCTGGTTAGTGACATAAAGCATACAGAGAGCAGTGACAACTCAGTCTGAAGGGAGCAGGGCTGCTCCCACGGGACTTGACACTGCACTTGGCATGGAAACAATGGGAATTACAGAAGTCAGAGTACTTCAGTGCTTTTCCGCATGGTTAACTGTACTTGCTCTATGAATCTTTAGGGAAGTGCCTGATAGTCTTAAAGCACATATTAGTGGCTCTTAAATGTCCCAGAAAATGTTACCTTTTGAATCCCAGCAGACCATCTCTGCTGCTGAACTCTGTTGAGTCTCATTTTTCCAAGACTGTGCACACATGAATGTTGTTCAAAACAGGAGAGGAGGGGGGAGGTGGGAGAGGTGTCAAATATCTTTGTGAATCTGTGAAGTACTAGCTCTGGGGATTTGTTTTGTTTTTCTGTTTCAGACAGTCATACGAAGCTTTGCTGCTCTGTTAAAACTGCCATGCCATTGCATTGAGATTTAACATTTGGTGGAAATCAAGGTGTTGTCTCAAGAATGATATCTTGCACAGAGTAAAACTGAAAATCTCCACATGACCCCTTGTATCTGGCATTGCTGAGCCCATACCTCAAGTACTATGTGCCGGTCTGGGCTCCTCACTGCAAGAAATACATTGAGGCGCTGGAGTGTGTCCAGAGAAGCACAATGAAGATTTGAGAAGTCTGGAGCACAAGTCCTGTGAGGAGTGGCCGAGGGAGCTGGGGTTCCTTAGCCTGGAGAAAAGAAGGTTCTTTAGGGGCCTTAACTCTCTTTACAATTAAAAAGAGGCTGCAGCCGGGTGAGGGTTGGTTTCTTCTCTCCGGCAACAGTGACAGGGCAAGAGGAAATGGCCTCAAGCGGCACCAGGGGAGATTAAGGCTGGACATCAGGATGAATTTCTTCACTGAACAGGAGGCTAAATATTGTAACAGGCTGTCCAGGGAAGCGTTTGAGTCACCATCCCTGGAAGTGTTCAAGAAATGACTGGATGTGGCATTTAGTGTTCAGTCAAAGGTCTCGTTCAGTCGAAGGTCTTGTGTAGTCAATGGTTGGTCTCGATCTTGGAGGTCTTTTCCAGCCTTAATGATTCTATGATGCTATACTTGTGAAAGTGTCACTGTAAAAAACTATGGAACTGATCACTGTCAAGATAAGTGCAGATAAGTATAAAAACTACGCTTTATAGGATCATTTTATGTTTTGATATTAAATGTTTAGCGGCATCATACTTGCATTTTTCACTTTTACCTTTTCATGTTGAGTTTACCAGACGTCTCAGACTAAACCGAGTTTCAGATTTTGCTGCAGAGCAAAAAATACCTATGCTGGCAGCGACAGTGGTGACCAAACTCTAGAACTTCAATTTCTAGTCTGCAGGAAAATATACTCGTTCAAAATTCCTTTCACAAAAAATGAGAGAAAAAAATATTAGAATTTTAGATACTACAGCAAATTTTTTGAGTTTCAATATGTTTTGAAAAAACACCATGGTCAAGATCAAAATGAATTAACATTGTAACAGCTGAAATGACAACACTAGGAAACTTGTCTACCAAAAATGTTTTGGTAATCCACATATTTCCATTAAATATTTCAGATTTGTTAAAGTGACATTTCTGGGAAATCATATTTTTATCACTCCTGTTTTTTTACGCCAACTTCTGTCTTAGCTTATCTTCAGGACCAAATTCTTGTCATGATTTCCATGCCACTCTACTAATATGCTTTGAAAACCTTGGATAAGGTATGTTATTGAAGTAATGTGGTTTTTAACATTAGTGATGCATAAAATGTCAATGCATACAGAGCCCCTTCTGGAGTGTCTCTTTATGTAAAAAAGTTCAAACATGATTTAGTGAGTAAAGAAGTAATGTTACATTACATTCAACCAGGCATTCACCATGTTATACTTTCTACCAAAGGCAGAGTACATAAAAATAAAGACGACACATTAACTCATAATTGCAATGGTACTGGCGGGCCTTGAATACACACTTGAGTGCACTTACTTTTATATCTATCTTAGCTTCCTCTGTATTGTACTCTGAAACCTCTTATGAATCTGCACAAATTAGAATTGTTTTGAGTTCACTACAGATCGTTGCATGGGGAAAGCTGTATTTTTTTGCAGTTTTATAGAGTTGCTTCTTTGTTGTCTAAATATTGGTAGCTTTCCTGACCTAAAAACGCTGAGATTTGATGTATATCATATTTGCATTTGGAAGAAAAATGTGAAATCTATGTCATAGGATTCCATTATACAGAACATACACAATCAACCCACAAGTGCAAATAAATCCTTCTCTGACTGGTCTTCAAAGATAGGTTTTTTTGCAGACGATAACTACAAACTTGGAATTGTGCTGATTAATAATCTCTCTAGGAACTATTCAACAACTACTATGAATGAGAGCTTGACAACACAGACCATGTGGAGTCACTTTGGAAATTGTCTTAAATGAGTGGATCTGCTGAATGTATTAAGAAATGATTTTTAAAAATTGTTAAAAATTATTAAAATGCACTTGAAATTCTCACAGCACTTTGAGCTATGCATTTTTTGGTACTTCTTATTCATGATGAATAATATTTTTATTCCAGGTTTTCTGTTTTGCAGACAATTACATAAAACCAATATCATGTACCATTACTTTGAAATTCAGAGGTCTTTGGATCTGGCCTGCTTGTTTAAGGAGACATTTTACTAAAATTGTCCTTTTTTTTTTTTTTTTTTTAAATAAATCCGTGAGGATCATGGTTTTGTTCTGATTCTTTTGATTTTCTATCAAAAATATACTAGGTACTTCAGGCTCCGTTATGCCTCTCCAGCAACAGATTCAGAGAAAAATGAATTGTTGTACAGTATTTTCTGTTTTATTCATCTGGTTGTTGAACATTATTTTAGTGTCCAGCTGTATCCAGTAAAGAAATGGTATTTTAAAAGGACAATATATAGCGCCTACATTTTTAGAGAGTGTTAAAATACTTTAAAAAATGTAATATTAATAAACTGGCATATACTCGAATTGGTATAGTCCACAGAAGTGGAGAGCAACATTGAGCACAGCTGTGATGATTTGTGTATCAACGTTCACCATCTGTAGAATGGTCCTTCACATTTAAAATATTTTTTATGGCAATACAAATAAAGTTTACTTTTATGTTTGTATTCTTATGCTAGACTTACAAATACTGTGTTATTTCTTTTTCTATTTAAATGGGAAAAAAGAATATAAAATGAAATGGTGAATTCTGATTTCTTTTTTATTGAAGGCCTAGTAATGGAGACAACAGTAAGATAATAGTCAGATGTTGACAAGTACAAGACTAAATGATTTAGGCAGGAGTGAACTAACTATGTTATATATTATGGTATAAAGTTAAGAACTATTGCACTCAAAATAAGTGCTGAAGGGATAGACATATTTGTACAAGAAGAGATAGGTATATCTGCACAATCTTCTGAAAAATTTATCAGATCCAAATATGTTACTTTTTGGCTTTCTTACATTTGTGTTAAGATTTTTGCATATACAGTATACTTGGTGAAATGTTACCTAAATATAAGTAGTAGTCTCTTCAGCTGTGACCTTTTTTAAAACAGTTTTTAATGCTGATGCCTAATTGTGAGATGAAGTCTTCTGAAATTAACAGGTATTTGAAAAACTGGCTCCAAAGGCACAATTTAATATGTAATCACTTAAATCAGACTGTTTTAAATTAGTATGATTTGCCAGTTCCACAGCTAATATTTTAGCTGTTCTGGCAGTTGTGCAAAACTGTACATGTTTCAATGTTCAAAAACCTCCATCAGTGCCAATGGGTTAGTTAAAGCAAGGCCAGCACAGATACAGCACTTCCATTGCACAAAAAGATATTGAAACTCAACAAATCTTTTTAGGAAGCTTTTATTTAAATGCATCAATGAATTCAATGCAAGTTGCTTTATGATGATACACGATGACAACTTGAGCTTCTGAAAGAAAACTCTTTTTTGTTTTACAGTTGACTTGACGCAAATGGAAGCTAAATATCTCAGTGTTTACCAGAAATTGCTCCCTTTGTCTAAACTTCCCCATTGAACCATTTTCCTTTAGAAGAAGATACTACTTTTGAAGAAGGTACCACATCTTTGCATTTGAATGAACAGCTGTCTGGGGAATAGCTGTAATCAGATGTAATAGAATGAAGCATGCTGCTAAACCTTATGACTTCTAGATTAAATACCTGATTTTATGACATTAACCTTGTTTACTAAGTTAGCCCAAGCTTTAGTCAGAGTATAGAAGTTTCAGTCTTGAAGTTTTAAAATACCCAAACCAAAATATTCAGTGTATATATAAAAAAATTCTAACAGCTGCAAAGAAGTAATCTGTGTCAGACAAGACATCCAGGAACAAAATTCTGTTTAATGACGAATTTACAAGGATGCTTTCAGAAATTCTAGGCTACATATGCTGTCACTATATTATTATTATGTCCCATATTATTTCAGTTCAAGTGCTGTCTTAAAAGAAAGAGTTTTTCAGCATTCTCAATACATTTTCTTCTGAGGTCTTAAGTTCAAAGGTGATGGGTTTTAGACTTCTACACAGCTTGTCAATACCCATCTTTCCCAACAGAAAAAAGATGCTGACCTATGGAAGTGACTCCAAGTTGGTCACAGGGCTGGAACAGTTCTTTCATGACAAGTGGAGAGGGCTGAGACTTCAGCTTAGAGAATAGACAGCTCTGCGAAGACCTCGTAGAAACTCCTAGGACATAAAGGGCCTACAAGAAAGATGGAGAGGGGCTTTTCACAAGGGAATGTAGTGATGGACAAGATGGAGTGACCTTAAGATGAAGGTTTAGATTAGGTATCAAGAAGAAATGCCTTACTCTAAGGGTGACGAGGCACTGGAAAAGATTGCTCAGAGAGATTGTGGACTCTCCAGTCCTGGAGGTAAGGCCAGGCTGGAAGGGACTCTGCATAACCAGGTCTAGTGAAAGGGGTTCCTGCCCTCGGCAAGGGGCTGGAACTAGATAACCTTTAAGGTCTTTTTTATTACCCAAACCATTTTAAGATTTTGTGATTCCCATCCAGAATTTTGCTTGATAAAGAATTGGCTAAAACCCCATTACTTGTAGTGCGTTGGGTGACATCAGACTGGTGACCAGTCACATATTTTTTTGTTGAGACTAATTTCTGATAAGAGGGTTACTTCTTGTTTTATTTCCATTTTTCTTTTTTTAAACTGTCCTGAATTTTGGAAAAAAAGACACTCAAGTTTACTTGGAGTAAATTTCCAGTAAACAAATTCCTTTGCTAAAATAATTCAATAATTCAGAGACACCTTTGTGAATTATCTTCTAGCAATAATAGTGATAATAGAGAAGATAGCATAGAGGGAATTGACTGATTAAATGAATATTAATTTTAATCTAGACAACTGGATGATTAAAATTATCTAAATATACATAATCTTCTTCAGTTATACTCACTGAATCTACGTGAAAAATGAAATTATAGTGGAATATTGAGCAAAATAAACCTGGAGCATAGGTCTAATTCTTGGAACATCAGTCTATTCTTGTAGCACCTTACTCCTGGTAAACTAAAGTGAAAATGGGACCAGAATGACATTGATTTGTTGTTGCTGTTCTGTTTGCTTTGTTTTTTTTTTTTATTCTGCTGTACCTGAATATCTCAGGATAAATTTTGGCCATTTAGAGGAATTATTTGGAGAGAGGAACCATCTGAATATTGTCTGTTAATAGTATGCAGGAGGCAGCTAGAGATGCTGTTCTCCATTTAACAACATCTTGCATACAGCTGTGAGTAATTGTACCCATGCCAAGCAGGCTGTGGATCACCATTAGATGAGGAAAATATTAGCCAGCTTATATTTAGTACCATAAATCTTGAAAATAGCAACAGGAACAATGCAAAAGGCTTTTTACATGACAGACTTGATCTTTCTGTTTTACTCATCATGGTCCCAGAAACTGGAAAAAAATCATATAAGCAATGATGCATTTTCTCAAAAAAGAAGAAAAAAAAAGAATGCTTTCCCTAATACATTAACTTCCTTCCATCCTTATGCCATCTGTTTTAATTGACACAATGCAGTCAGTGAGCACTTGCATGAGACTGAAACTATCCCCTGTTGTTGAGGGTGGAATACCTATTACTCATGCTGAATGTAAATTTTTATCAACTGTAAATTGAATGCCTTTGATTCACACAGAAAATATAACCATTTCCACTTTAGGTGTTCTGTCTGCCACTCATATATGTATATATATATATCCTGGTGATATGCAAAACTTGTATAAATTTTCTTTTTGTAAAAAATATTACTGTTTATTCATGCAGAACCAGTCACTCACCCACCTGTCATGAAGAAGCCCTAACATGCTACTCCTACTATTACAAAATCTGTCCATTTGCTTTTTCTGGGGGTTGACAGACATGACCATGTTCTTGTAGACCAGTATGTGTACATGAAGCAGCTACATTTTCCAGAAGTGGCTGGTTTGGGAAGACTACCAAACCCTCCTAGAGGGATTCTTGCAACATATGGTTTAATGGCCTCCATTTCATTCAGTGATAAATATTTTATTTATGTGACCATTTTGCATCAATAAAATTATCAGTAATTACATAAGAACATAGAAGTAACTTCAAGAAATAGAAACACTTCAGAAGCTTGAAAAGACATTTGTTAAGGCTCGAATTCTTGCTGCTGTAAACAGACTACAGCTGATAAACACAGTTATTACACAAGCTAAAATACCTTAGCATAAAAAACCACATTTTTATTGATGCAAGAGGAGTTTGTCCTTAAGTCAGTTCAACTTCATGGATCCCTGACAAAAAGATCATAATGATTTCCTCTAAGTGTCCTTGTAAACTCTGTTACTGAATA
>VZRL01001409.1:0-61364 GCA_013397895.1 Origma solitaria | reverse complement strand
TTTGCTTAGGATTCCCAACACAAGCACATCCACTGTTAAGATACACATCATGCTGATGTTTCTTGCTAGAGAGTCTCAGAAAAGGTCAAGACAGATTTGAAAAACAAAAGATTACAAACCTAATTGGAGCAGGGTGAGTTGCTTCTGACTTCACTTGTAAGAAGTCTCTGCTTAAGTCTTTGGCATGTTCTTCCTTTATTAAAAGGGAGAAAGAATCATAATCCTACCTGCAGTTCAAAACTAACTTTCAGAATTCAACTCTGGACAACAACTGAGATATCTTATTTCCCAGGGGTAGATAATGCCTTTTATTAAATTGATTAAGAATGAAAAATTATTTAATTTAGTTTTTATGTGTTTTTCTAACTGTTCTAACTGCTCATTATGTTGGATGACTGATGACTTCATCATATGCTGTGGGTTTTTTCCTAAGGCAAGCAGTTCTTTTCAACTGTAAGACTTGCCATTATTGCTTATGTATACAGAAGTTTTAGTTACTAGGTTATTATTTATTTGCCATAGAAAATTTTGAGGATTTTGCTGGGTTTCTTACTCTGTTCTCACTGAACCCATGCATTTAATTCTGAAGTGTTGATTCCACAAATGTATTAACACATTCTTGTAACTATGTATTTGCTAATTCTTGCATTAATTAATGTCTATGTAATGTATCAAGAATGCTAAGTCTGCAATGTATTTCACCTATTGTGAAATTCATCCTAAGCGTCTACAGGATCATAGTATCAGAAAATCATAGAATGGGTTGACTTGGACAGTACATTAAAGAGCATCCATTTTCAGCCCCCCTGCTCTGGGACAGAGACACCTTCCACTGGACCAGCTTGCTCAAAGCCCCATCCAGCCTGGCTTTGGACATTGCCAGGGGTGGGGCATCCACAACTTCTCTGGGAAACCTGTTCCAGTGCCTCACCACTCTCACAGTAAAGAATTTCTTCAAAATATCTAATCTAAACCTACTCTCCTTCAGTTTGAAGCACTTCCCACTTGTCCCGTCACTACATGCCGTTGTAAGAAGTTTTTCTCCATCTTTATTGTAGGCTCCCTTCAGGTGCTGGAAGGCCACAATTAGGTCGCCCCAAAGCCTTCTCTTTTCCAATTCGCTTTCCTCGCAGGAGAGATGTTCCAAACTTCTGATCAGCTTGGTAGCTCTCTGGACTTGCTCCAACAAGTGCTCATCCTTTTTGTGTTGGGGACCCCAGAGCTAGATGCAGCACTGTAGGTGCGTTCTCACCAGAAGAGAGAGAGAGGAAGAATCACTGCTGGTCAGGCTACTTTTGATGCAGCCCCAGTTTGGCTTTGATGCTGAAATTTGTCTTTCTGTGCTGTGAGTGCACATTTCTGGCTCATGTCCAACCTCTCATCTGCCAGCACCCCTAAGTCCTTCTCAGCAGGGCTGCTCTTGGTCTGTTCATCCCCAGCCTGTTTTGTTACTGGGGGTATATGATCCAGGCACAGTACCTCGCACTTGGTCTTGTTAAACCTCATGAGATTCCCCATGGGTCCACACCTCAAGCTTGTCCAGGTGCCTCTGGATGCTATCCTGTCTTTCAGGTGTGTCAACCACACTACTCTCCTTGGTGTCATCTGCAAATCTACTGAGGATGCACTCAATTTCTTCATCTATGTCATTAATGATAGTATTAAGTAACAGTGCCAATACAGACCCCTGAGGGACACCACTTGTCACTGGTGACCCTCGGGACTCTGAGCTGCTCCAACCAATTTCTTATCCATCTATCAGTCCACAGGGATCTACAGCTACACCTGATCTTGTTACCCAGGGTTCTTTTTGTAATCACTGTTGGGACATTTCAAACTCAACATAGCTGCCAGCAGTTTTTCTTAATGCACATTGTTGAAGTACTAGACTATTTCATGCTGTAAAAGCCAGTGCTTGATTCTGGGAGCTGCTTGTAAGGGATTTCTGTTGTACATTTGATAGGATGGCGATAGATTCAGACATCCTGTCATTCTTCTTGTGCTTCCATCTGTGGCAACTTGGAGGAATTTTGGCAGGAAATCCTAGAGTATAGGAGAGGAAAAATAATTCTGCATTTGGAAGTTCAGCTTCAAAGCTCATACAAAATACATCCAGTGATTACCATTATAGTGGATACAAGCTAATATACCATCTGTATGCAGAAATTTGCTGCTCTACACCATTGCTTATTCATTCAAACAGAGATAATGAGATTGTTTAATGACGATCTGCATGCCACAGAAACATTAATCTACAGGGCACAAAAAATGAAACAAAACCCAAAGAACACACCCTCTCTCATCACTTTAGGGAAAATGGACAATTTTTCCTCGAATATGACAAAATGAGTATTTGCAGTACTGATATGCCTATCAAATATATCACAGAGTCTATTGGCTACTATCTTATGAAGCGTTTAAGCTTAATATTTTTATTAGAAGATGTCAAACTTTATTTTATAAAATATATTAAATAATAATACTAAATAATCTAATTTGCATGGGCCGTCCATAAAACAGGTTTTGACTATATTACTTTACTTAAAAGGATCATAGCTGAATTGGACAAATCTAGAGAGAATTGATCTTCTCAAATGGAATTCACCAGGTCTGTGAATTCACCATAAATACCTGGAGAGACAACCTGAAATCTGAAGGATCTGTTTACTTTGAGGCTTAAACACATAAACAACCTAAAATGCCTAATTCTGTTTTTAAGCAGTTCAGAGTTTAAAATATTCAAAAGCCCCATTTTTTAAATCAAATATAACTGAAATTCATAAATAAAAATCCTAGAAATAAGTTGGCCTAAATAAATATAAATCTACGTGGATTTTTATTTGAACACCTTTAAATAATGAGGACCTAGCAAAAATTAAAGAACAATTTGATTGAACCCACCTGATCTTTCATTCAGACCTTGGAAAGATCATTCTGTGAGCTATTCTCATCTTTTAGTTTCTAGTCATGACTTCTTTTTCCATTTAAAAAGGCAATTCGGAAATTCTCACATTTGAATGAATGAAGACTTCTCACATTTGCTTGGAAATCCAAAAAATCAGTCATGCCTAACAAGCAGCAGGTCTGCCATACACATTCCAGAGCCTGGAAATCCTGACCAATTGTTGACTGTGAGTAGATTAACAGCATGCTGTACGTAGAGAATGTACTCTGTCTCAGAAGCAGTGATGAATGAACCTGCACTGCACAGTTGCCATGTGCCTGTACAGTATGCCTGACAGCTGGGGATGTATCAGGTATGTTTTTGTGCACGTGTGACTCCCTGGTACATCAGACAGCTGAAACATTCGGTTTGTTTTGAAGACAGTGGTTTTATGGCACAGGCACAGGCCAGCTGTGATGCATGTGCACAGTGTGTCTGGTGCCTTCAGGCGTCACAGACCTGCTGCACATGAGTAAGTCTGTACAATCATCTTAGGTTTCAGGAAATCCCAGCGGCCTTCATCCCTCCTCAAAGGACTGTCTGTAAGGAAGTTAATGTTGACACTGTCTGTGTTTGACTCATCCAGAACATTCCTGATATTTTAAATTGGTCATTTGTGAATAGATTTCAGCATCTGGCTGGCACATATCGCTGTCATACATAAGTTAGAAACCAAGATAGTACCATCTTCATAGTCCTGTCTTTTCATTTTACTTTTCAATCAAAGGACTTCTGAAATTAAGAGGAACTTGTTTTTCATTTTAGTTTGTGCTAGAAATAATTTCCCTTTTTCCTCCAACACTTGAAGTCTCTTGAAGTTTCTTTTCCTTTAAGTCAAGAATGATGTCAAAGATAAAGTTCGCTTACTGTTAACCATTAACCTTAATGTCAATAACTAATCTGTCTTTATTGGATATTTAGCTAATTTTTTCTCAGTAATGAGTGAGAAAATCATTCAGAATCTCTGCATCTTTAACACCATTCACATTAAGAAAGTCAATTTAACTACCGTAGTACCATTTGGGATTTTTTTGGTTTTTCATCCATGCAGCAAACAAAACTTGGGAAAAGGTGTCTTATCTGAATTCCCCATCCATTTTTTCCATTACTTCTGTAATGGAACCTTAGTACAGAAAGGAATACATTTTTTTGTTATTTTTATTTGTCCAGCATTAAAGGCATACTGAATACTCAGCTGACACTCTTTAACGGCAACCCACTTAAAAGCAACCCACTTTGTGTTATAATAAGGGTTCTTAAAATAAATTTTGCTTGTGTTTTATTTTTTTTTTTAGCTACATATGAATAGAAATTTTTCTGTTTGATGGCCAGGAATGATGGATGGCTATTTCATCCCAGAACATTGCTGCCCTTGCACTCACAGGACAGATGGTGCACTAACCGGATTGAGTCACCTTGGCTAAAGGTGTCATTCTAGAAACATATCACTAGTACTACTAGAAAGTTAACCTACTGAGGACAGAAAGCATTTACTCAAAGGAGTAGGAGGGAAAGTTTCATTTCTTAAATGCATTTAATCTCTCGTGGTTGCAACCAAGGCAGGAACAAGATATTTTTTCTTTATGCTGGACACTGAAAATTATAGCCTACAGCTTCAGTGCAGCAAGACAGACTCAGCCAAAAATCATTCTCCTTTCTTTTTTTTTTTCCTTTTTTTTTTCTCTACATTCAATAACAAAGTGATTCTCTTTGAGCAATTAAACTGAATATTCAATAGAGAAACTGAAATAGAATAATCACTGCATAATTTGACTAGGAATCGTGCCATGAGAGGAAAAGCTATTGTGATATCCCTGGAACTAAATGTGCTGGAAAATTCATTTTTCTTTTATTCTGGAACATTTCTTTGAGTCTACTGAGTTGATGAGTGCCCTCCTTTCTGTTTGAACTTAATTGAAAATGGAGATGCTCAGTATCTCTCATGTGGCGCTTCGTTTTATATGGTATCAAAACTTTGAATGGAAAGAATGTTCTTGAACTGTGTAGTGGAAGTTCTTATCAAATAAATTTGGATCATCTTTAAAAATGTCTTACATTTTGGAAGTCTGGAGCCTGTTGAAAGGGACAGTTTTCATTCAGTTGATTATGAATGGCTAAAAATTACATATGTAGTCCTGAAGAATGGAGAACCTTTCTAAGAAAACAGACTTATGTAAGACATTACATTAATTTCATTCTAGGTAATTTTTTTTCCAACACTTTGACCTTGGTTTACCTGTGAGAAGCTGTACTTATATTCAAGTCCTTAGATAGCTTTTCTTTAGCTAGGCTCTAGATATCTTCACCATTTGCTGATAACAGCTTTTTGTCTGATTCTTGCTTACCTGAAGGTTGTTTCTGCATTGCACCATTTTGTTTGTGTTTGGCATTTTCTGTGAATTACGTTTAAATGTTACAGTACAAAAATACCATGTGAGGTTTTGAAAATAAGAATAAAACTAATTGTGACATTCCAGCCTGAACTGAAATCTTCCTCACTGTCACAGCAGAGCCAATAAGTGCCAAAGTAGCAATTCCTTAGAATTAGCATTCTTAAAAGTATAATTGTATTAACTGGCTGTGCCAAACTCAAAATGGAATTAAGTATTACTGACAAGTAGTTTGAGAACTCAAGACTGGAATGACATGCAGTGAAAAGGAGGTAGCTGTGGTTCTGTTCCCCCCAAGGCATAAAATAATATTAAATCTAAGATGTGATGATGGAGGAGGGCAAAATTCTACCCAAAATTTATTTAAGTAATTCAGAGATTACCATCCATTCTTAGATAGATAGTTGTGAACTTTGCATGGAAATATTTAAAATACTTTTAAATGTTTTTTTTCCATATAAGTAGTTCCACCAAGGCAGTGGCTCATGTAGATGTTTTACTCAAGTAGCTGGGATTTGGTAAAAGTACAGGTATTCAAAATAAAGACCAAAAAGTTATCCCTCAGAAAACACTTGTCAGATAACTTATACTACTGTGACATAATCCTATTTCATACTGCCTCCCAAAGGAAGTTACCACTGTATTATTAAGAACAGTTTATTTTTTAACTTTTCTCTCTCCTTTTTGAAAATATCTTCAATGTCTCTTGAAGGGTTTACACTTCACTTTTACTGGGAATTTGGATAGTCATCACTTAGATTTTCTGAATGTCTTTTTTGTCCTGTGAAGTTTATTTCCGCTTCCACTGTTCCTGTGGATGGAAGAACAAGAAAGACATAGAGCTAGACAACATAAGCACTCACTACACTGGTTGCTAGTTCAAAAAAAAAGAAAGAAAAAAAGTAGTTTTTAATTGGAATTTCTTCACCTTTTAAACAAGACTGTGCTTTTGTTACTGTTTTTCTCTTCAGTATAAGGGGATTGGTGCCCAATGTCTTTCACAGACTTTAGCACAAAAAACAGCTGCATCTTTTAAGAACAACATCTTTTGAAATGTCAGATATCAAAGATTAAAATTATTGCTCTGTAGTGGAAAATTAGAAGAAAAAGGAACCCAACAAAACAACCAGAGAAAAACTCCAACAAACCATAATACTGAACAACACTGTCTCTGATGCCAAAGCACAAATGATGAAATGACAATCTCAAAAGAAAGCATTTTTTCAGGAAAGTACATTCTTAGTATATTTCTCATTATCTGGGCATTCAAAATCAGTCAGGATCAGATGCTTCTTTCTCATGCAAGTGATGTGACAAATATGAAAGGTTATCAGTCACTATACAGCATTTTATGTTTTTGCTAATCTCCAGTGGTTTCAATGGAGAATAATGGCAATTATTACAGTTAGCATGAGTCTTTTGTATAGTTCCCTGACAGGACAATGCTATTGAATCACGCATTTCACTGGTTGGTACAGAATTTGTATTTAAGATATCTTAATTTTCTTGGTTTTGAATAAGACATTTGAATGTTGTGGTGAACTGCTTAATTGCTGAGTATTTCAGTTTCTTACATGGTGAAGTTAGGATGAACCTTAATATGACATTCCAGAACGGACACTGAAATTGCTTTTACTTTGGGGAACCTCTTGGTATCTATGATTGAATACATAATAGTCCATATTTACAAACCTTTTTATCAATGCTAAAATTAGAATTGTATGCACTCTTTACAGGAAGAAGAAATATCAATCACATTAGATTGAAGTCTTTACAAGATAAAGAATTTTTCATGTGGTGTCAAGATATTTCAGCTATTAAAGAAGGAAGTAACTCATAATTCATATATTTTCTGCTGAGCTTGGGAAGACCAGAGGCACTAACTCGTCCTTGTGGCATTATATCTGAGATAGTAACAATTATGAGTTCACCTAACTTTAACATCAGATATTTATTTCGAGGAACATTTGGTTGTGTATATTTTAGGCTCAACACTAATTTATGACATAACTAATCTACTTAGTTACCGAGTGAGCTTTTCTAATTTTTTTGGAGTACCCTGTTCTCTTGATGAAAAAGAATCCTAATGCTAAAACAGCCAATGACAGCTATGGGGTTTTGATATCTTCATATGGTCCTGTCATGTTTTTTAATTGGTGGCAGAAGACATGACAGAAAGAACACAGTTGCTGCTTCAGGGAGGACTCACCTTTTATACTGTTTTGCATAATCAGTAATAAGAGAGGGAGAGGAAGAGAAAGATTGATAATATTTTCATTAATAACAATTTTGATATTTAGCATTCACAGCAGGTGGTCACCTAAGATAGTTCTAAATACTGCTGAAACTCCCAGGTACCTTGTAAAGGTTTAGAGTAAGACATCCTGGGTCAAGATGGAAAAATGTAGGAAAACCAAAGAAATTTCCTCTTACATTTCAAAATTGTTCTCTACTGCATCTGATTTTGTAAGCTTAATACTCCTAAATGAAAAGTTATAAAGATTTGGAGAGAATTTAGCAGCCCAGAAAAGGATGAAAGTAAATCAATAATTCCTGTCAAATTACTGTTTTGGGACCTAAGTCGACACTTACACCTTCAGGGGTGTATGGTTCAATAAGGCTGTTTACTAATGAACGAGGTTTATTATGATCACCTGGTAGTTGCATTTACCACATGGTACAAAACCTGAAGACCGAAATGGCTCTGGTGAACCTCTGTCTTGTCATCTCACAAACAATTCTTTCAGAGGTGAGGGAGAGAAGAAGGTATGAATATTTGTTGCAGAGACAGCTGTCTCATATTTAATTCCTACAATTTTTACTGTGTGTCTTTTCTTTTGTATCATTCATGGAAGACCAAATATAGGATAAATACTGGAACATAACCCTGCAAAATTATAGTCAGAATAATGAATAAAAATCCATAAATGTGAAATTTTAAGCCCCGTGGATAATCTCTCAAAAATTTTTTAATTTGAACTATGAGGTGGACCAAAGACTTGTCCCCTGAAATATCTCACCACCAGCAGTGTTCATTTTCTGGATGATTGGCCTGTCTATCACTCCTGTTCATGAGCGTCCTAGTTTATAGGAATAGGAAAGAAGTTATTTTATTCTCTATTACCCAAGAGTTTTTCAGCCATATGTGCAAGTAGGCAGGTGGGCTGAGATGTTCAATCCCAACCCATCTCTTCTATTTATATGGTTTATTAAACAGCTGAAAGGTTTGGAATCTCTCATTTCATTGTAAAATCCATTTCCCTGCATGAACAATTCACTAGAAATTAAATACAGCCTTCAGACCCTGTAATATAATTCCTCTTGTTCCCTAAAATTAACTCTTTCTATTTAAAGAGCAAAGGCTGGCATTATGAACAAGGAGCTGCCCATCAAAAGTGGCAATGAATGAACCCTTGAGTGGTGTTTTTCATAAATGATAGACAATGCTGGCGCTGTACTGTTAAAATCATAAATATACAAAATTCTCAGAGATCAAGAGCCCTTCAGAAGAAGCTAGATTAAATTCTTAGGACAGAACATATTTCATAAATGTTAAATGATCTAAGGGGTGATTAGATAAAGAACTGAGGAAGGGGTTTGAAATGCTGGGATGATATGAAACCAGAAGTGTATCATTACTCTGTATTTGTAATGATTTCGCACTTTTTGTCTATCTTTCAAGCTCTGCTTGAAGCCAGACCAATGCAGATTTTCTCTGTTTTAATTTGCAGCCTGTGACACAAACGTGAAGACAGCAGAGAAGGTAATGAAACTTCATCTAATTGGGTGTGGCCAGAACATGTGGCTGGGGAAGCCTCTGGCTGGTGATGGATACGAAGAAGGCTACTCAGTCAACATAAAAGGGTAAAAAAATAAAATTACATGAAGCAAAGAACAGACACAGTGTAAAGGTAAGTAATAGTATTCTATCACTTACCATAATATTTCATTTTTGTCAGTTAATACTCTACGCTAAAGGATATGTGAAATTTGTCAAACCCTCTGAGGGGCATGGTCAACTTCTATGCAGATTCCCCATTTTGACCTAATATAGATTTTTCTGATTCTAGATAAACCCATTTTAAGGTTAAGAATTACTAAAGGAAAGAATTTGCTATTTTTGTTCCCTACCCCACCCAACTTTATTAGCATCTGCAGTGTACATATCTCTGCTTCTCACTTTTTTTCAGTATTTCCATACTGTAACTTCATAAAGTTATAAAACCAGATAATTGTAGTTGCAGCTGTTGGGAGATAAAACTAAAAATTTAAGAAATTAGAATGTAAAATTCTGCTAAAAGAGAAAATGAAAGAAAGTAAGGGACTGATCAAGATAATTGCTCAGTATTCTTGTCTTTATTATGCTGATTAATTAAAATAAGGGCAATTTGCCAAGCGGCTTTTGTGATGCTTATTATACTGTTTTTATCAAAGTTCTGTTTTTTCACAGCTCAAGCAGGGGCAAAAGTAACAGAACAACTACCCAAACTGTCAAAAAAAAGTAGCCTGGGTCTTCTGCTTTAAAATTTTGTTGTTAAGATTCACAATGACATCACATAATAGGCTAATAAGCTCTCAAGGACACAACCTCTTTTCTTGAAAGAGGAAATCATGTTTGAAACTACATTTGTGATGCATATACAGAAATTTTGCCTCTACTTCTTTTGAGAATCATCTCCTGTCAAAAAGAGTCAAAACCATGAGAAATTAAATAATCTAGACTCTTATCTTATTCTGCTGAGTGGGATGTGATTTACCTCAGTCACAATTTTTTAATTTACCCAGAAATGTTAGTTAATAAGGACGGATAAATTTCAGATGATAGGAAAAGATTTATGTAATAAATGAACTGGGGACATAATGGCGCTGTAAATAATGGACTCTATTTATACATAATTGACTTGAGCCTCAAAGATCCTGGCTCCCTAATTCATCCAAGATTAATGAGAGACATTAATAACCACTCAGATTACAAAACTCTTGAAAGAGTGACAGGAACAAGATAAAAATATCTTTTCAAGTTTTTCTACCAAAAAAAAAATATTATCCCCAGGTGTGAGTCAGTCAAACTGTCATTTATAAAGCCAATGTATTTGTTTTCAGAATTGCTTTCTGATCTTTTATGAATTGAAACATGATGAATTAATTCTCCTATGTTACAAAAACTTTACAAAAAGAAAAAATGAATTATTTTATAACAAGGATGGATGATGAATTCTTTATTTTTCAACTCATTTTGCACATAGAAGTTTCTATCTACAAATTACTTCCTCTACAGTTTTTATTAGTCTTTAGAAAACTTTTTTTGTGACATAAAAAGTGTATTTTGTATTTTCCATTAAAAATTGTTAATAGGTTTTTCCAATAAAAATTGCCTAAATTTTAGAATTGGATTGATTTTATCTTTTCCTGTCCTGATGCAATAAGAAGAAATCACAAAGTAATCTCCTTTGCATGGAGCAGAGAATAACTCATCACCTGTTCCAGAAAGCTAAGGAATCCTGAAATTCTTCTGGGAAAACACAGATACAAACATTTACATTTGTGTTCACAATTGAGTTTAGCTTATTTAAACATACAGCTCAGATTTATGACTGAAGTATCTTACAGTGGGAGATGTTTTTGGACTACAGATCACATTTCAGTGAAGTAAAAATCAAATAACACAAGGTTTTTAAAATTTTTTTTTGGTCTTTTCATCCTCAGTGTTTCACACCTGGAAGATCTGCTGATTAGCTTTTCCTTTCAGAGCAGATTCCAAATATTGTTTTTCATTGTCTCTGTTATTCCTACTGTTTCTTGGTTGACTTTCATGGAATTTCTGTCAGAATTCCTTATAGTTGCATAATTTCATTAAGATACCACTTTAAGTTTTATTGCATTCACCCTCGTAGGTAAACTGACCTGGACACAGATCAGATTTACAAATGGCACACAATGACCCAATGGAACACAGTTTGGGTCGGCAGGCCAAACTCCTGTCTTGCTTTGTCTTTTCATTGGCCTCCTTCAAATATAGCTAATATAGAACTGGATTAACATTTTGCATTTAATTAAAGGCAAAGCCAGGGATATTCCATCAATAGGTGTTGTCTCACATAAATTTAAAGATTTTGCTGATTAATTTGATTATTTTTTGTCAACATTTTTAATCTCATGGCGTAGTATGTGTGCCCTTGAGCTATTTGAAAGAGTAGACTCCCTTTCTCCTAGACTTACAGTGACTTACACATCAAATCTGATGTGTCACCGACTCCAGGTCAAATTTGCAAAGCCTACACCTGTGCACAATGATTATTCTTGTTGAATTAATCACATCTGCATTAGTTTTTGCTAATGAATTGCCAAATAATTGCATAAATTTTGTGACCATGTAACTCCTTGAGGCTAATGACATTCAGCTTTGAAATGAAATTCAAGCATAGAGTGAGAATATGTAGGTGCCTGCATCTTTCTTTTTTTTTTTTTTTTTTTGTTTTTTTTTTTTTTTTTTTTTTGGTTTGTTTGTTTGTTTGTTTGTTTGGTTTTTTTATTTTTAATGCGACATTATAGTATCCATAGAACATGAGTGGCATTTCTATAATCCACTAATAGACACTAGTTAGTAGTACTGGTTGAATTAATTTTTTAAAAAGGCATATGCTTTAAGACATTTGATAGGAGGGAGAAATACTGGAAAGACAAACCTGGATATGGCTTTTCCTAGTATCCATTTTATTCTAAAGTAATAGAAAACTTATTCATTATTGATATAACTTTGTAGCAGCCTTCAGAAATCATCCTGAGACATACACTAACTCGCCACATGCTTGCACCTTAGTTTTCACAGTGGAGTTTTTTATTTCCCACTTTATATAAAAGAAATTTCCTACTTTACGTTGGAATGCCATGAGCCCCATATACACATGACTGAACAAAGACCATCACAGTTCTCCAACGGGCTGCAAAACTGACACTGGGCAGTGATGACTTTGACTCAACCACCAGCCAAAGTGTAATTTGGGCCAGGTGACCTAAAACCTCCATGTTTGTCAGTTTTCTGAGTCATCATATCAGAAATCTAAGTGTGGGTTTTTGCATTTATTGGAAATAATGTTGGCATTCCTTACCAACGTGGCAGGATGTAGTGTACATACAATTTATTTGAGAGCTAAAGCTATCAGAAAAAATTACTGAGGATTTTCTTGCTTTATTTCTTACCCTGTTCTCAGTAAATTATAATGTGATGGATACATGGTGTCAAACATATCAGATACTGTTGCACACTTTATCTAAAGAGCAGGCAGAGCATATTTTCCTTGCTAATTTTAATCTTATAATGTTGCATTGTAAGTGAAAACAATTGACTGTGCATAAGTGCATTAAGCAAATGCACTGTGGTGAACCATTTATTACATTTAATCAAGTTTGAGGGAGATCTGGAATTCCCTCATATCTAAACTAGTGAATTACTGCTTTTTGCAGACAAATTGAAGAAAAATAAGGGAAAAGAAGAAGGAAGCTGGTACACTGTATAACCAAAGATACTGACTTGGAAAACATATTTTTACCTTGGCATCCACAAAGAGTTCAATAAAGCTCCACAGAAGATGTGAGTTTCTTTTCCATTTGTTTTCCAGTGTTCTTTCATCCTTATGAAATCTTTTTCCTTGTACTCTCAAGAAATTAATTTACAGCTATTTGGAATTTTCATTTTAGAAGTAGTATGAACAATGGAAGTAATATTAAATTATGAATTTGCCCTGAGCACTTGGAGGTATATCTTCTGCATCTTTATTGGACCCTGGGAGTCTCTATCGTCAGTGTCCCCCCAACACTGCAAACAATGTGCATTGTATTTCAATTCCACTTAAATCCTATTTGGAAGCTAAAAAAGAGAAAGAAAAAATATTGAGTAGAGGCTTTTTGGTTTTATGTTTCCAAGGCCTCTAGCTGGCAGACCTAAGATATAGCCAAATCTTCAGCTGCAATTATACTTATGTCACTTTGTGTGGACAAAAGGGTACCTCACTATAGGACAAGACACTCCATTCGATCTCTCTGCCTCTTTGTTTCTCTGGTTAGAGGTCCTAACAGTCATCACATAGAAACTGTGTTTTTTATATCCTTTAATACTAGAATCTGCTACAGGAATATGAAATAGTGTAAGAATAGCACTTAGGGAAAGAGTAGAAAGTACATAAGGATCTGAACTCTAATGTACCAGCGGTCAAAGCACAGCCCCTAGGAGAGGCTTACCACAGCAAATGTGTATCTCTACTCATTTAAATTGTTGAAGAAAAGAAGCATGATGAGAAGCACCATGAGAAGCACAAAAGGATGGAAAACTTAGTTACATACATTGGTGTAATGGCACTATTTTATTCACATTTAACCAGATTCTATGAAAATATAGGTTCTTGGTATGTTTATTTTGCTAGAATATCAAAGCGAATGAAGTTCAAGTACTGAAGACAATTTTAAAGGTCTGGAGCAAATGCCT
This sequence comes from Origma solitaria, assembly GCA_013397895.1. Classification (NCBI taxonomy): domain Eukaryota; kingdom Metazoa; phylum Chordata; class Aves; order Passeriformes; family Acanthizidae; genus Origma; species Origma solitaria. The sequence continues at coordinate 47,548 of VZRL01001409.1, read as the reverse complement.
ATAACATGGAATGTGGATGGTAGTGTGAATGAGAAATTATCTTCCTTGAGGGTATTTAGAATTGTGGTCAAAGGTGCTTCATGAAATAGTAACCAGAATACTCTTATACCTATAGGTCAGGAGAGGATTGTTTTCTGCTGCTACAGCTATCATAAAAATGCTTATTTCAGTATTATTTCTAGAAGCTGTTTTATATCTGAGGGGAAAATCAGATCAGTTATTATACTGTCTATACAATTCCTCTCTTTCCATAATTTATTTGTTCTCTGATATTCCAACATTTTCCCTCATAGCTGTTTTTCCTTCTGCAGTATTCTCTATCAGGGCATAAAATTAAATGGTACTTGATCTGGGCAGCAGTGGAACTTAAATGTGAGCATTCTTGAAAACTAAAGACCCTTATATTTTATTTTGTTCAATAATTGAACAGAAATATTCAGCTTTTATGTGTTTTAGTTACCCTGAAGATGAAGCAGAAAAATGTAATATTGCTATCTCACCTCTGCTTACTTTTATTTATGAGTTAACAGTGAAGTAGAAGGCGATAAGGTACAGATTTCAAGACAGATATTTTCAGATCAGCTGGACAAAGAGAGATGACAGAAGCAAGTTCAATCTCAGAAAACAGGGGGATATCCCTGCTTTTATATGCCTTCCCTTGAAATGGGTAAATAATTCCTGATGAAAGAGAAATTTCAGCGTGTATCCTGTGGCAACTCACTGAAAGGATGTACAGATGTACTTGCTGAGGATTTTTGGCATGGATTTGAAACTTTCTTTATGACCATTTTTACATTGTTGCCAAATTGTCAGAAGATATTGACTGCCAGGTTCCACTGACAGAAACTAGATAGACTCAGCATAACACAATGTTTGTATTTTCTTTGGGCAATAGAAAGACTGGCAATAATAGTTTATTCTGCATACATTCTTCTTGTGACTGTCATTTACAAGTAAGCCTGTATGTGAGGTAAAATGTCTGATTTATATTTAGTCTTATACATTCAAAATATACATGTAAAACTGGGTTTATACATGAGAAAAAATGGATAAGATGTGGAAATATCCCTTCAATTTATTGCATAATTAAACCTTTTTAAAATGGTCTTGTGTTTTCAGGTTGGAGTATTTCAGATAGTTTTATAAACTGAAAACAATCCATGTAGAGGGAAATTAAAAATGTAGATAATTTGAGTTTAGAATATTTCCATTTTTTAATTTAAAAGGTCTTAAAAATGTATTCCAATTATAAGAGTTTGACAGAGTAGCACCTTCCTTGTGAAAGATGCTTTACAGAGCTCCTCATTTTATCTTTCACCTTCTGTTATATCTTAAAAGTGTATACATTAGTCAGGACTTGGATATTAAGTCCAAATATCTTGAAACCAAAGAGATGTCACCATACTAAAAATAAAATTCACAGGGAAAATAACCAACATTATTTATTTATTTATTTAAATTTAAATCTAACATTCCAGTGAGCTTAGATTTGGTATGACCTTGCACTGCCTTTAATAGCCTCTGCTTTGCCTGCAAATTAGAGGCGTTGAACACTTTACTCTCCTGCATATGCTTAGAGCACAGTGAGACATGCTCTGCTGGTTTAGTTCAGGCAGTTTATGAAGGTACTGACACCACGGCAGTGCTGGTATTCTGTGAGCTAAGATGCAGGAGTTGACTATCTTTTGATTCCGAGGCTGCTTCTACACAAACCCAAAGGTTTTAGTACACATCGTGGGTAAAAAGATCAACCTTTTAAGTTTCACTGGGTGTGTTCTGACTTGTTTTTTCTGTACGATGAGTTTAAAATGATTGTATTTATGCACAAAATTAGCTTATGATCCTTTTAGGCTTATGTGAAAAACTTTTTAGCTCTATATTCTTTACACATTGCATGTACAGAGAGCATACGACTGGCAGGTTACGATGGATGCTAAAACTGTTGACCTACACAGTAATTTATGCGTAATTTCAGATTGTTTATTTTCTTGTGTATTGCTTCACTGTACTTGGGGTCATAAATCTGGAGAACTTAGTCATATAAGCACAGAAAACTCATTTCATAAACACAAGGAGAATTTAGGGTAGGTGAATACAATAGATGCAGTGTTAGAGAATCATTTAGAAATATTCTGACCAGACAGGAACAGTGAGAATAAGACATTGAGCTGCAGAATTAGGAAAGAAGAAAACCACAAAGAAGAGAATAATAAATATAATGTGTACTCAGTACTTTAGAGAGAAGGAGACCGGAATGAAAATCACTTTTTTTTTTTTTTTGTGGAGAAGGTGGTAAAATAACATGTGCTTTTCACTTCAGTCATCTGACACATTACAGCACTTGTCTATCAAAAATTTATGTATTTGAGCAACATGTTTCTAAGGTAAGGAGAAGAAATGCTAAGAGATAACACAGAGTAAATCTGCTGATGGGTCTTATTTCATTTTTCTGTGATATGGCTCTACATAATGCTCCATGAAGACATGCAGTGCTCTTGTTCAACTGGAGATGTCAACTCAGTTCTGGAGTTCAGCTGGCCCACAGGCTGTCCAACTCTACCTTAAATGTGGCACGGTTTTACTGCAGTAGACTTTCTAGTCATGTATTTCCCCAAGTCTTTCCTTGGAGGTGACTGAACACATAACATGCAAGTGCTCATCTCATCAATATTATACAGTTGGTATGGACTTAAGGATGGGTTCATCTGAGGTGACTGTATATTTCTTTATAAATGTGTTCCCAAACAGTTTACAGATTCAGTGTGTCACAGATTCTTAGACTGCAATAATCAGAGGTGATGATTTCATCCTTTACCAGTGTGACCCGAACGCAAAGTGAGATTTGATATTATAAATGCCAAAAGCTAATCTTCTCCTTGTGACAAAACACAGAAATAGACCATTTGAGTATCTGATTACACATAACTTCACTGCCTATCTGGAGAAAGAAGTTGAAAAAAAAAAAAAAAGGAACTATGCTTTTCGCAATGCTTCAAGTTTCTAGATGACAGCTTTAAAACAAAACATTTGGCTAATTGTCTTCAGGAATTTTAATTCATTCTTTTTATTCTGGCCTCTCTACTCCCACTCATTATTTTGTGACTTTTAATGTCCTTCAGGGATACAAAACTGAATTATTTGGAGGAGGGGAGAATAAAAGCCACACCATCATTCTCATTAGAATATTTTTAGGAAAGCTGCTTGTTTATGAACTTGTTTTATCCTCTTCTGTTCAGTTCAAATTGCTTTTAATTTTTGAATCTTGTGTATCATAATTAGTAATTGATTTCAGTTTTGTAATATCCTGGTTGATGTAATCATCATGCATACACTAAATAAATTTTGTATAGCAGCCTCCCATAGTAGATGGCACTTCCTCTAGCTAACATAACATTCTATGCCTTTTGTAGTCATCTATTGAAATGATTTGTAGATGCATTGAGTTGATTTTAGTAATCATTTGCCACAGAATTAAAAGAAATGTGGTTTAACAGGAATGTTCATCATCAAAGACTAAAGATGCAGTGGCTGGATTGGTACTAAAATGCAGAAGCCAGATGCTTTTCTGTAAGAAAGGGTACATTTCATTATAGATGATGTAGTGGCATGCCTCATTTATGAGGTCTGATTATACATCTCCACTTGTTAGAAGGTGACTATAGAATAAGCACTGAAGAAGGACTTGATTGCACAAAAGTGTTAGGAGGAATATCAAAATGTCTCCTCTTTATCCAGGACTCAGAAATAGAGTTGAAGAGGATACTTAGGAAGTGCCTTTCATCGCCAGAGACTGTCACATTTTGCAGAAACAGAGATCATTTCTGATCCCCCTGTGAATGCAGAACCTTTTTTCTGGCAACACTGTGTACCAGAATGCTTCACACATGTGAACCACAGGAGGTTTTGAAAGACAGAAGATAGTGCTGAATGTGATAGGTGACCTGGCCACCTCAGCTAACCCTTCAGGCCTCCAGCTGTTACAGCCTTACAGGTGGAGATATTGAATCCTTTCCTATTCAGCCAGCAGCTAAAAGTTTAGTCCTTATGTCTCATAAGACTTAAGAGCCAGTTTTATTCCAGCAGTGGGGCTTAAAGACTTATAAGGACATTAATTTCCCTGTGATTCAGATCTAGTGTATTTGCGATGACTGCTTAGAGTAAGCATGATTTTTCCTGGGTCTAATCAGCCTATGTGGGTTATGTATAGTGCCTAGTTTTGTTTGTGAAATCCAAAGGGAAGCAAGTAAAAGAGACAACATCTTGTAATGACTTTTAAATACTGTCATTACTGATTGCTTTGAGAAAGAAAAATCATGTTCAATGACCGCAGAGAGAAGATCAAATAGTGAGCACCAAAGACACTCTGCATGCATTGATCACTATGCTAAACTTTTCAGGATATCTTTAGTGGTTAAATGTGTATTAGACCTTGTTAAAGCCCAGACATTCCGAACAGCTGAGGCTTCCGCTGGTTTTAATAAGAAATTTGTAACTAAGTCTGTAGGATTACAACATGTGAAAAATACCTTTTGGTGATAAAATACTCCATCCCAATTTTTTATATCCTTTTAGGTCTGGAAGGGCCGGGAATGGAATAAAATTTAGTCGTAAATAAGATTGCTTCTTTGAACAAATGAGGAAGAGCATGTAAAGAGGACTCATTTATTTTAAAAGGACATGAAACAGGCCTATTACAGTAAGAAACAGCTATATATGTATTGTAAGCTGCAGATGTACACATAGATCAACAGAGTAGATTATGTCCTCAGTTGATTTATTTTGTCAGAACTCAAGACTCTCTTCATATAACGGAGGAGGACTTAGAGTCCTTATTAACAGTAATGGCAATATATTTGATAATATGAAAACCACTCTAGTTACTCACTAAAAATCAACAGCAAAGAAACCCCAAAGCAGCAAAGGGATTTTATAATATTCACAACTGACTGGATTTGAAGCAAGGAATCATCTTCAGGACTGGTTATTTTTCTAATATTTTATATTGGGGATGAGGTGGTTTAGGATGGAAGAATTTGTTGACCAGGAGTAGGAAGACCTAAAATTAAAGACAGTTCCACTAATAGATGTTACACAAGACCTACCAGAATCTCTGGCTGTTAATTTGTATCTTTTCAGTTTTGTTCTAGCAGTGCTACTCCTTTGATCAAGGCTCCAGTGTCTGACTGGGATTCCCACCCCCACGACTTTAAACATCAGCTTTACTCAGTGATTTAACATTTCTCTGTCTTAGAACACAGAGTTCCAAGGAAAGTGTAATTTATTCCTTTGTCTTTTGGAAGCATTTAAAGTTTAGTCATGTATGTATTATGAAATATTTAGAGGTGTTATGTAAATGTGAAGCACTGTAACGATCACTAATCTAGTGCTGTTGTTAGTCTACTTATCTGCCAAGTTCTAGGAATGACTTCAAAAATCATACTTTTAGTAATACTCTTACAAGGGTAGTTTTGCTCTAATTTCTTAGCATGAAAAATTTATACAGTGTGACTCTCTTCAGGTGGTAAGTAATTAACTTATTGGGCCCATATCAGAAGTAAGAGTCCTATATTAATATGAAATTCTGTGATTGGGATGGGAAGGAATAATAGAGTAATACTAGGAATAGGGCCAAAAGTCGTTGAAAACCTGTAATGATATAATTATATGAATTTATAAGTTTAATGTATAATTCAATGTAAATAATTTATATGATTATTTTATCAGTCATACAATTCTAACACAGCTGGATGTAATCATTAGCTAAACAGAATTATTTAAAATTTTCAGTTAATATTCTACCCGATATTTACAGTTACTGTGGCAAGAAAACCCATGCATGACTAGGTTTTCCCAAAGACTGGATCCCTGATGAAAGTTCTTTGAGAAGAACATCTTGCTTTGAATAATTAAAGCATGCATCATGACTTAAATTACAGTGCTACTGATTAAATTAAATCAACCTTCTCCCATGTCAGAGTGTTTCTAAAGATAATTACTATCCTCTCCTAAAGTAGTTGGTCAATTTGAATAGTGATTTGGCAAAGAAACTTGCACCTGGACTGCTGTCCTGTCTTCTAAGATTTGAGATGTTTGCTACGTATGAGAATTGAGATAGTGCAGGTAGCCATCATCAAAACCAACTAATGCCTTGCTGTATAGAGAGCTTTTTTAGTCCCTTTGCATTGAATTAGTTGGGTTTGAGGCATTTTCCAAGAAAAATAGAACCCATTAAGAATCAAGGAATCTCAGTTTTGCCTGTTATATGTAGTATGGGCTGCAAAACTTCAGATTACCAACAAAACCAGATGATGATTCTTGATTATGTTTTAACACAAACTCTAGTTTGTAACTGACAAAACATAATCTGAAGTTGTTTTGTCAGTGAAAGATTATATGTGGTGTTACAGAGATATAACTTGAAGAAAATTACCCATTAAGAATATCTTCTCAGAGAGCAAGAACTGAAAGGAATTCAAAGCCTTAAATCAGCCTGTAAACTTGATCATCTACATGATATGAAATTAGAAAGTATAAGTTTTTTGCCACATAAACAGCAGGACCTTATAAAAATGGGGAAAATTGTAGCACAGTCTTAATCATCCCCCGGTGCCTGTGGAAATTTAGAGTTTCAAAGGAGTACTTTGGGCTTAAAGGCCTGCAGAGTACCACGTATTGAGTAGGATGTTCACTGGGCAGATGTAAAATCAATCTTCTCACCCAGTCGCTACATGATATAAGTGATGGTTTAAAGAAAAGCTTCTGAATTAAACACAAACCTAAGTACTGGGCTGATGCAATACCCTTAGGTCACTTTCAACCTCTATAGGCAAAGCTGTTTGTATAAAACTATTCTTTTATCCTTTCTTAATCACTGTATAATGAATCCAGTGAAAGTTCAACTACATATTTAAAATATTGTATTCTTATCAGGATAGCATAAGAACTTGTATTTTTGATGTCCAGTGCTTTATCACAATGAGATAACACACACTCCAGAGAGGTGAGAAGTGAGTGTGAATTTACTCTCCCAGGGGAATAAACCCATACAGTCCCAAAACCTGAGGGCAGCCTGTCATCATTGACATCGTGTGTGATGGTAGAATATCCATCAGTTTTCTGAATGAGTCCTCCCTGGCTTCTTTTCTGAGAACAGAGGGAAGGACAGCTGTCGGCACAATTCAAGCTGAATTTGCAAGTAGTGTGAAATAACAACCCTAATAATAAAATTTCCTTATGTGTTTTTCTACTGCGACTCAAAATCAATACAATGCCTTCCTGTTAACTTTAAGACTTTTGCATATATTACAAACTTAAGTTTTCCTCTTTCTTTGTAAAATAGAACAATATTAATATTAGATTATTAGGGTTCTATAAGAAATATAAAATTGTCATGGCAGATACAAGAAGAGAATCAGAAGTTCCTGTCCTGTGTCTGTATCTCCTTTTTCCCTTCCCTTAACATATACAGAACTTAAACACATTTTGAACCACCTGGATACTGAGCTAAGAACCTAGGTATGGATTGTATTATAAGTGCTTGTACGTGATGGTTATTTATGATTCGTGCTATTGCAAACTAAGCTGATGTTTTCACTAAATAATGGCAACAGAGCCTTAGTCAACAATGGTGAATATGCTGCATGTCAGGATATAGTGGCAGAGGAACAATGGCAAAAGGTCTAAAAATAGGTTAGAATGCTGGGTTTTCTTAGATTAAAGGGTAGGAATCCAAATCCCTATTTACTAGAGTATTCTGTGCAGTTTGGTGATCTTTTTTGCCTCTTTGTGTCATGAATAGCAAATTTGGGAGAAAATATTAATTAATTTTAGGAGATTTCATTAAATGACTTATCTACTCTGTATTCACAATGAAGTGATGGTGATTTTTTCTGATAACTTTGAAACACCCCAAATCTGTGTACCCTGACATTTGTAGCAGAATCACAAAGTAGCTGCGGTGGAAAGAGGCTTGTGGACATCATCTAGCTCAAAGCAGGATCAACTATAGCAGACTGCTCAGAATCATGTTTTGTTGAGTTTTGATTATCTCCTAAATGGAGGCTTAACCTTTCTGGGCTTCTTCTAGTGCTCCACCTGGAGGAGTAAGCTTGTGTGGAGATCATACCCGTTCTATTTTCTTTGTATTTCCTTTAGGTTTTGTTTGTGTGAGTTGGGTTTGAATTTGTTGGGGTTTCTTTTCACTGTTTTGGAGTTTTTAATTTATTTTTTTTCATCACTGAAGTTAGTGTACAGCTACAAATCCCTGCAAATAAAGCTTAGTCTCAAAATATTTAGCGCAATTCCGTCTCTTTCTCTGGTATCCTATCATATTAGAATTTGTTCTTGGACTGAGTGCAGTGCTGGAAGTCCAGAGTTTGACCTGTATTGGCAGGTGTGTCACTGAATTACTGCATAATAGGAAAGAAGTCAATTTCCCCTCCACTGCTTCATGAGGAATTGATAAGAATGGCTAGTTAAAAACTCCAGGAAGTATTATGTGGAAAACCACACATGATCACAGTGAAAGCTTCTGGCCTGTATTGTATTGTTTTATGGTTTTTACTACCATGGAAAAGTGCTTTGGGATCTCTGTATTTAACTACGCGATTCTTATTGTTTGCACTGGAAAATGTGATACTGAAACTCAGCCATCTCACCTATTGTCATTATCTGATATGTTCATAGTTCTGCTAATTCTGTGTTCCTTGTTTGCAATAATGAATTGTCCAGATTTTTGACTAGTATCACACGATCAGATAGATGGAAAAAAAAGACAGCCAGAAAGGACTGATGAGCTATTTTGAAGGATGTCTGGTGTGTATCACTGCTGCTTAAGGTACTGTGATGTTGGTGAATACAGAATGCCTCCTGAACTGCATTGTATCGAGGAATTTCCAGAGCTTAAACTGGTCAAAATCAAGCAGACATTTAGGAGAATTTCAAGAGATCATGACTGTAAGCATGACAGGAGTAGTTAGCAGTCACCTCCTCTATTCCGTTATTTGAGCGTGATTAACATTCCACTAAGGAACAGTTAACTGACAAAATTTCAGAAAAAGCTTTCTCTCCTTTTAGCTCACTTGGTGAAGAGATGATATATACTCTTGTTCTTCACAGCTAGATACAGTTGTGGGAGAGTCCGATTACAGGCTGTAGATTACAAAACTGCTGATGAGTGCGAAGTAGCAAAATAAAATCCTATCGCTACTTCCAATTTCCAGAATACAGAAAGTGATTTGTAAAACCTATGAAGGACACATTTTTTTTTTAATTTGGAATTGTGTACATTAATTAGATAATTATATTTGCAAATGGCTAATTGTCATTAGTAGATTCAATTAACCCATCAGCATATGTAATCATTGTAATTGTGCACTCAAATGGAGTACATGCTCACTAAGTAGTTTAAATCTTACATCTGGAAAGGCCAAAGATTTATTTAAAGTAGTACCTTCCTAGGTAGAACCTTCCTGTAATTCTTATTGTACATCTCATCTTCTACTTTGTATTAATTATTTAGGACCAAGCTTCATTCTTTACCTCACAAGATAGTGAGAAAATTCTCCTACCAACCTATCCTCTAATTTCTTCAAACAATTTTTTGCTCAGTACTTGATCTTTTTTTTTTTTTCTTTTTGATTCTTGTGAATGCCATTACTTGCCTGGCATCCCAGCATAGCATGCTAATTCCAATTGATTTGGGCTGTCAAGATGAACAGTGGAAGGTTTCCCTAAACTCAGATCATGTTTGGTGTGATGCAAATATATAAATCTCATATCTGTTTTTTTCCTCCTATTGTATAAAGCTGGTGGTTTATCTTCACTGCCCCTTATGTCTCCACCAAACATTTTATGTCTTTATAATAGTGACTGTTTCCCTGTGCAGAGCCAAAGAATTTCTTCCCATTCTTTCTAGTTCATTTATCTTTCAAGTCTTGCTGAAAGTGATATGTATTCTTAATATATAAGAAATAAAGACTGAATATACCTGTGAATCTGAATTTATACTGATGGACAAATTAATGCTAGAATTTAATCCCTCAGGCAAAAATTATATCTGAACCATTTTGTTCCTAACAGTGTGTGAGGTGAGGGGTGGAGGAGCAGGGTTTTCTGTCCCGGTGTCTTTATAGAGCCAAAACTCAGCCTTGCATTTATCTGGAATATAATGGTTTCTGTGAAATCTCTTAGTTCCTGTTTTATACTCAGTAATGACAATTCAATACGGAGTCTTCAATGTATACAGGAGAAAACATTGCTTTCTGTTTATTCAAAATACATCTTCCTGGTGAAGAAATTCCTTGTGCAAAATAGCAGAACTGTTTGCCTCAGTCTTCTTCCCATGAATGCAGACAATCCTTTCAATATTCAAGACAGAAGTCTGAATTTCTTATAAGAAACCTTTACGGAGCATGGAAAGGGAGATCAATACAGAAGGCTCATTTATAGCATGCATTGCTTAGACAACTTAAAGAATTCTGTAATTCTTGACATTTTTCAATTAATAAAGTAAAAATGTAGATACATATTAATATTACAGTTGAAATTCCCTAAGTAAAATGAACCAAATACTTGTACATATAAATGAGCACTGCGGTCAACTGAATTATTTTGAAGCTGGGTGTTAGTCCCTAGATCAGGGAGGGATATGGAGACTTTTTCTGTCTATTATAGATGGAATATGTCTCAGACACTGAATGGAGCAGATGTCTGTAAGTTATCTCTGATTTTTGAACCATGTGTACTAGTATGAGTAAATGTTCCCATTAAATCAATCACAAGTTGATTAAAAACTTTTATTACTGAGCTTTGAAAAGTACTTCACTGAACATAAGGACACAAAATAAGTACATTTTACTAAAAAACTGTGTGAAGAGCAGAAAGGAACTCATGTTTCTAAGACTGAAGAACTGGTTTTGACGTTTTGGGGAACTGAATCTGTGATTGGAGACCAGATCATGACAAACTTGTTCACTACACCTAGTTCAAAAAGAAGCAAGATAACTAACTATACAAGTACATAAGAAAATACAGACCTTTTTTTCTGTAATGTTCCTCAAGTGCTGGCTTTACCCATGTCATGTTCCCATTGTATCCACAAGACACCACAGACCAGGCTTTGAGGAAGCCAAATCTGCAGATGAAAAGGCTGTCAAGAAAACACACAATAGAGCTGAAAGGAAAGGTCTGTCTCACAGATCATCCTCCAAATAGTGTCTATTTTAGGCTAGTGTTAGAAGGGGAGCAGGATAGACTTAGAAAAATTTTCATTGGCCTATGGTTACAATAAAGTCAGCTACCAGTAGAATGTAAAGGAAATGAAATCTTTATCTTTTTTAGTAACAAAAGAAAGTGACAAAAGAAAAAGTTCAATATGGAAAACCAGAACACTTTGAACAGTCTTTAAAGAGAGATGTTTTGGTCAGGATTCTCAATGTTCTTGTTTAACTGAGTCACTGTTTTAAATCACATGTCCCATTCACATTCAAAATCCTTTTGGAAGACACTCTTTCTTCAACCCATATTCGGTTGTTCTTGACTTTCACATATCTCACAGGAAAGTACAAGCAAGTTATGTCAGCACAGAAAGTTCTTTGGTTCCTATTTGCAATTTGATCAGACTAAACACATTAGAATGACTCAAGTTTGAAGAAAGGAAAAAACCACTAGCTGAAAAATAACTTAATGAAATAAATTTAATGTAAAAAAATTGCATATCTGAGAAAAAATATTTCTATAGAGAGATGGATAGTTCAGTTGTAATCAAGTTAAGACAACCACTAAAGAAGCTGTGCAATTAGCAGCAAATGCAGAGGATTTTGTAATTGAGAATGCTTCAGAAAAAATTAAATCTATTTCACCAAAACCTGAGATCCATGAGATTGATATGAGATACACCCTTGCAAAGATATTCCATGGCTATGATTCAAATATTAATAATGAATCTGAAAAAATGGTGGTATCAAAATGTGATGATTACAGTCACGAGAATCTAGTGAGTACAAAGATTCATTTCCAGAGTTTCCAAATAACCATATTAATATGGGCAGAGTGAATAGACTTATTAGAATAAGATATCTGTGTTTTGCTGTGTTAGAGACAGAAATCAGTCCCCCAACAGCATGGAATATGCCTAACACAAGCTAAAAGTTCTTGCTTTATTTCTATAATGGGTTAGCCACAATAATTTTAAATCCTAAGTTATTGTATAAATTTGTATAAATTTACTTTTTAGTGCTGGTTTATTTTACAGAGAAGGAAATATGTGAAGCCACACTTGTTCTCCCACAAGCTGTCTGTAACATGTTCTAACTCACTGGTGTTGAGGAAGCGATATTAAGACTTTGGCTCTGTCAGAGTGTTGTGTTGCTGGCTCTGAGTGGAACACAAAACTCTCCTAAAGAAAAAGAGAAAGAAGATTAGTGAAACTTATTATCAGCAGTGAATGAGGAGTCTTCAAGATGTACCAGAAGTTTACCTGAATTTGTATGATTCTGTTGTTACTGTTAATATTAGTTTCGACATTGGTAGTAATATTGGTTGAGATGCAACTATAAGATCACGGAACCAAGTGAAAATCTTGCTGCTCATACTAGTTTTTGACTTAGGGTATTAAGACTTGTGTTGTTGAGCCTGAAGTGATGATGGTTCCACTTCTGGCATTCCCCTGCTTGTTTTATTTACAGTCCTGAAGGATGATGGTTTCACATCTGGCATTCCCCCTGCTTATTTGATTTACAGTCTAACTGTGTCTGATGTCTGTGGTGTGTGGCTTTATTGCATAAGGACCAATGGCTATAGGGACAAGTTCAGTGCTTTTAACATAAGAGTGTGACTTCAAGGGAAGAATAAACAGCAGGAACAGATGAAGTGCTAAGCAGCCAACTGCTAAGACCATTTTCTTGGAATAGTTTTAGCCATAAAAAAAAGAGTGCAGTGAATAAAACCAGTAAAATAATAGAAGTATTTCTCATTAGAATGAGCTTCAAAGATTTCTGTGAGACAAGATTGATTTTCTCCTTTCAAAAAGATACCAAATAAACTGCATCAAGAATAAGATCCTCTCCACAGCAATAATACACATCGCTTTGATAGATTCTGGGGAGCAATGCTTTGAAGAATCTGGAGTTCAAAAGTTCAAATGAATTCTCCCCTACTATGATGTATAGAATTTTTAGGGCATTTAATAAGCTTTACTTTGAGATACATTGCTTTTCTTGTCAACATTTTTTTTTTTCTATAGAAAATATTATTTAATAATGGAAATAAGAAAGGAAAAAGAATGAAAAATTGGAAGCAGCATGCTTACCTGTGACATTCTTGGCTGAAAAGCAGAACTTTGCTATTGGGCTTGGCCTCTATCAACTTACTGATCAAAGATTTTTCAGTTTATATGGGGGAAATTTTTTCAGCTTTCCACACCTTAAGATTTCACCAACAGTGAAGGGTTTGGAGCATATATCCTATGAGGACCAGCTGAGGGAGCTGGGATTATTTAGCCTGGAAAAGAGGAGGCTCAGGAGGGACCTTATTGCTCTCTACAACTTCCTGGAAGGAGGCTGTAGCCATGTGAGGGTCAGCCTCTTCTCCCAGGCAACCAGGGACAGGACTAAAGGACACAGCCTCCAGCAGTACCAGGGAAGGTTCAGGCTGGACATTAGGAAGAAGTTCTCCACAGAGGAAAAAGGTCTTCACAAAGGGTGATTAGATATTGGAATGGGCTGCCCAGGGAGGTGGTGGTGTCACCAGCCCTGGAGGTGTTTAAGGAAAGACTGGATGTGGCACTTAATGCCATGGCCTAGTTGAAATGGTGGTGTTTGCCCATAGGTTGGACTCAATGACCTCAGAGGGCTTTTTCCAACATAACCGCTTCTGTGATTTCTTTGCGAGGCTACCAATATTTACTTTGAAATGTGCTTGCAGTATTTCCCAAGACCCCTTCTTCCTTAAGAAGTGCAATGCAGAGGTCTACTGGGTTTGCTGTATAATTTTATCAGGATACAATAAATATACTGTCATTTTATCAATACTACCAGTGTGTGGACATACTGGGTAAAACTAATTTTTCTTGCTTTTGCCCTGTCCCATATATAGCAATCATTTCTGAAAAGTGAGAAATAAAGATGCAATTTTCACATTATTGAGTGATTTTATCGTCTTTGCAAAAGTGATACAATAATGAATATCACATTTTAGGAATTAGCAATGTAGAGGTTTATACAAGAGAAAAACTCGACAGGGACACATTGAAACGTCTTGTTGGTTTTGGTAGCAATATGGAAAGGATGATATGAGGCAGAAACATCAGGGCTGGTCTTTATCACTCTCTATCACATAAAAGAGCTCCACCACATCCGATCTTTTCATGCTGAGAGCAATTTGGGTAACCAAGAATTGTGTCAACATCAAACTTACAATATCAACCCTGTGATTATGAGAACATCATTCTGCCCTCTACTTTCTTGAAACAAAATAGTAAAATAAAAAAACAGAAGTTATTTTTAAAAATTATTATAGACAGACTGAGCAATGCTGCAGACTTTTCAAAGGCCAGAAGCACATTCTATAGGGAAACAAGTTAGTGTCAACATAAGATTAATTTCCTTTGAGTATCCTCTTTTCCCATGAGAAAATAAAACAATGTGATTGATATTGATTCAAAAGAATGTTCTTTTTGAGTAACATTTTAAAGTTAGAGCTAAAAAGACATGTGTAATTAATTAGAAGAATAAAGTGAAATTTTGAATGGAAGACCTTCATGCAGCTGGGAAGAAACAGAAAAAGCATTTTATTGTATAGAACAATGTGTTTTATAAAAGCCTTGGTTTAATGAACAGAGCCGAGCAAGTGATTCACAGTGTATAATTTAGTTGACAAATTCATTTTCTTTTCCTTTTCATGGTGAACCAAAACAGAGGCATATTTTTTGTTTTGGAAAAGGTATTTATATTTTATTATTATTTAATTTTTTAACTGTACAAATGATTACAAGTTTTCAGGAACCACAAAAACTGTGTTTGGTACTCGGATATTTCTGTATTGTGGTGATTGTATCTTATAAATTACATCATACTCCTTCTGTTTGCTGACTTTTCCTTTCCTCTTGAGCTTTGAGATGTCTGTAGTCCTTTGTTTTGAGCAATATCCCATGTTGACTTAATATAGTTAATTTCAATGCAACTGCTCCCATGTGCAAGTGTTTAACATTTGATGTGTGAGAACGCAGTGTAAAACCTCATGTGTGGGGTTTGGGCCTTATCCAATGGAAATCAGTGAGAGGTTTTTCCATCGATTGCAGTGGCAGTGGATAACTGTTCCTGTGAGCACCTTGATGAGTGAAAACTCAAGTGCCTGAATGTACATGGGTCATGAAGACAGACGGGCTATGAAGAGAGTTGACCAAATACTTAACAGAATTTTTCTTTGGAGTCAGATTGATTAATTGCCTAGAGTGACCTGAAGTTTCAGTCGGTTAAAATTTTTTGCTTAAGTCCTTCTTAAACTTGATGCTTGCTATTCTGTGCTGTCACTGTGATTCATTTTGCTTCAGAAGTGGTGAAACTGTGAAATAGGAAAATCTCCTTCAACACGTGGCTGGGAAAGTCCTGTTTTCAGGGAGTTTGTCAGTCTCTCTTATCACACAATGCAGTTAGTGTCTATGTATGAGGGTACTTAGAAAGGAAGAAGCATCTTTGTTTTCACACAGAATGATATCTGTCCAAATTTCACAATACCACTGGAAAGAGACAATCCAACCATAAGCTTTTTGGAAAGCCTTGCTCTTCCCATTGCACTAGGAGATGCTGTTACTGCTCATGTAACATTTCTTTTTTTGGGCCTGGATAATAATCAGGGGTAATATCTTAGCCCAGAGTACTGTGCATCGGATAGATAATCTTTGGATTATAGCAGTGAATTTGCTTCCAGGCAGATTTGACAAGTTGTAGCAGGAGAACTCTTTGTTATGTGTGATTTCAATATAAATTTGAATCTTTAGAAAAACATGAAATTCTGGATTATATTTTTTGCATAGAGCTGGAAAAAAAAGGCATGATATTAAATGTTACTTATCATGCTGTATCTTCTTAAGTATTAATAAGATTTTAGTTCATTTCATTTGCAGAGATTTAAGTGTAACTGTCTGATCACAGATGGTTTTGTGACATTTGATGAAGCCATAAGTGGCATATAACTGGAACAGCAATGGTCAGAATTGCAGTGCACTGGCTTCACATGATGAAGTAACTTCCACTGTACCTTTCTGACTCACACCTAACAAACCAGTGTATTTCTGTGACTGTCAGAGACATTTGAGTTACTTACAAAATTAAAAAGGATCAAAATGTGGATTAATCATTATAAATTAATTGAATTATGTAAATCCCACAGTTCTACTTATGCCACTTGAATGTGAACAGAAAGCTTAACACACTTGGATTTATAAAATAATGTTTCTTGGTGACTCTTTTGGAAAGTGTCACTGAAAAAGATTGTGTGTGACTGGCACATCATGTCCCAGGAGACTGGTATTTAAACACATTCTTTAGATAGACCAAAAGAGGCTGCTCTAACACCTGCTGTGGACAAATCTTCATTTAATCTCCCTTCTTCAAGAAAGACACATATCTGCTGCATGATATTGGTCAGGCAGACTTTCTCCAATTCCACTGCACTGTTGTCTTAGAGATAAGGTTCTAAAGAGTCTTGCTGGAAAACATGAAGTGTTCCAGTAGAGACCAATCTCAGAATCTGGGAGAGGAATATTTCCTTTTGTTTCCATTCCACTTTATGCTTCAGACTAGTATCATGACCTGTAGTTTAAAGCACATTTTTTGTCAGGTGGAGTGAAAAAATGAGTCATAGACTGCATTGATTTACCTGAATAAATAATCAGAAAAGAGCATTTTATCTAAATACCCTTACGATAGCAAGAGAGTTACCTCTAAACCACAGAATGGAAAAACCAGAACTTAAAGACAGAATTTTGTCCAACTCTTTCAAAGAGAATAAAATATTTGAAAATTCTTTAATCATCCTTGGAAACTGTTGAGTCTTATAAAAAGATATATCTATTTTATGATATATAAATGAGACTGATATACAATGAGATTGGCTCTGTTGGTCAGAGCATGCCTTATAACACCAAGGCTGTGGGTTAGATCCTGTGTGGGCCATTCACTTAGGAGCTGGGCTCGATGATCCTTGTGGGTCCTTTTTAACTGAGAATATTCTCTGATCTGTGGCTTTTTTTTCTAAGTAGCTCTTTGTAGAACTTCTCTCTCCTCAAAGTTGCAAGTGCATTCCTAATAGCTTTTCAGAAGTTTTGCAGCAAATTGGATTAGTCTTTTCATTGTCAACAAAGATTTCAGACTGAGAAATCAGTCCCTACTATCTCAAATATTATGGTTACTCTCATCATGATACTTGGTATTAACAGATCCAGCAATAACATTACAAGAGGTTGTCCCTATCTCTTCAATAGCAGAAGCACCTTGATCCAATCATAATCTAAAACCCTCATCTTTTTTCCATGTAAATCCAAACCTCATTATTTCCTTCACTGCTAAGAAGCACATCTTGTGTATCTGGCTGCATGTGTAGTCAACTGTGAATGTTTTCTGTTAGATTTGCGGTTCAAAATGCTGCTGAAATTCTCGTTCCCAGTTCAGTAATGAAAACTGAATCTTTGTTTGAAATAAAAACATCCTTAATCTATTTGCAAAACACAAACTATTATTGTATCATCTCTCTTGGTCATACATATTAACAATTGGTGTCCTCAGTTTACCAGGCCAGTGTTATAATCTCTTCCTGGTCTATTTTCAGACAGGTAGCATTTAATAGTAAGACACAAATTTCCAGTAATGGTATATTTTGTTGTTGTTTTTCTGCTGTTAACAGAAGACTAAGGACCTAGAGGAGAGAAAAAGAAATATTAGAAATACTTTTCTTTTGTATGTCTTCTAAGCATAAAATATATTTATTAATTGAAATATTGTATGCACAATCATAACATTCTTTAAAAGAAAGATTAAATTGACTGATGTTAGATGTGTACTATAGTTAAGCTTTAATGGATTTTAACAAGGTAATATTTGAGCAGCTTTCACTGGGATAGAATTGTCCTGAAAATCTTAAATCAAGTTACTTCAGTTTTAAGTAGTTTTAATAAGAAATTTGTCTGCTAGCTACAACAGGGAATTGTAAGCCAACAATATTCTTGGATTTTGTTCTCAGTGGTGAGTGCTCTGTTTCCAGCCCCATTTCACTTTCATCCAATTTCACTTTCATGTCTCAGGTGTTGTTTCTGTATGAAATCAGTATAATAAAAACTTGCTACAGTCTTTAGAGTATCATGAGAATTAATGCTTGACAAGGAGATATTCTCCATTGACTGATCAATGTATGTTTATTCACTCAGTAGCAAACACACAGCTAATGAAAGTGAAACACTGCTGAGCTCCTGAGGGGATCCTGTTCTGGAGGCAGAGAGAGAGTAGGAGCCTTGCTGTGGGTGTCCACATGTGCAGCAGATCAGACCCTGGCAGCAGGAATGTCCCTGTGACAGCTCAAAGGAAAATGTTCTTCATCTTTGCAGAACACCATGATGAAAAGCAGTATAAACTGAAAGGCTTGTTTATGGTATTTCTTTTGCTTCATATGTGGAAAATGCCAAGTACAATCTATTTTGATCAAGTTGTCAAAAATTTATGCCATAGTATTTGACCATGAGATCTATATGCAGAAAACCTGAGGAGATGTATTTCTTCTTAAAATGCTGTTGGCAACTTTCTCATTTAAAGTAACTGACAGGGTACTTCACAATAATTTGTTTTTATCTGCTTATAAATTTTATCTCTCTGTATATGTTACCTCTTTTAGTTTTCGGTGCCAAAAGAACCAGCTTGACTGATTAGATGGAAGGTTTAAAATATACAACTTGAATGCTTCTCATCAAAATTATTTGGTGTATTTTCATGTGACTTTCTTCACAAGGAAAGCTTTAACCAAAAACAGGTCAAGCATCTCTATGTTCTAATTCGAATGGCTGGTCGCATTCTTTCTTTGTAAAAGCTTTATTTTAGCACTCTCCTTACTTCTTCCTTTCCAAAATTATTATGCCATACTGTTGAAGCACCTGCCATGTTGATTTCATTTCAGTGTTGGGTGAAAATAGTTCTAGTGCTGTGAAATGATTCATACGTACACACAGTTTTTCAAGCACAAAAGGTTTCTTAGAAACGAAAGGTTTTATATAACTGCAATCTCTCATTGCAACGAAATGTAACTCTATCAAGAAGAAAACAAATCTATCTTTCTCTTTCTTCCTGAAATTTTTCTCAGAGTTCGCATTGCTGGCACAATTGTACTTAAAGATAAGCAACCCTGACTGAGCCCAAATCATTATCTGAAATCAAGTAATGAGATCCTTTCATAGCATATGCAGCAAATAAGTGTATGTCAAAACAAATGCCTGGGAAATCGACAGTGCTAATAATTTTGTTAGTATTTGCATGAATACCTCAATATAAAATAAACAAACAAAAATTTACAACCGCTGTTACTAGAAAAGTATCGTTTGGGATTTTTTGTGGGGGTTTTTTCATGTTTGTTTTTTTTGTCGTTTGGTGGGCTTTTATGTTGTTGTTATTGTTGGTTGGATGGGCTTTTTTGTTCTGTTTTGCTTTGTTTCTTTTCTATCCTTCAGTATTATTCTGTCTGGAGAAAATTTGTGTTTTCTTTAAAGTGAACCCGAGTGCTCATTGCATATGTTTTAAGAAAAAATGAAACTATACTGATTCTACAGGCCTTGAACGAAACTGGTTTATACCTATCTCCTACCTAATCATTTAAGCAGGGCCCAGATTCAGAGCACAATTCCTCTTCAAATCTAATCCTAAATGTTCAAGCTGCTATCTTGAAATCAGGCTAAACTGGGACATGTATGTCCTCCCAGTGAGCTTATCTTCAAGTCAGTGATTTCATATATGTCTGTATGTTCTGCTTGAAATAGCATTCACATCATAGAGGAATTTGTTTTAACAACGCCTCTAACTCACAGTGGGGGGCTGATTTGCTGCGTTGTAGGGCACAACAGCTTACAACAGCAAGCCGAAACAGGGGATTGTTTTCTCGTCTAGGCATTTGCTCCTAAGAGCTCTTTAGTTTCATTGATTATCTCATGTTAGAGTTCCTAGGCAGGCTGTGAAATGACAGACCTGGCAGAATAGAGCCAGAGGCACCAGGAATACCTTAAATAACTGGGGCCACTTCAAAGCTAACATCATCTTACAAATAAACTTAATAAGATGATATGCCTAAGGAGTCAGGGATTTTTAAATACTTGATTGACACTTCCTTGAAATTAATTTATTTTATGGATGTCAGCCAACCGCAAGTTTTTATTTTTCGGTTTCTCTTGCTCTGATCCTGCTCAGATTTAAGATTACTGAAAATCACCATTAGCCCACATATATCCAAATGCAGCTGGTTGATTAAAAAGAATTTTAATAAATCAAGGCTTATACAATACAGCTGTTTGACTTACAACTCTTTTAAACATATTCAAGTAAAACAAAGTATTACTTGCAAGTAACAACATACACTGAAATTTTGAGAAATCCCCATTTGCACAAGGAAGATCTTTGAGAAGCCTGAAAAACAAAAAGTGTCTTGATTACAGTTTCAGGGTAATACCTTTGTAAATACTTGTCTTGATAAAAGATACCTTTTTTGGTAAGCCAAAAGTAAGTGTGCATTCATCATAGAATTATTCAGTACCAACACTTCTATTTTACGTAGATTTTTCTCTATATGCAGAGTAATTGAGGAGAATATGCAAAATAATTTCACCAGCTCTTGAAAGGAGGTGGGCAGGAGAAGCATATTTGCTTCTTTCAGAAGGTGTCAGAAAGCACCCAGAAAATACACACAGCATGGAACCTCTGTTTATTCCTGAATAATACTGAAATTATTGTGTTTAGACACACAGTAATACAGTGTACATAGACCATAGGTTTTGCCAGACATCCATAAGAGTAGGATTTCTGAATGTCCAATATCTGGGTAGGAGGTTCCCATCTACAAATGTACATAGAGAAACCATAATTCACCTGAAAAAACAGGAATGGTCTGGGAAATGTGGATGTTTGTTTTATGTCTGTGTGAGCCAAAGTCACACACAAAGCATGACTGAAATCAGAGTGATCAGCACAAACACAAACCATGAGTACCATGTTTCCAAACAAAAACCTGACCATGCAAAGTTAAAACTGATCCTGTGTGGAAAGGTGACCATTAAAAAATAAAGATAAAGGAAAATGAAAATAATTCCTTAAAAAGCTCATTGGCAAGGGAAAAGACTGCATAGCTGAGTGAGATGCTATGACTAAGAATACTGCCAGAAACACTGGAACAGCAGATAAAGATGCCTGAGGATTATGACCTACTAATGAATGAAACTGGAATATGATAACATGTTTTTACATCCTAAACCAATATTAACATTACACAGCTGAGAACTCTGGCATCCACCTACAGCACAGGAATCATAAAAGACTTGCTAACTAGAGACAGTCTTATTTGTGGGACATGTGATTAAAGCCTGCAAAGAGGGGTTGTAGAGAAGCAGATCTAACGCCACAGAAATGTCTTTAAATGGCAAATTTGGCTGAAACGTGCAGAGAAATGCTCAAAGCAGTGCTCAGAGAAAGTGCACTTAATTAAAATAAGAAAGTCCAGACAAAAGACATAACAGATGAAAAAAAAAAAAATAGAACACTTGCCAGTTGCAATTTATAATATACAAGGTTGGGAAACTATGGGAAAGGTAAAATTAAGTGCACCTAGTTCACAGGAAATTTTATAAATTATGTGGAGAATATAATCAAATCCTACTTTCAAGATGGCAAATGAAAACAAATTTCAATATACAGGGTCTTAGGACCCAGAGATTTCTAACTAAGAAATGGGGTATAAGAAAAAATGCTGAAAACTCTTCTGAAGAGGAAAGCAATTTTAGTAAAGCTGAATCTCTGCAAAATGTTGTGCAGCAGAAGTGAACTGCCAATCATAGAATGCCCTAATGCAGCTATTACATCAATGGCTAATTTAATTCCAGCTGGATGGTGAAGCTCGTTGCAATGCAATCCAGACACAGTTACAAAGAGCAAAACTTGCCTGGAGTAATCTGACCAGGTGCTGTGGATGCGCGACAAAAATGTTCTGATGCCGGTGAGTGAAAGCCTATTGTTGATAAGGAACCTTTAACAAGCAAAATACTATGATTAAGAGATCCTATTAGGCAAAGTAGAGGTAAAGCACGTAAACAGATGTTTAGCAAAAATGCAGACTTCATTTTAGCACAGTGCTAAAACAGAATGGGAGCAGCACAGTTCAGTTCAAACTTCTAACAAAATACTTAGGGTATATTTCAAGGAGCTGAAAACACATGGGCTGAACCAAAGCTAAAAAAAAAAGGCATAAGTTTATTGGGAAGAGGAGGATAAACAGTTTTAACATCCCTTTCACTATTAGTCTCCCACTTCTAGGTCGTACTTTTCACTGATGGCCTATGCTTAGAGTGAGGAATTTCAGCTTTTCTCATGAGACACAAGGAGCAAAAGAGCATATTGTTCTCTTGAGCTGGAAGCTCATGGAAGGATCAAAGGCAGCCCCTCGGCAAGAGCTGGCTGGGAAGGGCAGAATTCAGGCTGATTTCTTCTTTTGTTCTTTTGGAAGTTTCTTCTGCTCCCAACAAAATTCCTCTGTATGTATTTGTAGCTGTGTATAAACAACGTATCTATATGCTATTAAGACACACAAAACTGAATTACAATAAAGACTTTAAAATGGCAGTTATACTTCTTCCTCCAGATGCACAAAGTTACACCTGTTATAACAGATTCCATAAATTTATTTTAAACACACAGTCAAAATATTTCAATCTCTCATGCTGGATAACAGTAAAGAGAAATATTGCAAAACTCTTTGACATATCTCAGCAGCTGTTATGAATTCATATATTTTAATACCTCTTTTGTAGGGGGTATCTATTTCCACAGCCATTTAGACACCTATCTACATACCTTTGGAAAACTTGTAGCTTTCAGAAATGTACAATAAGGTGGAATTTATATTTGAGGAGGAAAGTTAAAGGACTTAATGTTCTTACACAGATTTTACTTAAACTGCTTAGTATCAGCTTTCCAACTTTCTGGTTTTATTTCTTTCTCTATGTTCCTATGGGCATATGTGTTATTCTCAGAGTATGAGAATACACTTGCTTCATATACCTGGATCTTTTTAATCTAATTTAATGTTTCAATTCAGAACTGTGGAATTATATTAGATTCCTCCTATATTTTCATCCCTCCATCTTGTTAAGCAGACTGTTGGGTAATATTTTTGTTCTTTGTTTTTCTGAGCTCTTATTTTAGTCTGTATTGTCAGAAAAATCTAATGTTAGTTTATTGTTGTTAATAAGCCATATGGTGCCTATAATGTCGCTCTAGCCAAATGAACAATAAAGAGGCAGGAGTAAAAAGCTATTTCATTCCAGAGTGGTTATGTATAGGATGCTAAAAGGTCAGCACTGGGTCTAGTTGAATTCACTATTTTCAATGAAGAATTAAATGATGAATTAGTGGATAGTTTTATTGCCTTTGCAGATAAGAAACTGTGAGCAAATATAAAAGCAACAAAGAATGGAATTGGAATGCAATCTATATATACTGAAACAGTTTGAAAATGGTTGGAAAAAATAATTGAATCCAGAGACAATGGTTTGCAAGGAATAGGCAACTAGAAAACAAATGAAATTCTAAGGTTAGTTACATGATGAACTAAATTATGAGTTGAAGAAGAATCAGCAAATCCATGATGTTGTGAAGCAGGTAAATGTCACTGTGGACTATATGGGGTGGAAAAAAATAAAAAAGAAACAAACAGAAACAGAACAAGAAAAGAAGTAAAACTGCAAATGTTCGACATTGTTATTATGTCCACTTCTGGGCCCTGCATTACAAGAAAGATATGCATTGTCCTGAGCTAATGCAGAGGAAAACAATAAAAATTGAGAAACTTAGCAAACGTGTCACTTGTTGAAAGATTGAAAATATATTTTCAGTTGTTTCAAGAACAGTTGATAATACAAAATCTCAAAGGACATAAAAGTATAAATAAAAATTAATACTACATTCTCTACCTGTGGCACAAACTAGTAAAGAAAAAAGGCCTTGTCCTGATGACATAAATGTTGTTAATAAGACATTATCAAAGGTGTTTAAAAAAAAGTAGTTTAGTGTCTGTAAAGACAGTGTCTGTAAAGACTATTAATCCCATCCTGGGCAATAAGGAGGAAAAGAATCTTTTTTTTCACAGCACTTGCACAGAGCTCCTCCATATTCGAGCAAAGGATGGGGCTGAGACAAAGGCGGATTCTTTTTCAATTGTTTCGTGTGTAGACGAGAGATGTACTGAAGAAATATCAGAGAAGAAAATAATTTACTCTATAGATTAAAAGTCTGAAACAAGACGAAGTTAGGCTGTGAAGAGAGATTTGAAAGTGAAGATAAGAAACTTGGACTTCATATAAAAATGACGAATAAGCTTAGAAAACCAAATGCACAGATCGATGACATTGTATACATCCTTTGTGGTCTTTCTATTTGTTTTTGCTAGTATATCCTTTAGCTAATGTAAATTTACCACTTAGAATCTTGTCGAGTTTATACAGTGTTTTACTATTGGTTTTCACAGCAGCTCTTTCTGTCTCTGGTGACATTACTCACATATTCCCTCTTGTGTCTTGCCATGCAGCTTTTTACCTCTTTTTTGCCCTTTGTTTTAGACAGATTTATTACTCATTTTCTTGTAAGTGCCGTTGGGGCACTGATGTTTACCTTGGCTTTCTTAGCACAGTTCAATATATTTTCATTTATCCAAATTTCATGTTTGTATGGTTTCAAAGTGGCAAGCTATTCTTGCCAGGAGATGTTTGCATTCAGTATTGATAGTGACTTTCAGATGGCGCAGCACCTGAAAAGTGTTCCAACTGTCTTATTCTCAAATGCTGCTTGGTCTATTCAGTTTTGTTGTTCATCTTCTGAGGAAGGAGTTGAGTGCCTGTTTTCGTCCATTTTGTTTTCTTTTGTGCTTCACATACATTTCTTGATTTGATTCCACCTTTTACCTAGATGCAAAATTCTATACTGTAGAGCATAATATCAATCATCACTTGGAAAACTTCACGATGTTTAATCTTTATGTGGAAATAAGTTCCATTAATTATGAAAACATAGTTGTAAAAAATTTCACTATTTCTTTTGGCAATGAAAGACGTGCTGGAGAATTGACAGAAAAGTGTTGTGGTGCTATGCAGACACGCTTTAAGACCTTGCCAAAGTCTTCAGACTGTAGGTTTGTTCACTTATCATTCCAGGTGTAGGTTATGTGCAGACACAGCTTTTCTATTTGAAGTCTCTGAAAATCACTTAAGTGGCTTTTAATATAGTAATTGTTTTTCTGCTTTTTATAACTCAGTGCTATTCTTCCCAAGGGGCAGCCGCTGGACCTGAGGGAATTAGCACAATCTCTTTTCGCTAATATCGAATTTCTTCTAAAGAATTCCTGGACAGAAATAATTAAGAGTTCTAAGAGAACTGATACACACACACACACACGCACACACACACACACACTTATTGACAAGCACACCTAAATTTTGAAACGATAGAGCTTTAGTGAACTAGAGACTTAAGTACAGTTTTTCTTCCAGAAATTAAGATATCAGAATCTTGTTGTCATGTAAGTTTGTAACAGAATTTTGTTATTTTCCACAGACTATTAGAATGTCTACTTTCCTGTGTCTCTTTAATTTCACTGTAAGAAAATAAGAAAGGTTTGAGTTTGGTTTTTCACCAGGTTCTTCTCTTTTGGTCCAGCTTGATTAGCATAAAAAAAGTTTCGATTTCTTCCATAGGAAGTGATTAAAAAACCCCCAACAAAACCAATGAATAGTAAACAAAATTAATATTGAATAGTAATATGAATAAATATGAATTAATATGAATATAAAATGAAACAGAAAACAGAAAGCTTTAAAATTACTGTTCTATTAACTATTAAAACTGAATGTTAAATACTTCGTGAAAGAGTTTGTAACTAAGTTTGGGTTTTATTTCAAAACTAAGGATTTTTAAATTAGCTTGTTATAAGTTATGAATGAACCAAAATATAAAACTGAAATTAATATATCTAATTGAAAAATATCTTTGTAATTCTCTCCACCCTCCCTCAGGGTTTTTCACACTGTTGCCATTAATGCAATCCTCGGTTGAGCCTACAAGTGGGAAGTCATCAAAAAGCCTGAGAGCAGGTACATGTGATTGCATCTGCAAGAGAAAAATAGGACTGAGTCTTGTCCACGCTGCCTCAAGAGTTGTAAGCTTGGAGTCAAGGTCAATATTAGCCTGGACAGTAACATAAAGTGGCAAAATTATAGGGAAGGTGAACCTCTACCGCAGAGATAAAACAGGCTTGAATCCCCTCCAGATCCTGATGGAATTTCTGTCTGACACAGCAGCAGCGGCAAATTTGTTCTTCCAGAAACAAATTACTTCAGCTAGCTTGAGTGACTGAGACTTCATTAGATGCTTGGACTCAGTTACCTCCTCCTCACCTCTACTTGCCTCTTTCTTCTGTCTACTGCTTTTGTTATGGCTGGAGGAAGTGCCCCTCCAGCTAGCCTGGTGCTGCAGTACAGGGCGCACCTCACAGTGTGGTCTTTAGTGCTTCTTCAGATTAATCCTGCTGTGACAGGAGGGTTATACATGAGATAAGCAAAGGAGCAGCGTATGACAGGAGGCCAAACATGTAGTCAGTCTTCAATCAAGAATATTGATTATGATGTTGATTTATTTTTTACTGTCCAGAATTCATTGGAAAAACAGACTAAAATTCTTCTCACTACCAAAGCCAAAGTAGAATGACATCTCACCTTCTGTTTAAATTCTAAAATCATGGCAAAAACTATACATATAAAATGCACAAAGGTCGACTTACAGCAGACAGATACATTACCAGTTTTTCAAATGGGGTGGGACAGACAATAAAGGTTGACCAGAAGAGCATAATTCAGACTCAGTTTACAGGTTTTTACAAGGAAAAATAACTCGTTGTGGTTCTGTCAATTCTTAGTGCAAGCATCCAGAGGTAAAATGGAAAAAATACTTCTCCCTCATGCAGCCTTCCTTTTGAAAGGTTATCAACTGGAATGACTTCTGATGGTTAGTGGACACAGTGAAAAAACAGTAATTGGATGTCACTTGAGAACTCTGTAGTAAGAGAAACACCATGTTTTCATTAATCCATAAATACTGCTTTATGGTGTGACTTTGACCAAGATATGTGTTTTTGGTTTTGACATATTATTTTTATTGATTTTAATAATACATACAACATTGCCTATTCCAGCTGAAGCGCCATAACTGTCCTCCCCTCCCACACAGCCACTAGTTTGGAGTCAGTACACCTAAGCCAGTGAAGTAATTTATATTTCATTTTTCTGAATTAATTGGTACTAGAGTAGCAATATTTAGTATCAGGAAAATATTGCACCTTAGACTTGCACAATTTTAATGATGCCTTCTGATTGCATTTTTCCCAACTTCAGATACCAATCTTTTAACTGTTCGTGATTCATTTCAAATTATGAACTTTTACTGGGCTTCCTGGGACTGAACAGTCACTAAACCAAATTAATCCATAGCATAGTTCAGATGGCTTCTGTGAAGACACATCAACAGAAACTTGATCCATTTTTAAGGAAAAAAATAGCACATGACTTTGTTTTAGCAATTTTGCTTGACGTTCATGAACACATGTATTTCCTGATATTCTCTTCTGCAGAGAAAAAACACATTGCACTGTAGTAGAACAACTGTGAGCTCTCAGGAGAGCTCCTGCAGTAATGCAGCAGGCAGCAGCTCTCAGGGTCCCTTGGCCTCCCAGTCTGACTTTATTGGCAGCCAGTCACCATCAACTCTACTCTCAGAGGACACTTGGGTGACATAACTAGTCATGTAATGTAAATGAATCCCTGTTTATATGCTTGAATGAATCAAGCTTCCATAAAAAGTCCTCAATGCGTACAAAAATACCCAGATATCCTTTAATTTTCCATTTGAGGGGTCTTGGGCATCCTCCTTTGGATTTCCCAAATCGCCACCAACATGCCTGCCAGTTCCCATTATACTTGGGACTTGGCTACCAACAGTGATTTTCACAGATCATTACAAATCATCTTTTTTATTCAAACAAACCCCATGCTCAGAAACTGTCATGCTGAAACAATGGCTTCTATGGAGCCAAAAATCCTGCAAAAAGCTTATATTTGTTACTAAGTCATCTTATTTAGGGTTTGTTTAGAAGTGGAGATTTAGTTTACTTTGCACTTCATGAATTAATAATTATACTAAATTAAATATCTTGGAGACAAAAAACTGTTTGGGACAGTTGATTGGAAAGGAGATACTGAGCCAGTTATCACTCAGTAAATCAGTCTCTAAGCGACTGGCTCCTTCTTAAATATTTGATTGCAGCTGGGAAGGGGCAGAAAAGTTGTAACCGGTTTGCATGGCCAGGCTGTGGTAGTAGGGGCTCTAAAGAGGTGGCTTTTGTGAGAAGCTGCTGAAGCTTCCTCCATGTCCAGCAGAGCCAATGCCAGCTGGTTCCACCATAGATGTGCCACAGGCCAAGGCTGGGCCAATCAGAAATGGTGGTAATGCCTCTGTGTTAACATATTTTAACAAGAACGGGGAAAAAAAAGTTATAGTGCAGTTGTAGTTGTGTCCAGGGAAGAACAGAGTGAGAATATGTGAGAGGAGCAACGCTTCAGACACCCAGGTCAGTGCAGAGGAGGGCAGGAGGTGCTACTGGAGCGGGGAGTGCCCTGCAGCCCCTGGTGCAGCCGTGGTGAAGCAGCTGTGCTCCTGCAGCCATGGAGGACCATGGGGACACAGAGATCCTCCTGCAGCCCCTGGAGGAAAGCCATGCCAGAGCACGTGGATGCTTGAGAGGAGGCTGTGAAGCCATGGGAGGCCTGTGCTGGAGCCTGCAGACCCATGGAGACAGAAGCCCATGCTGGAGCAGGTTTGCTGGTAGGACTTGCAACTCTGTGGGGGAGCCACGCGGTGCCTGAAGGACTGCACCCCATGGAATAGTGACCCACATTGCAGCAGTTCCTGGAGAGCTGATACACATGGGAGGGACTCAGTTTGGAGAAGCTAATGAAGAACTATTTCCTGTGGGAGGGACTACGCTCTGGAGCTCGGGAAGGACTCCTCTCCTTGAGGAGCCGTTCAACAATATTCTAATCCCAAAGGTTGGCTGATTTAAAATTAATGTTCTCTGGATTTCTTTCATTCATTTGACTGATTTTGAGCCTTTATTTCTATTACATATTTGGAGGATGTTTTGTTGTTTTTTAAGGGGAGGTTTATTTTTGTTTTTCTTGGAGTGTTGGTGTTTTTTTTAAATTAAAATTATCTTTCCTAAATAGTCCCCTGTTTCTAAGAACTTTTATGTCAAGAAAAACACTAAACATGACAGGTTTTCTGTTACTTTAGATGTACCGGTACAATAGCAATCATCTTCTTTCTGTCTTCCACCTGACCTCAGTGTGCATTGGAACAGGATGCACATAATGGGTAAATTAACCGCAGCTTTCTTTACCAGCGGTGGAAACAAGCATATTCTGAATACATGAATCAAGGAGAGTAATTTTTTGTAGTTGCCACTCATTCATGTACCTTTAATAGTTATTTCAGGTTTTTAATTGCATTATGAAGCACGAAGAGATCAGAAGAAATGTCAAAACGAAGTATCAAAAGACAAATATTTCACAGCAACCTTGCCTTCTCATGGAACACTGGCACTTTTGTCAAGCAGCACCAGAGATGAGACCCAGGACGGTCACTGGACTAACTGAGAAGCAGCAGAAAAAGCAAACAGATTCTTATAGAAATTGGCACATGAATTTGTCCAACTATCATTCACAGGTTCAAATATATGGGCAAGTACTTCTCATCTTTACTGCACTTTACAATAAAGTTTCTGTGGTAGCTTCTTTCTGTATAAAGGCTTCTAACAACTTCCATGTGTCTTATGTAATCTCTGATTAATTTAATTTCATGTCACAAATATTACATTTAATGTATTAACATTTGGAGCAGTGTGGATTTTAATCTAACAAGATAAAAGATATTTTGTCTTGGATGAAGACATACTGAAAGCTGAGTTAATATAGTTTGAAATAATAATTATGATAATAAATCTGGCATTTGCTTTCTCTTTGACACTTCAACATATTTATCACTAGATTGAAGAGAAGCACTGCCAACTTCTAAACATGAAGTTATCAGCCATGGTCACCTAGAGAATTCTTTCCGTGTCTGGTTATTAGTCATACCCTTGAGACTCATGAATTGATGAAACAAGAATAACTCAAAAGATGTAAGGTTTCCCATAGTTGTTTATCATATTGTTACCTTCAAAGTAGATATGAAAGGTCTATATAGAAATTCGGCTGAAAAACTGGGTAAGTTATCATATGAATCCCACTTTCTTTCTCATGAAACATTCTGCTTTAACGCTGGATACCCTTCCAAGTTTGTGGAAAGAGCACTTATTTTCAAGACATGGGTGAATAGGAGGGAACTTTCAGTCACTTTTAATGCTTAAAGGTTTTTCTCAGCTGAAATAATTATTTATTTTTTGTTTATTATTGGAATGATAAAATATATGCTTAGAGACTAAAAGTCAGAGTGACTGTGGTTTGAATTGGTGGGGAGTCTCTCCTTGAGGCCCCTCGCTTAATATATGGTTATTTATTTGAGGGTAAATTCGAATGAGAAAATATAAACAAAATCTATCTATATTAGACATTAACTGGTTTTCTGAATACTGATGAATTTAGAATAGATCTATAAGAGTAGAAATAGTTAATTTGTAAAAATATTCCTGGTACCCTGGCTTGCCACAATTTTTTAAAAAACTATACAGGTTAAAATGCATTATAATTTCCACAGATAATTCGTCTTTCCTGCTGGAAAATTCTTCATTGGACTGCAGGAAAAAGCCTGGAAAATAGGACTGCAAGAGAACAAACAAAACGTAGAATTTGTATACACAGAATATTCACTCAGAAAAAAGTCTTCAGGATATGAGTTTAAAAAACAAAACAATCCCCTCAGTTTAAGGCATTTGGTACTGGATAAGGAGCCATCTTTCCATGTAACAAAATACTAACTGGGACAAACTGGCTTCGATGATTGCATTTCAAACATTTTTAAAGGACTTTTTCTCTGACAGCATGTATGGGATTAGGTATTGAATGTCCTCTCCCAGCTGTTAGAAAACTGGCATAAAATCAGAAATCTGGTATAAACTGTGTTCAGCTTGCTGTTGGTAATTTGCTAGAAATGCCCTAATGATCTGGATCCAATTTGTATCGCATAGGCCATGTCCATGGTGGCAGATAAAATGATCCAGTGCTTGGTTATGTCACTTCTAAAAGTGTATGTCACAGATAGCTGCCTTCTGGCACACTTGCCTTATCTGTACTTTCTGTGAGAACATTTCCTGGTGTTCAGGCACTTCCTGGGATTGTCCAGGTTGGCATGAACTAAAACCATGCAGAAGAGAAGGTGGAAAGCAGCAGAACATATGTGCCAGTGTCTAAAGCCATGCCTTGGCCCTTTGGATTAGCAGAGTAGACACATTTTGAGATTATCCTTTAACACTGAGACCTTTACCTCACGGATGCAGAAACATAGTCTCATGTTTAGGATGAAAATTCTGGTCTGAGACTAGGTCCAGACCGTATTTGGCAAACATTTTGGACATAAAATGTCATATTCATCTTTCAGCCAATTTGTAATACTTCTTGAGTGACATCACCATCAGCAGTGGGTGACTGGAGATTAATATTTTCCTCACAAGAATTCACTACAGGCTGTTGTTTCAATTGACATTGTTGGAGTGAAAATCTTGTCAGGTCAAATAGGAACACTCTAAGAACTGTACCTAAATTTCAAATACAGCACTAGTATTTAATAGAACACTAACAATAAGTGGTAATTTTTAATATGCATTACTTTACATTTTGAGATAGGTAGGATTTGCAAGGAAGCTATGAGAAACTACACTGGTTTTGGATTTCAATCCAAAAATTTAAAAACCCTCATTCTCAGAAGTGATAATAAATTTGGCAATTAATGCACAGATAATTTTCACAGCTTTTTCTGCTGCTAAGGGCTTTTTGTTTGAATGCTTTCTCTTTTTTTTTTTTTTTGGTTGTTGTTGTTTGGTTTGGTTGAGGGTTTTTAATTATTCTCTTTTAATCTGATGAAATAAAGGTCTGTAGACTGTACATAATGAAAAAAGAGCATGAGAGTAAAAGAGAAGTTGCACGCCCCTTTTAGCAAACAATTATGTGAAGTTAAAACCAGTGGACTTGTTAATTTTTATTGGCTCCAATAATTAAAACAATGATTACTGTGGATGTTGAAAGTTTGCTAATATGTTATTATTAGCTTAAAGACATGTCAGAATTTTTACAAATTTAATTGATTTTTTTCAGCTTAGAAGCAACATAATATGGAACAAAAAGAGTACAATAGAAAATCAATTGTACTTTTAATAAAATTAGTGTTTTGCCTTGGTGCATTTTGCCAAATGAGAATTGGCTGCTGAGGCATTTAAAAACAAATAGAGAGAAAACCAAGTTATGTCTTTATAATATAATTATTACTGTTGGATATTTCTAAAGCTACAGTTATTTAGAAAAATTTTTCTCCTTAATTAGCATTTAGCATGCATTGATGACATCTACATATGACAAGAGTAATAAAACTAATAGAAGAATGATTCTATAAAATTCAACTTTAATCCTTCAAGGTGATTCAAAATGCTGGATGCCCACACATTCCTGTTTAAAACTTTCCACCTTCATCTGTTTCAATCAGTTATTATTATTTGTTTAATTTAATAACAACCTTATTTTACACCATGGTGATAAATTCTTTGCAAGCACTTGGAAAGACAAGGTCTCTGCTCTAGAAATTTTTAACAGAATGTTGTGGAAAGGATGAAAGAGAAAGATATGATTAAGATCTTGTTGCTATTATATATATTGTGAAATAAATGTAACAGTTTCACAGAACTTATTGTCTTTACAAATAAAGCATTGTTGTCTATCCATGCTTACTTCTCAAAACATCTTTTCTTGCCTAATTTTTAAGACCCACAATTTGTATATTGGACCTTGTAACACCTATAAATGACATAATGTTGCTGTATTTCCTCCTCACTTTATTTCTTTTAGCATGCATCCTTTGTAAATTCCTCTGTCTAAAAGAGAATTGGAAAAGAAGGGAGGCACAGATTACAGGCGATATTTCTTAGAACGCCTTTTATTCATTAAGCTGTTAATAATAACATAATCAATCTGTTGCTCCTAACAGACAATAGCACAGCACATTTATGTTCTCACACAGCTCATGAGCATCCTCATGTCCTCATTCCCAGCTATCAGAGTGAAGAAGCAGCAGGGAGGTGAGCCTGAATGGATGGTGCCTTTCAGGTGCTCCCCTAAAGCAGTGAGGCTGGCTGAGATGTGCCAGGACCTTCTAGGGAGGTGTTAGGAGAAGCCCTTGGGGGCCTGTTGGTACAGAATCTGTCCTGCAGTCTTTCTCTGTGCCCAGCAGCCAGGGGCCATATGGCACAGAGCCCCACGGGTGCCCATCTGTGCTTGTGATTTTCCACAGAGGCATCATGTTTTTCATGTCCTGAGTTTATCAATTCTGTTGGGCTCAGCACAGTTTTATCACTCCTTGAGAAGTTCTTACAGAGTACCTTCCCAATACACACTTGTCCTCTCTTTGGCCTCTTGTTCCTGGGCTCTTTTTCTCCTCATCCATGGGCACTGATGGGGATTTTATGATGTATCCATTTAGTGAAAAAAAAAATTATTCGATTACTATTAGAGAGTTATTTTTAGATTATGATTAGAGAGATATTTTTCACTTGAATAACTCTTCTAAGATTTTTGTCTTTCCCATTTTTTTCTCTTCCTGCTAGCTATACATCGCAAAATATGAAATATTTACAAAATATTACTTAGATGTCTTTTCTATCAAATTCTTTGACTTTACAAAGTAGATTGTTTACAACTGTGCTGCTCTTCTGCTTAATGGGCACCCTGGGGGAATATTGTTGGCTTTGAGACTCAGCTACATATTTTCAATAAACAACTCCTGAAGCCAGTGAATGCCGAGAGCTGTGAACATTAATCAGTGATCTATCTGAATGGAATACTTGCC
The DNA here is from genome assembly GCA_013397895.1 of Origma solitaria. NCBI lineage: Eukaryota > Metazoa > Chordata > Aves > Passeriformes > Acanthizidae > Origma > Origma solitaria. Next base: position 13,166 of record VZRL01001409.1, on the reverse strand, counting down.
TGTTCTCCCTTCAGGGGATGAAAAAAAAAGGACACACATTATGATGCACTATTCACAGTCACACACAGTTGAATAAGTCCAACGAAATATTTTAATATTCTCTTTTATAGCAAGTTTTTTGGTTAGCTTGAAATTGTGATAGCAGAGCTGACTGCCTTATCAACAGATTTTGCCAACTAGAAAAAGGGAAAAATCTGCCCCAGGATGAGGAGTATCTTCCAACTATTAAAAGGTTTTAGACTGCTGGTAGATTATATTTGGAGTTATTGCATTTGCCATGTCCTTTTGTCCTTGAGTCACATTGCTAAGAGGATATCTCTCTGCCTTGGAGGGAAAGCTGCCTGCTCAAGTATTCCCTGAATGGCATTGCATCTGGCAGGCTGATTTACATGTAGCTGCTGACATCTGCCTTAGAGGAAATCCCTACTCTTGTTTTTAAAACACAGGTCGAAGGTCCAGTCTGGAAATTGCAGGGCTTGTGGTACTGGAGAAGAGGAAGACAGGAGCGTTAAAAGGAAAGAATTAACTTGAGAAAACCCACAATAGTTTTTAAAGTTAAACCATTCCATTATGCAAAATAATTAAAATACAATGATTCCAGGTATGCAGTGGAGTCCTATGCCAGTTTTTTAACAGAAAGCTGTGAATTCTAAATTGCTGTAGTCCAAACCACTATAATGAAATAACAATATTGTCTGATGTATCCCGGCAGTTTCAGTCATTAGGAATTTAAAAGCCTAATGACAGCACTGATTTTCAAGTTAGCAAAAACTCAGACTTTAACTGAAACTCTATTTTATGTAAATCAAGTTTCTCGTCTTACTTTTCCCACTGTGAATGTTAGGTAATTTTGTTTGTAGCCTTGCCTCCCATTCATTTGAAAAATCTCTTTAACAGCATGGTGTAAAGAAGTCTTTTTGGTCCCAGCTATTCTAGAGGTCACAATTTCTAGTGAAGTGGTTTAATGAGAGTGACCCCTTTAGTGAGGGGGCGTTCTATGCCCCACTACATGGAATTTCAGATCTAGGGAAATTCCTGATGTTACTTGAGGAAGGAAAAAATTTAGTCCCTTTCTCCAAATCAATACAGTTCTGGTGCAGGAGGCTGAATGGAAGAATACTGCTGCACTGACTGCCTTTTCATGCCATGAAAAGTGATCAGAACAAAACCAAGAGATAAAAATTAAATGTTTGAAATGTTGTGTAGTTTAAAAATTAGCTTTTTAAGGGACTGAACAGCAATTCCAGAGAGTAACTATAATGCAGAGCATGATACCAGAAGCTCATGAAAGTAAACACTTTTAGCACTTGCAGTTATTTCTAGCTATTGTTCAAAGCTCTAATGAGCTAACACTTCCCTGATGTACAAGTGAGGTACACTGCTAAGACAGGCCTGTCATGTAGAGCCTTTCACCTTTAGAAGGCAGTCTGAGTCTGCTCCTGGTGGGTGACTATGAAACATTCAGAAATGGGGACTCTAATATCAGGCTTCAAGTTCATTTAAGAGTAATAAAATAGCTGAGGAGAGGAAGTAGAACAGTAGTTGTTAATATTGAAAAGACCAGAATGATTATTTTGTCTGACCTCATGCATAAAGTAAGTCATAAAGATATGTAACCCATCTCAGGGTTGTAGTTTCTAGATAATTGCTCTAAGTGAAGTGTGATTTCTTTCAGCCTGATTGCCTTATGATTTCCATCTGTGAGGCAAATCCAAGTCACTCCTTTTTGAAGATCTGTTAAAAAAAAAAAAAAATCAAAGTTACTTCAGGGAAGAATTTAAATGTTTTGTGGAGCCTGGTCCATTGGGAAATACTGAAAGACAAGTGGTTATGATGAAGCCTTTAGTTTGTTGGGTTCCAGTGTGGACCGGCAGTTTCTGACAAGGGTAAAAATATGCTGAATTAATAGAAAGACTCCCAGAATAAAAATTTGACTGCTTATTGAATTTAATATTCGAGTGAATTCTCCAAAAGAGTTGCAAATATCTTTTACTCAAAGTTTGCTCCTTTTTTAAACTGTCAAAAAATCAGAAAAAGTTGGTCTTTTCAATTTTATCTTCTGAAAATGTTTCGCTGACAGTTGTTTTTCTTCCATACTGCAGTGCCTACAAAGCATAAACTCTAATATTTTACAGCAGTAAATGTGTAAAAATGCTTGAATCCTTGACAGTTCTGTGCATGTTTATAAAATCTGATACTATGTACTTTGATAACCTGATGTTCACAATTTTTGGTATTTCCAGCACCCCTTTTCCTCACTTTCCTTTGGTGATTTCCACATTGACTTTAAAGGTCTAATATCCAGTACTGCAGTGGTATGAGTTCTCCTTCTGAAAGGTTTTGAACCAATTACAAACACAGCAGTCTCAGTCTATTAAAGAATTTGTTCCCTTTTGAACTTTTGTTGTAGCTTTTGCTATTAATACTATTGACTCCTTCCTGACAGTCTGCCAAATGGACAAGAATGATACAAACCTCATTATGACAGAAGTCTCAAAGTTGATGAATAAAGGAAAGAAAAACTTCAGATGACTTTTTCTCTGGCCAAGAAATGGTTTCGTAGAGTATGACAAGCTTTTTGCAATGTCTGTCACTGAGGCATTACAAACCGGTGCTTATTTACAGAGCATTTTAATACTTTCTGTTTCTCACAGCTTCAGAGAGACATGCTCATTAGTTTTAATTGATAACTTTTTTTTTTTTTCTTGGAGGAGAGGAGCTTGCATATATATATTTAAAAAAAAAATTAAATAGTGTTTTTGTCCTACGGGATGCCTGAGAAAATTGTTAGTAAAGAGATAGGTATTGTGTTTTTACAGCTAAAATCTTTACACGGCATCAGGTTTTAAAGAATCCATCTATATATATTGTCTTGAAAAACATTTTTGACTGACATCATTTAACTAAGGGGTAAGTAATTAGTCTTTTAAATCTGCTTTGATAATTTGGCATTAAGCAGGGTGATATGACTGTATGATATCCAGAAGTGCCTTCCAGCCTCAGCTATTCTGTTATTCCATAAAAACAAGGGATCATATGTTAGAATTTTGGATTTGTCGAAAAATAAGCATAGATGCAAATCCCACTGACATGTTTGGTCACTTCATTCAAGTAATGCGTAATTTAAGGCAACTTCTTTTGAAATCAGTGGGCATGTTTATGTTAATTCAACAGGTGGATCAGGTCTTGAGTAGGAGCTAAATTGCTTTTTCAGAAAAATGTCTACAAACTGTAATACTTAAGCTTTAATAAAATGTCAACGCAATCATATCGAGGAAAAAAAACCAATATAATTTAAAACTCTCAAACTCTACTGACATTAGATTTTCAAGGTGAATACTCAGTTTTCTTTGAAAGCTTCCTGTCTAAGAAACTAAATTATCCTTCAGTTTTTCTCTTTCTATCATGATATCCCTTTAGATTATATCAATTCTTACTGTGCTTAATTTTGTTTTTTCTATTACATTAAAATACATTACAATAAATAATGTAGTATAACGTAGTAGATATAGCACAAAATTTTCTCTGGAATCTCAAAGGTTACAGTTGTAAGAAGTAAGCCAAAAATCAGCATAAATTCATGGCCATGTCAAAGTCCATGGGACAGACTGATGGCCCTGGCATGAAAAATTCTTATTTTGCGTCATTAATATTTTTTGTCATCATGTCTGAAACAATGAGCTGGGTGAGGCTTTTCCTGACTTCAGTGGCACAGCAGCTGTTTGGGATTCATGAAACAATACAAAACAGGAAATGTGTGTGGCAGACTTCTGACATTCCCCATCGTTGGGCCAGAGTTCAGCAGCTTGTTCAGCTGCCTGAGTAGTATAACAGATTCCCTTTTGCCTTCCTGTTCAGTCTGTTTTCCTGAGGTGCTGAATCTTCCTCATTACTGTTCCGTTCTCGTTTTATTTTTCTTTTTTAATTTTATTCTTAATTTTTTATTTTAACAGAGGTTTTTATTTTCAGATGCAATAAACAGAAGAGAAGTTGTGGTGAATCACTTCTGCAGATTGCACAGACTTTCGGGTTATGGTCTGATGGCCCTCTGAAATGTAGCTGCCATGAAAAACTTTAAAAATACTTTGAACTTGGTAACACCTTTTTGCCTCTGCCTTAGGATTTTCTCGATTTCACTTTTCTTTTATTACTGACATCTGCTTGGAATCAAGATCTCTTGCAGACATTATTTGCTGGCTTCCCCAGAACTACAGTTTTTCTGTTGGCAAGATTCTGAAATTATGCTTTGCAAAAACAGTGCTTAAGTCTGGTTTCATCCTGGGGTAACAGAAGGGGAGGATAAAGAATTAGGAGAGAAATTGTGTTTTTCCTTAAAAGAAATTTTCTTGCCTTAGACATTTTTTACCCTGCTTAAGCCAGAAAGACTTTGTTAGAGATATACTCCAAACATCCTTTTCCTAGTTTTAAGTTTACAGAATTATCAACATAATCAGCTCAATTTTTCTGGCATTTTTCTTTTATTGATTACAACTACCATTGTGGCTAATTACAATAATTTTTGTTCCTTGGAGCTGTGCACAGGTATTAAACTCCTAGTAGTATACAAGGAATGGAATGAAAGAAATATCACATCTTAGAACTGGCTGCACTAAACATCCTGCTAGATACTCCCATCCTTCTCTTCATATTTTTTTTTTCTCATTTATCTTTACTGTCATAAATTAGGAAAGGATTTTATATGGTTGTCAGCTTTTGTGGAATAAATTCTCTAAAGTTAGTGACGAGCTCTCCTTTATGTTTCTTCACCCTGATAATGCCAAGTACACACTCCGACTGAGCAATAGTCAGTGCATTTCACTGTATCACATTCTTGTGTGTAGTGTAAAACCGTGGCTCAGGAACAGCATAAGAAATTAATTTATCCCACAAGCCACTGAGCTGAACAATATGCCTCCCCTGTTAAAGCCTGTGTGCCTGTGTACCCACAACTCATCTGGGCATTGGAGAGACCTCAGTGTGCATCCATGAACCAGGGCTTCCTTTGGAAGGGATGTTATGTATGGACCATGATCTAACTGTAAAGGCAAAACTACCTCCAAGTTGTTCCTGCTTTGAAAAGGAGCTTGGATCACAGGCACCACAAGCTGTTCCTTACTCTCTAAACTACTTTGTGAAGCACTCCAAGGAGATCCACCATTATGGATAAATCAGTGACCAATTGGCTCAGTCAGGTTTGTTTGAAAAACACCTGCTCTACTCTCAAATAATCACTCTAAACCCCTAGGCAAAGTGCACCCAGAGGAAGCACCTTGCTATGAGGGGAACATTTATGGGAGCTTTCTATTATTCCAAACACATTGAACAGTGTTAAAGAAGTGCCTACTGTGCTCTTTTACAAAGTAAAGAGCAAAATAATAAATATTCCCTAAAAATTTCAAAGAATTTTGACCATTTGATATATGTAGAAATTATTTCCTACCTGCATTGATGTGGAAAAAACTTAGGGTAAAATAAGCAGGCCACTGATGCTGCAAGCCTAAACAAGGTGTAAAACTTAGCAAAAAAAAAAATCTTTCTTCCACCTTCTTGAGGCATAATATGCACCGAATGCAAATTTAACTTATACCCATACACTATGAGGTAGGCTGAAGTGGCCAGAATATTTCCAAAGCAGATGATTATGATGCAGTAGTTGTTACCTTGACTCACTTTGCTACGTAAACCAAGATAGGCAAGGTCTATAAATACACAAATGTGGCCATTTAGTCATTACGAATGCATTCTGACAGATTTTGTTTATAATGTACCTAGAAGTTCACAGAGTAATGATCATATTAAATATTCTGTGAATTCAAATAAATATATAAAAGAGATAACACTTATTGGTTTATTTGATACCTTTTCAAATTTTGCTTGCAGCATTTTGCTTAGACTATAAGCCTTGCCAGATAATTTAGAACAGCCCTACCAAGTTTTCTTGAACTGCAGATTAGCAGTTCCTTGACCCTTCTTTCTATCTTTTTGCCTTTAAAATAATTCACTTTTATGAATCATACCCTTGACAATTACAGTTACAAATCACTGACACTTAAGAAATATTGTAATGCAGAAGTAATGCATGAAGAAGTGATGAAATTTCTTTGAAAATTAATTATATACACAAAGCCTTGAAAAGTACAGATGCCCTTTTATGATACTGATGCTTCCATTGATATGAGTCAAATATTTCCTTGATTTAAAGAAGAAATATGCCTATTAGAGACATTTGTAAAATAAACAGCTCCTTGATCCCTGCCCTCATATATGATTCATCTTCTTCAGCTTTAAATTTGTTGCACTTACTGAACAAGTGGCACTTAATGAAACAATTTGCTCTGCTGATACAGGATGTCAAAGGAAAGCACATGCAGTTCTGCATGGCACAGATAATCCTGGGACAAGCTGCAAAGACAAGCATGTTCTTTTCAAAAGTAAAACCAGAAAAATCCCAAACCAAACCAAACCAAACCATAAAAAAAACAAAATCCCCAAAAGAAATGCACAGTATCTATGCAGCGTAAACTCTTCAAAGAGCTATGTTTTTATAAGCCGATAAAACTTAACACACAAAGTGGTATTTAGGGAGACTTCTCAGTTTTACAGATAGAGAATCTAAGAAACAAAGTAATTTAGTGCTGATTGCACATCAAGACACAAAAAATAATGAAGACATTTCACTTTTAGACACCTTCATGTTTGATTTTATTTTTTCTGTTCTCCAGTTTTCTGTAGTCTGCTGCTTGATCACAGGAGACATGTGATTGAAGGTCCTGAAGTTTATCTGATATCTGAAGATTCAGGTGCAATTTCGCATATTTCCTACCATGTATCTGTAAAGAGCCTCTAGATAAAAACTGCAGTCAGGTTTTGGCTATTTAGATTTTAAAATCTGGCTATTTAGATTTTTAAAAAAACTCCCCAAACCAACTAACCAGCCAACCAGCAAAACAAAACTCCAAACGCCTCAAAACCTTATATAAGGAAAAATTTCAGGCAGAAAATTCAATAAAATATTCTTGTTGAATTCAGGCAGAGTTGGGTAAATCTTTAAGTATACATTTATAATCCAACACTACCATAGTAATGTCATCATTCTCCTTGATTCCACCATTTATTGCACTTCCTCACTTGAAACACTTGGATTTTGCATCTGATTAAACTTGCAATACATGAGGGTATCCCAATCACACTGGACTCACTAGACTGGAAGGAATAGGAATGAGGCTAAGGAGACCAAAACAAAGCAGGAGATGAACTCTTCAGCCTAGACTGACCACCCATGAAGTCTAAAATCAGAAGTGATTTTAGACAGCTAATCTGTTCAGCCATGCTTTATACCAGCCCTGGCATTTACTAGGAAACTGTGAAAGGTGACACGGTTGTTGGGAAGGTCTGTGCACTGGGAGAGCGCTCCTGGCTTGGGGCTGTGTTCTGCAGCACACGCCTGTCTGCGCGGAGCCAGCCACATTCTTAGCTCTGGGATGTAGGCAGAGGTAGACCATGTGCTCTTTAATCCAAGCACTGTTTGGCTTTTATGTTGTCTATCAACTGCATGGAAAGAGGGAATTTGGCCTTCAACATACCTGTCAAATTCCTAAAACTTCAAATTCCTGAGAATACCTTAAGATAACCAAGGCATTACCCAACATCAATAGAAAGCCAGGAAGAACCCTTAAATACTCACAAAGCCTTTTACCTCTCAGACACTTAGCAGCAATACTCCATGGACATCCACTTTATGATTTGCCTCTCATATAGCCAAAATTATTAGTTAGATGAAAATATTATCTTTAAAGGATCACCACAAAAGGACTTGGTTAATTTCCCTAAAATATCAACCCAGATGAGTCAATATCAGTATAATGATGATCCCAAGAGGTAGAATTGCTCAGACACTATGTCTCCATTTCTTCATATGTAGTAACCTCTCTGGAGGCACTTTTGTTGCATATTCAGTATTTTTTATAATTTTTTTTAGTATAATTTTGTGCTTATATTCTGATGGTGTATTTTAGGAGAAATTGACACTTGTGCTGTCTCAACTTCACTTTTTTGTGATTAATCACTCTGGTTTCCATGCCAACACACATAGGACTTTTAAGCATGTTTTCTATTTGATTTTTTTCTTCAAAACAAAATATTCTAAGCATTATATCTTCAAGTTTCTACTGAAGTCACTGTGAGTTTGGTCCCTCTGAGAACTGAAGATCATAATTATCATTTGAGAACATCTAAATTGCATGTTCTTCTGTATAACTATTTAGCAATTCTTAAAATTTAGTGATTGCTACCCTGGAGGTTTATTTACTGTCTGTTATATACTTCCTTCCTTCTGTTACCTTGTAGTAAAAGCTTTAATAGATTAACAACAGATATTCTCAATATAATGGAATATAGTTAGCCACTGATTTCCCAATCATGATATTTTTAGAAAGCTAATATAGTATAACAACCTTGATTGACAGGTTTTAGGCTACAATTTGTAAAGAAACCCTCCAGAAAAATAACCTTCAGAACACTTCAACTAAAAAATGGAAGGGGATTCCTTCAGTGAACATGGTTAGGGAACTGCATTTCTAGACTAATTTACTTATTTATTTGTTTGGTTGGTTTTCTGGGAGTGTGTTTTTGTTTTGTATTGATTTGGTTTGTTGGGTTTTTTTTCATACACCATAGAAATTCATACCTCAGGCAGTGAAAGAGCAATGCACCTCAGGAGCCTTCATCTCTTCAGCTAACTCACCATGCTATGTATTTGCCACTTACAATCGAAAAAGAAAGAGGGTGAGAGAGTGGTTCCAAAAAAAAGCATTGTTTTAAAAAAACTCACGTTACTGTCCTTTTATGTCTATTGCAGCTAGTAGATCCCAGTTTTAAGACCAGGAGACCATGACCGGGGAGCCAGTCGATAAAGTGTAAATGAAAATCTGCCATCCAGGGGGACCTAAAGCAATCGAGAAAAGAGCTGAGAGGAACCTTATGAGGTTAAAGTCTAAGGCAAAATCCTGGCCATATGAAGGAAGAACAATGATAAAGGCTGAGGCTTGCCTGTGGTAGAAGCTTGGCTACGAATGACAAGGAGGTCTCTTGGTAGACTTTGCAGGAATATGAGCCAGCAGTGCACCCTGGAAGTAAAGAAGGCCAACAATATCCTTGGCCAAAAGAACAGTCAGTGACTGAGCAAAGGGATTATTCCTGTCTGCTCAGCAGTTGTCAGAACATGCTGAAAATACTATGCACATTTTTTAGTATCCCAGACACAAGGAAGCCATTGATAATCTTCAGGAAATGCATCAGAGGCCACCAAGATGACCAGAGGAATTGTCCTGGGAGAAAAGGCTGAAAGTCCAGGGCTCAGCCTGGAGGAGAAGCTGTCTTTGGCAGGACTCAAAAGAAAATCCCGGTGTCTGTGAAGAGTGTATCAAGAAAGTGGAGACATAAAATGGTGTGAGACAGGAAGATGCAACACAGCATAAATTGAAAGAGGAAAGATTGTGCCTGGATAGAAATGTAAGGATATGTGGAATATAAGGACATTCAGTTTGGTAACAGAGACAGAGGAAGTAATACATTAAACATGCAGACACAGCTCCTCAGGAAGAGTAGATAACAGCAAATCCACAAATGCCCAGAGCTTTCAAGCCACTGATGAAACTACTCCAAGGCTTGAGGAGGTTCATATAGAGCTTCATAACTGGTAAAATGAGGGGAAACAAGACAACCATGCCTCTCACGAGAAATGAAAAATGTCTTATGGAATATTTGAGGGGGCTTGTGTAATTGTGCAAAATGTACTGGATGTTCACAGGAAGGGCCAAGAGCAGGAGAATGAAGGGATTAATGTGGATCAGGAAGAAATTCAAAGGGCAGGGGGAAGGGAGGGCCACATGTGAACAGGCTGCTGCTGAATATCCTTGTCTGGCCAAGCCCTGTGCATGATCCACAAAATTTATCCTGTCTTCTCATAAATCTCTTACCCTGTTTACTTTCCTGGCTGAGGGTCCTGTGTGTGTGTTGTCCTAGTCTCACAGCTGGCCATATGTACACTTTGTGTGATTTTTGGTGTTTATGTGTCTGTGGTTGTGTGTATTTATAGAAACTGTGCAGAAGATATGCTCTGAGTTTTAATGTCCAATTGATTCAGTTCCCTTAACATTAAAGGAAAATCTGTTTCACCATGAGGGCTGTGAGGCTCTGGAGCAGGTTACCCAGAGAGGTTGACTGACCTCTTTCCTCAGAAGTTTTCAAGACCTGACTGGACAAAGCCTTGGCAACTTGCTCTGTCCTTAAACCTGATCCTGTTCTGAGCCACAGTTGGACTTGAGGCATGCTGAAGTCTTTTCAGACCTGAATCATCCTATTGTTTAGGATTAATGATCCTACAATTATTTTTCTGAGAGAAAAGCCTGTAGGAACTAAAATTGTGTCAGGTTAGCTTGACAGGTAGGGTTCCCCATGTTCCTGAACTATTATCTGCACAAAAAGACATATGTAGGCTGAAGGATATGCTGACTGCTTCAGACAATGGCTCTTGATTAATTAGCAGTACTTTTATATAGTTTTATACAATACTAAAATATTTTTTAGCAAACTTCCTTCCTTCTGCTAGTCTCAGCAATTCCCAGTTCAAAAAAGTGGAAGTGAAAAAGGCAAATGCTCTACACTTTTACAATTCAGCTTTAAAATATCCATTTATTTTTATTCATACTTTAATTACATGGATTTTTTTCCTGGTTGTATTTTCTGAGCTGATGGGAGTGTGCACAAGTTTACAAGATGCAACCCAGCCTGACTGCTACCAGCCATAGGCACATTGACACAACGAACAAAGACAGACGTTAGTGTGAATTGGTTGTGGACATCCATTTCATTTTTCATATAAAGAAGTTCATGGGAATAAAAGGCTGAAAGTTAAGACATCTGCAATAAAGTGGTGAAGAGGAGAACAGCCTGTTAGAGGTTGCAGATTGAAAAGAGAGAAAGTGAGTGGATCTACTTACTTGCACATCCTGCTTTAAAAAGTTAGGGAGCTGGATTTTCTTAGTATTGTGTTTTCCTCCTAGAGCTGAATATTTATACTCCAATTCTTCAATAAGCAGGAGAAAATCCAACTTCCAATTAAAGTACAGAAAGCAACTTCACACATTCTATGGAATAAAATAGCATCTGAGATAAATTTCACAGAAGTAGCTCACTCCAACTCAGCTTGCAGCAACTGTTTTGCAACCGCACCTGACTCATTCTCCTGCCTAAATACAGAGGGCCAAGACTGCTAGGAGTATTCAGACATATCCTACATATAAACATGATGTTTTCTAAAAATACCTGTGTGACTTTTATTTACTTGTATTATAATAATATGGAGGGGTTTTTTCCCCCTTTATATTAGATCCCACCAGTAAAAGCACTGGTCCCTGTGGTATAGATTGAAAAATTCAGTGTTCCTGTTCATTCTGTGCTCCAAAGTGTGCATGGCAATCAACCATGAATGTGACTTGAGCTAGATAATTTGGTCTAAATGACTACCATTCCAATTTTCAAATATGCAGCTTTTTTACTCCAGTGATAAATTTGTGTTCCTATTCTAACAGTAGAAAATTCTATTTGTCTTGAGTAAATTCAGATATGAATTGAAGTGATTCAAGCATATTGAACATGGACAAAGTTTGTGGCGTCTGTCCTATGAATGTACTGGGTTAAATCAATAGAGAATTTTTATTTCTTAACAATAAGCTATGCAACACTAATCATTCTAGAACAAATGGTACATGTTAAATTATCAGACAAATTACAGAATACCTTTCCTAGGTGAGAATGTCTTTGTAACAATGTCTGTAGCTCTTAATGTAGAAACAAAATGGATATGAAATCTTCCTCAGTGTTAAGACTACAGATTTGTAATGACTATGGTTTCCTTTCACTATGAGGGTCCGGGCACCCAGCTGGAGTAATTTGGCACAGCTCTGGTAAAGTCACTGGAGCAATGCAATATTGTATGGGCTGGGGGTATGGTTCCTGAGAACAATAGGGAAAGCCCAGCTGTATTGTCGACAGACTTTTGAATACAGTTAAGAATAAAATCCTTCACACATGCACAAAAAATAGCCACCCACAGTAAAAACACATTTTCAAGACTGAATTGATTTGTGAATACCATGTGTTACCAATCATAATAATTACATATGTTAGGTAAACTTAATGAGAAAACTCAGACAGTTTTTTTTTTTTTCATTCATTGACAAAACACTCTCTCCTTCCACAAAGCACTTTAGTTTTTCTTGTTGTTATTCATAATTATATTCTTTACAGCTTTCTTTAATTTCCAAGGTTTCCTGTTGGTTTTCTTCCAGGTGGAAAAAGGGGACATTTGTTTACTGTAAAACAGCAGAGAAAGAGGCAAATAAAACATTTAATAAACTTCATAAAACCTTATTTTTTAAAGACAAATCATTTGAGGGTATTAAAAAAAAAATTGGCTGCAGATTCTACTCCTGATCAAGACTTGAAGGCCTTCTTTAAATTATTTATTCCACAATAGTGATATGCTTTGAGATAACCAGATTGGAGAATTTGTTTAAGTGCAAAATATTATTTTTCTTCCTGTACATGAAAAAGTTTGTTCATATCTGTTACATTGCAATGATGGCAGTATAAGAGTTTGATTTCCCTTCTACTCAAACTTTATATTACAGCCATGACCCAAGAGGCTTAACACAATATTTTTAGTGATCATCATCTCAACAAATTCTAATTTATAGGTGTTCAGACCTCAGAGCCTCTTGACATCTTAGCAGAATTAAGAAAACATGAAGTTTCCATTTAAAAACTCCTGAGCATTTGTAAACAACACCCCTAAAACCATATCTATAAAATATTAAAATACCAAATAAATTAAATTTAAATGCATAGAAAAGAGAATTGGGAAGTGTATTTGAACCTAAAGAGCATACAGAAATGGCCCAAGATGTGAACTGTTTTTATCCAAAAACCTGCTTTAAAAATGATTTTTTTTTTCTTATTCACTTTAACAATTGATTTTTTTGAGATATGTGAATCTGAGCAAGGAACTCGATAGATTACATTTAAGGAGATTTGTGTCTTGAGCTCTGGCTGGAACCAAAAGCCTATATAATTTTTTAAAACAATATATATATAATATATATATT
>VZRL01001408.1:2206470-2242343 GCA_013397895.1 Origma solitaria | reverse complement strand
AGGGGGGCCGGCCCGCCACATACCATCAAGGCATTTTTGCAGAAAATCGTAGTGTGGGAGGAGGCTTTTTACCCTCCTTGTGGTGCTGGTACAAGTCCATGGCACTCCAACCAATCTGAAACTCATGGAGCCTGTGCAGTCTGGCTGTGTATGCCATGGCAGGCAGCCTTGTGGGGGCTCTTCTGGACAGGAATTGTGCTGGAGGGCAAATTGAAGCTGACAGCCTTCACAGCCTGTTCAGAGTTTAGTCTGGAAAGGAGGAGGCTCAGGGTAGAGTCTCTCGTATCACTCCCTACAGCTACCTGAAAGGAGGTTATATAGCAAGGTGGGGGTCAGTCTCTTCTCCCAGGCAACCACTGATAGAATGGCAGGAAATGTCCTCAAGGGGAGGTTCAGGTTGGACATCATGAAGAATTTTTTCACGGAAAGGGTGATTAAGCTTTGGAATGGGCTGCCTGGGGAGATAGCAGAGTCACCATCCCTGGAGGTGTTCCAGAAACGACTGGACATGGCTCTTAGTGCTGTGGTTTAGTTGACAAAGCAGTGTTGGGTCAAAGGTTGGGCTCCATGATCTTGGAGGTCTTTTCCATCTGTAATGATTCAATGATTCTGATTTTTACAGTATCTAAACTCAGGGCTTACCAAAATGCCTTGAGAGAGCAGATAACCAGGAGGGGGATAAATTTGTTCTTGATCATTAGGTTTATTTTAATGATGTGGTCAGACGTGCAGAGGCTATGATGTGCCAGCAGCCCCAGGACTCTGACAGTTAAGAACTTCCCTGTCCCAACCCTGCAGAGATGTTTTTTTACAGCACTGAAACATGTTGGTTGCTATCTGACTTGCCCAGTAATACTGGGATTTCTCAGAGTATCTGAAATCTCTCATCTGTTTCCTCTTTTAGGGATCATTGGAGGGGGAGTCCTCTTCTCTCTTTTTCTTTTTTTTTTTTTTTACTTTCATTGTTAGTGCAACTGTTCGGATTTCCTCTCAGTGACTCCATAATACTGAGGTCATGACCTAGACCTACTTTCTTTGTATCATCCTTGTTCCTGGAAGTACCTCCCACTTCATCCTCTGCTTTTACATAGCTTGAAATAACTTGATCTACTTCTTACACAGTGAAATCTGAGGAAGGAAACTTTGTGTTAAGGGGTCTGTAAGATTGAACTGCCCTGGATAGCAATGGCGATATCTAAATAAATAGGAACACTGCTAAATCCCTGTATTTTAATTCTCTCTGGTTTTCAAAAATTGATTTAATTCTAGAGAGAAATGTGTGTGGCCGGGAAAGAAGAGTTTCTAGGACAGAGTAGATGTTCCAATTTTTGCTGGGGCCTAGAGGCATTTGGAGCTGTCAAAAACTCTTCTGCTGGAGCTCTGGTTCTTGTCCACAACACAAAAGAGCTTAGCATTTTTTGAGCTTTGTAAAACAGTAATTTGAAACTGCTTTAATTTCTCTTTAATATTGAGACTTCTGGGATGTTTGCACTGCAGGCATTGCATGTTGGCCAACTGACAGCCTGAACCTGTAGTGAGGCATTGCTGCATGGTCCTGGGAAGCAGTGTATGTAGATGAAATATGAGTGGATCTGAAATGCCTGTCCATGCTGAATAATTTACCTGGCTCAGTTATCAAAGTGCTCCCTTCTGAAGCAGAGGGCAGAGCTTACCTCACTTGTTCACAGCTAAGTCAGTCTGGTTTCTCCTGCTCACCATTCCCTCTGCAAAGAGAAACAGGGGTATCCCTCCTGCACTGGCAGGAGTTATCTCTTGCCTCTGGGCTTGCCCTAGGCATCATATCTCATGGAGTACTTTGCACTAATGGATGGAAGAAAAAGGTTGAGAGCAGGCAGTTGTCCACATTGCTGCTGCTGTGGGGCTCTGGCTTTTGTGCCCATGAGGAGGGTGAAAGCTTTTGTCTGTGGCAGCTGTGCTGGAGTCCTTTGGGAGTCAGAACCTCATGCTTACTTGGGGGTTTTGTGCTCAGCCTCGTGTGGTTTCCAATGCAAGCCTTTAATGCTCACTAATGAGTAAATGCCACAAACTGTGTAGAAACTGCATGTAGCTGCAAATTAGTAGGAAAACAATAGCACCAACTGAAGCCAATGTGTTTAAAGATGGCAGTGATCAAGTAGAGGATTCAGATGTACAGCCTCCCCTCTCTGCTTTTTCTCTCCTTGCCACCCTTTTTCTGTTCTGTGTTCTTGGCCAGGCTCCAGTCACTGGGTAATAAATCTTAGGTATGAGTTGATTGTTGAAAATAACTTCTGGAAGAAATGGTTTTGCTATCTCAGGATCAGGTGTGCTCTTGAAGGATCTGTGGTGTAGTGTCCTGGCTAATCTACCTGTCTTTGCTTTAGACATAAGGGATAAAAATAGTAAGTGGTCTGTGAAATGCTCCTTTTTCCAAAAAAGACTTCATTTTAGGCAAAACTGCACCGTTTTGATGGAGCGCTTGATATACAAGTGCTATGCAAGAAAACTTGGCTTCCAAGAAATGGTGTAACGATCTAAGAATTACTCTGTTGTCACCTCACTCCTTTATCATTCGCCTTAAAATATATTTGGATTATTCCTTCTGTCTGGCAGGTAGTAAAACAAGTCTCAGTAAACTGTTTTAGTTGTGTTCTTTTTGTCTCCACATTTCACTTTGTTTCCTTCTGGTGTTCACTTAAACTGGTGTGTTCAGACCTGATGATGAAAACATGAAGGGGGGTTTTGGAGGTTTGAAAATAACCACAACATTTAACTGCTGCAGAATTGGGCATCTGTCTACCAAAATGAGAATGGGCAAAGAAGGCAACCACAGTATCTCTGTAAACACTGAAAGCTGCTAAAGGAAAGGAGATGTTTGTGTAAGACAGTTTGTATGACATGCCACTTAAAGCAGAAATGTTTTCCTGTCTGCAAACTGGTTTTGTCATTCTCCAGCCTTTGATGGTGGCTAAAAGTCACAGAGTCACAGAATGGTTTGAGCTGGAAGTGATCTCTAAAGATACATAGTTTTGTAAAATGACTGCTGTTTGCCAGGTGCCGCCTGCTGAAACTGTCCCTCAGGTGAAGAAGGAGAAGCACAGTACACAGGCCAAGAACAGAGCAAAGAGGAAACCTCCCAAAGGAATGTTCCTTTCCCAGGAGGATGTGGAGGCGGTTTCCGCCAATGCAACAGCTGCTACCACTGTACTCAGACAACTGGACATGGAATTAGTCTCAATCAAACGACAGGTATGAATGGGATAGTACAGGAGTTACTGCTGGGTTTGGTGGTGGTGCCTGTTGCAGTCTGCAGAGTTGGCAGGAATTTGAATTTGTAGCTTGGCAGTGATGATGCACAGTTCTGCATGCTTTAGTTTACAAGCTGCTGTCCTTGTGCTCTGAATGCAGCTCTGGGTTTTACATCTCTTATGTTTTAGTTCTGTGGGCAAGCCTGCTTTCAGCCTACTACTGAACTGAAGCAAGGAAAAGTTTGTAGCAGGGACTTGAAGGAGCATTTGTTGGCACTTAGTTTTTCTTGTAGTTCAGAATTCCTTCTGTTTTAACTGTAACTTTTGTCAGGTGACATTGGTTTCAGCAGTATCTGATTTCCATCTGCAGCAGCTGGTTGCCTTTTCATGTGGTACTTTTAGAAGTGGCAGATACGTTCGGCTTAGTCTTTCTTAGGTATCATGCAAACTTCAGGTGCACCTTTTGCTTCCCTGATGGATCTGCCTTTTAAACAAATGTTTTTTAAATACCTGTGAGTAAAGACAGGTTTACTGCATGAGTTTGTTGCCTACACGTCTGAGTATTTTGCTGTTTCTACAGGAGAGATCTGTCTCAAGCTCTTTATTAAACTTAATAGAATTGGTATTTTGGCCTGAAGCCTTTTTCTTGGCACTCTGGGAGAAGCTGAACTCTTTAGCAGTCTTTGATTCATTACTTGCTGCAGATGGGGTTGGTATTCTTATGCTGGGCTTTATACAGACCTGGAACTTGGGGCAGTTCTTGCTCCGAATGACTTGTAGACAGCAGAGAATAAATTAAATGGGATCTTCTGATTTGCCAGCTGCTTCTGCTTTACATTATTCCAATATAACAAACTTTCTTTTTGGAAAAGTCAGGCTGTGAGAAAAACTGGAAGGCTGATCTTGTGAGGTTCCTGCCAAGGCTTCTGAAAAAAGGCTTGTCCAAAGATACTTTTTAATCCTTGTTAAAGGGATGAAACTTTCTTTTCAGATTCAGAATATCAAACAGACAAACAGTGCGCTCAAAGAAAAACTTGAAGGTGGTATAGAACAGTACAGACTTCCAGAGGTGAGATAATTTTCTGACCTTTGTTAATTGTGAAGATAAATGCTAATGATGTACTTTAACTAACAGTTAATTACTTGTTGCACTTTTGAGAGGTTTTTATGAGCTCAGATACAAGTGAAAGTATATAAATGGAGTTACCTAATTTTTTTTTAAATTTTGCTGTCTAGGTCATCCAGAAATTTAATGCACGTTGGACCACGGATGAGCAGCTTCTTGCTGTGCAAGGTATGGCACTACAAGTTTATTTGTACTTCATCTGTTGATAGTCAAAACCCTGGTGCATTTCAGAGCTGAGTTTCCCTTCAGTGGCTAATGAAGGACTTTGACATTGCCATGTACTAATGCCCAAAGAATGTATTTGAACAAGGAAACATACTCCCCCTCCCTGAGCAATATAAATTGCATTGTGTTAACGTTTGCAAATAATGTCTGCTCCTCCAAGCTTTCAGAAAGTGAAACTCTGCTGGAGTCACTGCTGTACTCTTTGCCTGTGTAACTTTTGAAGTAGTACAGGCAAATTTACACAAGTCTTGTGCATTTGGCTCTGCCCATCTTTTACTACACCTCTGTTTTCTTCTCCAGGGCTACTCTTAACTGTGTCTCTTGCCCAATTCAGACTTTTTTTTTATCCTGGATTAATCTGAAAAAGGCTTGAAACCTTGACAGTTCAGCTTTGGATCTTTATGCCGTGACTTGAGCCTGATTTGTGGTCTTTGTGGAAATAACACATTGCTTTTGTTTTTCTTTTTGTTGCTTTTAGCAATCAGGAAATACGGCCGAGACTTTCAGGCAATCTCTGATGTGATTGGAAACAAATCTGTGGTGCAAGTGAAAAACTTTTTTGTAAATTATCGACGTCGTTTCAACATAGATGAAGTCCTACAGGAGTGGGAGGCAGAGCACGGCAAAGAGGAGACAAATGGAACAAACAGCCAGAAGCCTGTAAAATCCCCTGATAATTCCACTAAAATGTCTGAAGAGGAAGATGAGGTAAATTCAGTTTAAAAGTCACATAAACTTCCCAATCTGAGCTCAGTTCATATAGGGGTGTGTGTGTGTGTGTGTGTATTTATATATATACAGTCTTTGCAATAGCCATTTTGGCAATCTTCAATCTCAGCATATTTCACTTCATCTGGATATACAATACCAGTACTGTTTTTGGGAATTGGGAAATCCAGACTTTATAGGAAAGTGGAAAGAGAACAGTAAATTTGCAGCGCTCTGACAGCATGTCATCAGAACACAGATGTTTTAATACCTCTTGCCACTGAAACTCCATGCATCTTTTATCTCATTTGAATGTTTTCCCTGCACTCAGTTCTCCCAGTTCTTCTAGGTTTGACTTTGTGGGACCACAGAGTCTTCTGGGCTAAAGGCTCACTCTTTCATTTCTGGTGAGCAAGTGGTTTCACTCAGGTGAAGGGAAGGAAGCTATAAACAAGATGAGTGTGTGAACCTCCACTCTGGAATTACCTAAAGGCAAAGCTTCCTTGATTTTACAGCTGTTTCTGTGAAGACAGAAATTCTAGGAACAGCCTCTCCTTGATGGAGGTTCACAGAGTTAACACATCTCCAAAGGCCATGTAGGTTTGAAGTTAACAAAGAGAGAGTAGGATGTTTAAGTATGGAAGTTAGTTACAAAAATTTAGTGTTAACACAGTCTTGCAAAAGAAAATCCTGGTAGAGGTTTGTGTGTTGAAAATGTCTGATCAAGGGCTCCCTTTGGCCTAATTTATAAGACAACTTGGTGCAAAAGCTGTATATTGTAAATGCAAGGACAGTCAACAGTGTAAGGCAAATTTTGGTTTTGTGTGGAGTAAAGACTTCAAAGTGTGCTGTATATTTTTGTTACTCTGATTAGGGTTGGATCACTTGGGCATAGGCCTTCAGACATTCAAAAACAGAATTTCACTGCTTCACAAACCCTAATAACATGCAATTCAAAGATGCTTATATTTGGGAACTAAGTCTAAGGATATGACAGATGAACAAGACCAAACTTGCCTTCGCAAGAGTGTGTGAGTGAAATTGTCCCATTCTGCCAGAACTGAGAGATGGAGCAAAGCAGCAGTGGTGCTCATACATAGCCATCAATTTGAAAGATTCGTGGCTCTTGTCACTGTCTTTTCTTGTGACCAGCAGAATTGCATGTTGTCAATGCAGAGCTTTTCTTCTCTGAGCCCTCTTGAGCTTCTTACTGATTTCAAATACACCCTTGCTTCTGAAAATTGAGGTCAGAAAAGGGGAGTCTCGTTGACATAGGGAGAAAAAAAGAAAAAAGTCAGCATCAACTCCAGTCTTAATTCCTGTGTGTTTACATTCCCAACAACAAATCCCAGTGTGCCTCAGAACAGGGAAAGCTGTGGGAATTCCTCCCATGTGCCAGGGTTGTCTGTACTGTCACTGTCAGTATCATGGACCTGGGCTGAAGTTTGGAGATACAAGAAAACCTATGTGTATTCATTCTAAACTAAACGTCTGCTTTTTCTCCCCCTCTTTCCTCCAGGCTACTTCTGTTCTTGATGTCAGATATGCATCTGCTTCGTGAGAAGGTGCTGTAGCCTAGAACAATTTGTGTTGACTACTGTGTTATCCAGGATATCAGGTATTAGCAAACCTCAGACAGCCATCTGCATCATATCTGTGGACAAGCAGCTATTACCAAAAAAAAAGGCAAACGCTTCCAGTCCTGTGCTACATCTGCCTTAATCTCCCCTCATTCCTCCATACTGCCTCCACTTTCTTTCAAAAGCACCCAGGTAGCTCAGCTCTCCATTTCACCAACGTCATGCTTAAGCATGGGGACTTCTAGAACCAGTAACACCTGTCTATAAATTTTGACCAACCTGCAAAACAAGGAGCTCCTTAGCAGCCCCACAGTAACTCTACACATTAGGAGTTCTTATAATACTTGGTCCGTAGGGTATAAGTATGTATTGCTGCATGGCCTTGTGGTCTCCGCTTCCTGTGTATTCTTACGATGACACTATGATTAGTGAGCTTTCTATAAAGGAGGGGCCTGTGCACATGCCAGCCATGTCAGGTTTGTTCTGCAATGACAGGACATGTTAGCAAGCAATCATGAATAATGCAAAGTGATAGGAAATGTTATTTCTAAGGTTTGGTCAGTCCAAGGTTGTAGATGTAACTCATTACACTTCTGGTTTGTGCAATTCTTTCCACTGTATTTGTGTGTTCTTGCTTCATAGAAAGCTCCCTAATTGAGCATTTTATTCCTGTATATTTTAATGGCTTTTATTTAGTGCAAAAGGGAATACTTAACCTGAAACTGTTTGATATGCTATTTAACCCCTGGCATTCAGCATTTGCATTGTAACTTGTTAAGTGAGTGCTACACAACTTTCTTTTTCCTGATCCTCTGTGGGATTAAGTCAAAACAACTTTCTCTGGTGCCTCTCCTTGTGGGGAATATGTGCCTTTTTGCATTCGGCTACCATAGATCACTTTCTGTCTCAGTGTCTCATTCCTCTTCAGAGCGCTGTTTGCCAAAGACATCAAACTGCTTCTCTCACTGGAAGTTTGGATGAGGGTTGGAGCACAGAATTCAACCTTCAAGAGTTTCTGGTTTCTTGAAAGTGTAATAGAGAAGAACTGGGTTAATTTTCATTGGCCATTTTAACCCTTCTGAAGCACACATCGCTTTCATGTTCTGAACCAAAATATGCAATTTAAAATCTAAGAGGTGCTTTTCCAAATACTTGGTGCATGCAGCTTTCAAATCCCAACCCTCTGCTCGGATGGCCCGTGCTGTGGCCAATCTAGCTGGCTTGAACTGGAACTGTTCTTGCAAGTCCCGTGAGAGGACTTTGGACCTTGAACAAGGTGGTTGCTGACTGCCGAGCAGTCTCCAGAGAAGCTAGAAGCAGCAGTATTACTTCTTGTCCAATGGAAAGCTGCAAAATAACACTAGTCACAAAGCATTTAAAAATGGTTAATTTAATGATGTTGGAAGAAACCACCAGGTGTCTTTGCAGGTGGAAAAAAGGACCTTTCTTGCCTCTCTTCCTCTGCAGAGTATTCAAGCCAGGATGGCACACAGTGATGTACAGCACCAGCCTTTTTTAACTCATCTTGAAATGAGCTAGCCCATGGCCTGGCCTGCAGCTGAGGTGGTGGAGCTCAGAGCTGAGCCCCAGACTTGGTGCTGATGTTTGGCTGCTGGGCTGGGCTGTGCCATGCTGTGTGCTGCGGTGGCTCTGCTCTCTGTACCCGAGCAGGGCAGGCTGATGCCAGCTGGGCAACAGAGCCAGCTCTGGCACCTCCTGCCGTGTGGCCACAGCCCAAGGAAAGGCAGGGGAGGTGACCTCGTGTAGCACTGAGGTGTGGCCTTCTCCTTGGGCTGTGCGTGAGGAAAGGAATTCCACATCAGAAACTGGGCAGCAACACACCGGCACAGGGTCGGTAGAGATTTCCTAGGGCAAGGTAGAGTGTGGAGCCCCAGAAGGGCCTGTTTCAGACTCTTGGCAGCTGTTTCTGCACAGTTCCATTCTAGAAGCTCCAGAGAGATCCTCTGAGGCGATGGGAGGATGGGAGGGAGCCGTTCCCGATCCTCTGTGTGGCTGTTTGTGTCCCTACAGCTGTTGCTGTGAACTGGCAGCTCTGGTGGTTCAGAGGTTCCTTCAGCCCTGTGCCAGTTGGAGCTGGGAGTCTCCTGTGGGAAGGAATGCGAGGTGTTAGCCAGTGTGAATTAGGAATAAAGACCGGGCAAATAGCACTGTGAATCCAGTTGACAGTCGTGGTGTAAAGCAATGCTGCTCTTTAGAAACACTCTAGTATTAAATATTAAACCTCCTGCTGGTAGCAATGCATGGAGACAGGTCCTCGCCGGTGTGGGAGCTCACATCCCAGCTGGGGGAACTCATCAGGAGAGGCTTCTGCTGGAGGCTTAGGTACCTGTGAGGACTTCTCATCGGTTTTTGCCCTCAAATCTGTCCATCTTATGATCAGAAAAGTTGTGTTTTGGCTTCATCCCCATGGGGTAGGGGGAAACGTGTATAATTTGTGATATTAGGAAGAAAAAAGTTGTTTAATTACTTTTCAGTTGACTGCTATCTTATTGTAGTTGATACATGCAATATAATATCACTGTATTTTAAACGTTTAGTTTTTTACATTCTCTTGAACTATGTTTTTAAATGCGATAAAATCATTTTAGCTTTTGAAATGGTTTGACCTTGTTTAGGTGAAGACCCTCTTTTTCTTTTGTTAAATGGGTCAAGCATTAGATACATCAACTGGTTGCATTCTGAGTAGAAGGGTCCACAAAGATAACTGCATAAGATAGAATATTCACTTAAATTTTGTTTCTTAAACTATCAATGTGAATGTCATAATTATATATATTTTGTGGAAAATGGGAAATTATTTCTCCTAAGTATAAGTTATTGTGCAAAATATCGTATTGTTAAAGAAAATGATAGTTTAAGTTTTAGTTTTAGAAATCTTAAAGATATAAAAGTGTATTGCATATGCATAAACAAATTTCATTTGTTCTATTTAATTTTTATGTAGTTGTGTAAAGTGCTAGGTAACTTCTTTTCTCACTTATCCATTAAAACAACCTTGTTACTTGAATATTCGTGTTTAACTGGTTTGAAACAGTGATAAAATTTTGTAATATAATCTTATAACCAAGGGAAAAAAATACACGCCTCAGTTGTGCTTAACAGTAAAGCAACAATGTACAATCAGATGCTTAAGACCATAGTAGCCATACCTGGTAGTGCAACCACAATGGTTGTGTCTCAATATATTTAATACCAATGGGGATAATGGTTTCTTAATATATTTTTACAAGTTCGCAACCAGGAAGACCCCATAAGTATCCACTAGAACACTTTTTTAATAGTTAAAATAAGAGTGAAACTCTTACTCTCTTAAAGCAATGTCCTGACAAACATTTTTCTTTCCTGTACAAATACATCAGAAACATTATGTATTAAAATATGCTCATTGTCACTTTAAATTTCAGTTTTTATTCTATGAAATCGCTAATATGCTGTTGGTATTCTTGCACACCAAATATGAGCCAAACAGTGCATTACACTAACTTGATCACT
This sequence comes from Origma solitaria, assembly GCA_013397895.1. Classification (NCBI taxonomy): domain Eukaryota; kingdom Metazoa; phylum Chordata; class Aves; order Passeriformes; family Acanthizidae; genus Origma; species Origma solitaria. The sequence continues at coordinate 2,231,964 of VZRL01001408.1, read as the reverse complement.
GGATTTGTGAACAAAAATCTCCCAAGTCAACGAAATGCAAAAATACCATAGGAGATTTTTTTTTGGATAATACGATTTTTTCAAATTGATATGAATTTGTGCACAGCCCATTCAGTGACGAGTGGCCTGATATTTTACAAAAAAAAGGAGAAAAATTATTTTATTCGCTCCAGCTTGTCTTTCAGTAAGTGAAAATCTAGTGATCTTGTGCAATGCCCCTAAAGCAAATACTTTCTGCCACTCCCTGGATTAATGCAGCTTTTCCTGTTGATAGTAAAGCACAATTGCAGTGAAAGTTACAGTTCAGAAGATGGAAGGTCAGTATAGTCTATGCATGTTGTATAATAATGAGTGTTTACATTCATATTCTCCTAAAATAAAATTTATACTGGAGTGTATAGTATTCCATTATGTAGATTTTATCAATTTTGTTAACTGCTTATAGATTGCTTAAAAGAAGTTTTTTCAAGATTTTAAAAGATGTATAAGGTTAAGTTTGCAAATATAATGGAAATGCTGTATAGCTTTTGAAGTGACGAAATACTCGTTGGGATTTTAAAGAAAGTATGTTGTAATAATGCTGTTGTAAGTAATATTTTAAATGTCTTTTTTGCCTGTTTTCTATTATTCAGCACACTTACTGTGATGAATGTTCATAGCATTATAAAATTGCTTAGCCACTGAAAAGTAACATTTGGTTTTGGATTATTTTACTGTATGAGGAATTATAGTGGGGTAAATTCCTTTGTGAAATTCTACATAATTCATTTTTCTATGATTTCCAATGTTTGCTGACATCAAATAAAATTTTTTCAAGCCATTGATGTAATAAAATATGTAGTAAAATGTTATTGACATAAAATGTGGTCCTGATGTGTAACTGACCCCCTGCCTTTCAGATTTTGGTCAGGAGATGCAAAAGCGGTTTGCCCCTTCCTGACAGTGTCATCCCTAAGATAAGGAGGACTTGAAGAATAAACTGCTGCTTCTTTGCTTCATGTAAAAAGCACTTGGCTGTACAAGTCATCAAGGTTGTCATCTTTGTCCTACAATGAAAGAAACACTTTAAAAATACATAGGTAAAGGCAACTCTTGCCCTCAAAGCTTAGCCGTGGGCAGTGTTGCTGTTGAAGATTCTCAAAAGGGCAGGAAATTTTGCACCTCTGAATTTTCAGGAAGATCATGGTTTCTGTCTTCATGCTCTGGGGTGCTGCTAGGCACTAAATTCAGAAGCACAGACAAGACTTGATGGGGCTGTTTGGGGGAAACTGCTTTGCCTTGCCTTGTTCCACTGAGCAGGCAGGTCCCAGCAGGGCTCTGGGAGCCTGGGGTCAGCACAGGTGACAAGAAGTTCTCTGCTTTGCTCCTGTGTATTAAAGGCAGCAGGACACTGGTGGTTTCCAGCTCTGCAGCCTATGGAGGGCCAGAATTAGTCATGCCTTTCTATATTGTAAAGCAAATGGGGAGGGATGGAGACAGGCTTGGGGTTTTGGAAGAACAGACAGCATTTTTGAGAGCTGAGGGTGTTTCCTTACTGGAAAGCATTCCTTGTAATTTTCCTGCTGCTAGAGAATGTGGTACCAATATTGTGAGGTAGCAATCTGCTTTCTTAGGGGAGTTGTTTGATTCAAAGCACTTAAACCTTCAATACAAACCAGCCCTTCTTGCCTGTGTGCCCCCCAACCCCAAAGTAAAACAAGGGAAAACAAATCAAAAAGAAGCAACTTCCCTTCCTTTCAATCAAGTGAGGAAATGGGGACTTCTCCTGCCTGAACACGTACTCTCCTGAGGAGTTTAGAAGCAAAGGTAAAGTAAATACCACTGTTTCTGAAAACAGGTGCTGTATCTGTGCCTGGTAATGGTATGTATTTGGGAATGCAGCATTGAATTAAGGCTGTATTATTCCTGGTAGCCTGTCCTACATAAACAAATTGGAATCTGAACATGGTGGCACTGAGCACTTCTCCCTTAGGGTAGGAGCTGCTTTGCAGGATATGGTACAAGCTGGAGTTCAGGTGGAAAGGGAAGAGTGCAGTGTTGGTGCTCTCAAGTGTGCTGGAATCTTAATCTGATCCCCAAGTATCAGTTTTATGAAGTAACAGTATAAGCCTGGATCTAATTTCATAAACCATCTTCCAATCTGAAAGATACAGAGTGATGTTTGAGAGAGAAAACCAGGTATCAAACCTGTTACTCACCTCTAAAGCATGCTCTGGCTTATCCACCCAAATAGCCTTTGAAGGAGTAAGAGCAGATATAATTTCTGGTCTTGCTTTTAGTGAACAGTCAACAAAATGTGTATGTATAAACAAACTCAAAACATTTGTGAAGAGCCTGCTGATAGTGGTAGAGAAATTGTTTTCTTTTGCTCTAAAAGAGCTAAGGAGAGAATTACTGTGAAATTTTATGGGAACTAAGTTTCTAAGGTCATCAATAAGGGAATTCTTGAGGAGAGTACCACAGAGGAGGTCTGAACTTCGATAGACTGAGAAATCACCTGGAAGTTTCCCCTACTGAAAGCGGAGAAGTTTGTATGGAGGATGGCTGCAGGCTTAGCCTAACAAGTGCAGCAAAGGGCAGGAATTTCTGCTTTAGGTAAAAACATTGACCAGATAAGGAGTTCACACTGGGCAAATCAGGAACTGGAAACATCATGTTGTCTTCTTTGTAGCTGGACATGAGGGTGTGGGAAAAGTGAGATATTTGTTCTGATTCTTGACGTGTCCTTAGTTTTCATGAAGTTAGTTTGCAACAGGAGAAGAGGGCATGTGCAATGATGGAAATAAAATGTGAACTGTGAGATGCTTTTCCCTATCTGCACACTTTGAGGGAACAGACCTAATTTGTCTGACATCTAGCATGTGAGACTGTGGCTTGGCAAGACCTGAATAAGCTTTTGAAATGGAAGATGAGACTGTGTGTGTGACAAAACGTAACTGATTTCTAAAAGAAAAAGATGAATAGGAGATCTAGGCAGCTGCAGCCTTTGTGATGCTGCCTTGTGTATTCAAGGTTTAGAATAAGACACGATAGAAAGGTGAATTAGGTGAGTTAATGAAATTGAAGAATAGGTGCAGTGGGTTTGCCAGAGTGTGCCTGACTATTCTATGGCAAGGTGCAGGATTCATCTGTGGATAAGGATATCACTGCCTGAGCTCGCTGTCCAGAATCCCTTAGAGAGAAATAAGCTTTTCTAGGGTATAATTAATTTAATCCTAAATTAGATGTTGAAAACTGATCTAATGTATTACACCCTGAAAGTGCTTATTCCTTATTATAGATCAAGGTAGAGCCTAGGGCACTGTCTCTGATGTGGGAGCTGGGCATTAAGCGCGCTGGTGCCTGGGCTTAACCCAAGAGGGGACAAGCACTTTGGCCTCTCACTGCAGTGCCTGGCATTGTCCTTGGAGCTGGACAAAGAAATGTTGATGCCTCACACATTTTGGAACGTTCCTCTAGGGTATTGTGTTCCTGACACAAGACACAGGAGGGAATCTGGGATGGTTGGAAACTTCTGGAGCTTCTAGACAAGTATGTCCTTGAGATCCCAAATTTTTATTGCACATTGAAATATGCCTCGTATTATAGACGTAGCTTCCCTGTGGCTTGGAACCTTTTAAATGCTCTGGAAATGTACCTTTATTGTGTGGGGTACCTCATTGGGCCAAATTTCCATTCCTTTGAGCCCTGTATCCCACTTCTCTTGAAGGGACAGCTCTGCTAAGAAGTGTCTTGTGAAGAAGTGTCACTAATGCCGAAAATGTTACATATTTTCTACCATTTTTAGCCTTTCCAGTACAATTTTAGGGACAGCTTTTCTAATGCCAGAAGTAGCTTTGTGTCTCTTATCAATATGTTGTGCTGTTAATGCTCTCAAAAAAATAAATTAAAACCAACTATTAATAAACCAAACCCAAAAGCACTCAATTGGATGTTCTCCTTTCAGCTAATTCCCTTTCGCTGCGTGACTGGTTCTCCCCCTTGTACGGTCAAGTCTCGCTGGCGCAAATATTCTAAGATAACTTTTAAGCTTAAGCAAATTATCCTTTAAAAGTATTTGTATAAAGATTTCAGTTTCTGCAATTAATCATGGGAGGCCATGGGTTCAGTGCCGTGCCTTGCTCAGGAAGCAAACAATACCCTGTGCCTGTGCTCCATCACAAGCAGCCTCTCACTTTGACTTTCAGTGAGTGACCCAGAACCACCATGGGATTTAGCAGCAGCAAAATAATTTAAGAGAACTGTTCCATGCACACAGGGAAGATAAACTAGTCAAGCAATTTGTTATGAACAATGCCTTTAGCCCAAGGCATGGATGGGTAACTTCTCTTCCTCACGGTTTTATTTTAGTGCATTGTTAGCAGTGGGTACTGGAATCTGCCACGGCTCCAGATTTGTGGTTCAGAATTCAGTGTCAAGAAAAAAGATCATAATAAATATCAACTGACTTGCATCTTCTCTTCCCTCAAATGTGCACTGCCTAGGGCCTCCATGATGAGAAATACACTGAATCCTCTTCTGCCAGCCTGGCTCTCAATGGGTAGAGAAAATCTCAAACAATAAGGAGAAAATTTGATTTGTGTGTGTGTGTGTATAAATATAAATATATATATAAATTACCTATGACTCCCTAACTTCTGATGGATTTCCCAAGATACTTTTTTGTATTAATGTTTTAAACCACAAGTCCCCCGAAGGAGGGGCTGTAGCCCCTGCTATAGGCATTGAAAAAATAGGGAGCCTAATCCAAGCTTTGTTAGGTTCATTTACATAGTCCGCAGTGAGAGTTGGACCAGGTGGATAGTAAATAACTTCATAATGTTAGAGCAAATGCAGTTTTAAATGATTACCTGTCAGCCTCTGATTATGTGGGGGCCAAGCAGAAACTTGACAAGGACGTGCCTTGCTAATGAGGGCTCGCGTGTTGTGCGCTGTGAGGAGCAGCAAGATTTCAGCAATGCTTTATCGACTCGAGAGAGTGTCCAGCTCCTCAAATGGCCTCCTTGTTAGCTGGTTTTGAGGACACAGAGGAGGGAATTTTGTTGCATTCATGGAACATTTTCCTTTTCACTTTGTCCACTGGAGATGGTAATTTCCTGGATTAAACTGGATAATCCCAAGGATTTCAGTAGTAATTATGTTAACAAGAGGGCAGTGAATGCGGTCCAGTTTCCCATCCTTCTGCAATGTTTTGCTTCTGTTATGAAAAGAAAAAGTTATATGAAAAATGAAACTAAGAGGGAGTTTGCGATTTTTGTTGCTGTTCTTGCATTTTAAGATTGCCATAAAGCAGTGGAGTCATCTCTATTTCTCTTGTAAAGGTGCATTTTTTCGTTTAGCAACTCAGTTTTGTTTCTACAGCCTCCTGGGATGGAGAGGTCACAGTGCTGTATAAATGAAAGCTGAGTAATTGAGATGGTTTTCAATGTTTTTACATTTTACTAAAAAGTTTAATGTTTACTTAATGGCCTGTAAATCCTCAGGAGAATATGTCTTTGTTTAAAAATTCAGAACCTACGAAAGGCTTCAAACAACTGCTAGTTGTGAGGGGGGATTCAGTGTTGCTGTGAGTTGCTAACATGCTCATGGAGGTGGAGCAAAACTATAATTCCTGCTAATTTCTGCCAAACCTAAGTCAAGGTTAACTCACTCATGAGCTGTCTGACATCTGCAGATGGGCAGTGTTAGGATGTGTCCTTCCCAAGGATTAGTCAGCCCTGGAATAATGACCAGTTAGGGCTTGCATTGCCAGCCTGTGGGTGTTTGGGAGGTAGAACCCTTAGCTAATGTTTCACAGTTACAGAGGAGCAATTATGTACCTAAAGAACATGCATTTCCTAATCCTTGTGGCACATGGCTACCAAAAGCCCCAGAATGTCATTTTAGGCAGTGTGCTCAAGCAAAATGTTGTACCAGAGGTTTGTGGTGGATGTTTTCTAATAGCAAAGGGTTATTTTTGGCTTGTGTAAGACAAGCCCTGTGAAAAGTCGGTGCTGGTGGGAAGGGGCTGCCTTGAGCTGCATGTGGTTGTGTGTCCCCTCTTGGAGGAACATCACAGAGGCTGAGGTTGTGTAGCAGACTGGAGGGATGGGTCCTTGGCTGGATGCAAGAAGCTTTTGGAGAGAGATGTCAGCGTGGATTTGCTCTCTGAAGGCTGAGGTTCTCTGGGTCTAGAAGGATATTGCCCTTGGTGTTGGCTTGCTCCTTGGCAATGATGGTATTTTTAGCAGGTTTTTCTGGAAACTCCTAACCAGGCATAATCAAAGCACAGAGTAAAGTTGGAGAGCACAAGAAGAATAATATTACACACATCAACAGGATTGCTGGGCTGTGTTCCAGCTGCAGACTAGCGTGGGTGTCTAGAAATCAACAAAAGGTACCTGGAACCTACGCTGGGAGCAGTGGAAGCACCATCGCAGTCTGTGGGGGAGTTTGGGCTTGGGACTGCTGCCATGATCCTAGCTCTAAGGCCATTCCCGAGTAATGGATGAAAAGTTTGGTTTGTTTTCCCTGCCGAGTCTGGCTGCACATCACAAATTCCCTTTTTTCACGACAGCCTTTTATAGCAGGTTGTTCTCCTAGAATAGCTGGAGCTTTGGAGAACACTGTCCAAACTTCTTCAGTGTGTGACTGTTTTGTTCTAAATGAGTTGTTTTGTAGCCAGACCCCCAAGGGCCACTTGCCTGGGTGGCTTTAGCTCGGCTTGGTTTATTTTTTGTACACTAATTATTCCTTTGAGATTCCCTTTGTGATTTCTGTTCAGCTGTTTAGGTGTCTTGGATGAGAAGACAAAGTAACATGTCATTTAAGTAAATTAGTACGTGAAAACCGTGTGTCCTGAAGTGTTTGATTAATGCTTGCAGAAGCCTTTGGAAGCCATGTGTTTGTGGCTGGATGCTGGCAGTGTGTGCAGGCTGTGCTCTGAAATAGCTCCTGCAGCAGAAGCTGGGGAAGAAACTGTCAGCCCTACAGGAGGAAGGGGCATGGATGTGTCCTTGCATTTCCTCTGCAGTCTCTCCTGGCCCCCCTTATAAGGAGGCCTTTCATGTGGGAAGCTTGGAGTAAATCTGGATTACTCTGGCCACTCAAAGCTACTGAAATGTACTGGCAAAAAATCCACCTCTTGTCCAGTGGTGAGGCTGAGGCTGCAGAAGGGCAGTGGCAGGAGAGGTGAGGGGCTGGAGGTGCCAGTCCTTAGGGGATGGAAAAGGAGGCACTGAGTGTAGGCTGTGCCCCTGGTGCAGGGAGCAGCTTGGAGCCCTGAACTGACAGGATTTATTTTTGCAGGAGGTGGTTTTCGGCCAGGGAGGGTGAACAGGTGGATGCTTCAGCCCAGGCTGTGTGGTAGGGCTAGAAATTAGCTCTTGACAAAATCCTGGAAATGAGGCGGCAAAGAGAATTAATCATTAGCAGAGCTGAGTGACAGATGTGCCACATTCTTTATTGCTGTGAAAATTTGAGTTTGGTTATCTTTCTACAGAAACTGTTTCTCAACAGCCTGTGCTCAGTGCTGGGGTGCCAGGTGGCACCTCCAGCCTGTACTTTGCCAGAGTCGGCAAAGCTCTGAGGAGGCAAGCATGGGGAAGGTGTTCCCAGTGGCCCTGAAAAGTGATTAATCTTGTCAGATGACAGCCCAAGCAATACCTATTCCAAAGGATTGGGGAATGCTTCAATAAATTGTGAATCACTAATGATTTATTTGGGGGATTTCTGGGAAAAAAGTCTGGATGAATATAATTTGAAGGGGAGGCACAAGCTGTGCTGGGATGCATGAAGGACCCACATGTCTAGTGATAAATGATCAAGTGGGATGACTTCTAGTAGGTTTTGAAGGCTGGAAACCAAGGAATGGTATTTAAACCTGCAGCTGCCTTCTGATGTGATGTGGTAGGTTCCATGTGTTGGGTGCCAGCTTGACCTGCCCAGCTGAGGGCAGAGAGTCCGGAGGATCCCACAAAGCAGGTCCCATTTGCCCAGGACAGCAGCAGGAGCAGAGGGTGCATGTGGAGCACATGCTCACCTGAGCGAGGAACACTCTCCCAAGCCCATACCTTTGAGGTATTTCCCTCAAAGGCCTCGTGCAGCCTGCCAGGCCAAGTGGTGCAGTTCTCTTTGGGAGGAGATGTCTCAGGAGGACAAGCCATCTGTTCAGGCAATTGTGGGAGCTTGCCCTAATTATGCCTTTCCTCTCCCACACACTTCAGCAGCTCCCATCAGGTAAGGAATACCAATTTATTCATAATAGCATCCGCTTGATGTGACTGTTTCCGCGGCCTTTATCATATCTCTGCGCTTCCAGAACATCAGCTCTGTCACACCTGTAATTTATTCTCAAGCTGTAACGTAGCTCTTGGAATGATGCCCAGGTTTGACTTCAAGCAATGATGAATTCACAAGGTCCCTAAGCAAGTGGCTTCAGTTTAAAGTTACCTTTGCTGCCTTAATTTGCCCGGCATCTCTTTTGTTTTCTATTTGGTATATCTCGTTGCATCGCCTTCTGCCAGGTTAAAAAGATTATTATCAACCACTTCTTCCCAGCCTGAGAAGTAGATGAGGGGGCAGCTCCACCTCAGTCTTATTTTGGATAAACCAAGTCGGATGAGTTTTCAAAGGAGGACTTTACACAGCTGAAATGCCCTCCACTCAGACTCATGGTGTTTGGCACTGGTGCCATGTGGAGGTGAATTTCCCTTCTCCTGTGTATCCTGGAATAAATTATCGATAGGTATATTACCACATTCCTGTTTCATGGCTGCACTGAAGATACTCTGGAAGTCAAGAAATCCATTTAACCTGATCCAAAGTTTCTTCTTTACGAAAGGTGATTTCCTGTCTTTGTGTTTGTCCTCGTGCACTGGCCACAACTTGCTCGGGAAATAATTGTGTGGCTGCTTTGCCTCTTTGAGGAGCCCAGCCAGAGCCCACCTCCCGTGTGACGGAGGATGCCGAGTGCAGAAAGTGATTAAATGTTTGCCTAGCAAGTCGAGCAGTGTGTTTAGCTGCCTGGAGGAAAAGCAGGCTTGTGGGACTCGAGCTAAGCTCATTCATTTTCTGATCCGTGAACTAATCTAACTGAAAAAATGAAATACAAAATGAGAGCAGTTCTGCAGCCTCTGCAACTCTGCCTCTAATTGGCAAAGTCCAGGCAAGGCTCCAGGTGCCCCTGAGAATAAAATAATGTGGTTTCCTCTGGAGGCCTGGGGGGCACCAGGATCTCGAGGCAAAACCCATGGGGCAGGGAGCTGGAGGGAGGCTCCTCTGGGAAGGGCATGGGGTTGGCTCCAGGGGCACAGCGAGCCAGTGTTGCCACCTCCCTCCTGTCCAAGGAGCTTTCTAGATGTCACCTCTAACTGAGAGGCACAGCTCATGGGTCTGCATTCCCTGTGGTGCTCTCCCCTGCTCCCTCTCTGCTGCCGTAGGGAAATGGTTTGCTAATGGAAGGTACATCATCCATATTTAGCTTATCATTCTGATACTCCTTCTACCCTGTTTATCTCTGGTATTCACACATTCCAAGATCAATTTTAAAAAAAGGGGGAGATGAGTTACTCATGCCCAGGAAAAGGGAGCACAGACCCTCACTCTGGGGTCTTATCAGCAAATACTGAGCGTGGCCATGGATTAATGAGTGAGAGCGCCATGGTCAGCAGCTGTCCTGTTGGGCAGGAAACGCCAGCCCCAGAAGTGTCACATTAAGGATGCTTGTCAGTGTGTAGGAACTGAGAGCACAAAACCAAACACGTTGCCAAACTGCTCACAAATCTCACCCCAACCATGGGGTCTGTTGGGTTCCAGCTCAAGCTAAGTGCCTCAGGGTGAAGTGGGAAAATGGCAGTGGGATATTCTCCCATGTCCCTTGGGAGTGGCTGGTGGTTCTGGGTTGAGCCTTTCCAAAGGTGATTTTCCACCCAGAGATGATGGCATTCAAATCTCCTCTCCTGTTGGAGAAAATTGCCTTGCACCTAAGTCGAAGAAAGCATCTCCAGCATCTGAAGTAATGGGAAAGCTCTGGGATCTGTGGAAGAGGCTAAAGGAAGGATAAAGGCAACTCCTGAAATTGCCTCCCACTAATGCAGTGCCGGCAGTGTTTCACCCACTCGGTTAGGAGGAATGATTATGGAGATACTCGGTTCTGACCAAGTGGGATTTATCGGAGTCAGCCGGCTGCCGTTTGTCAGCAATGGAGAAAAATTATGTGCTGCGCTGGGAGAGGAATTTGCAAACCCCAGTACAAAATGAGTAATAAGGGTAAATCAATTGGAGATGCACTGTGCTTTTCCTGGGAACGGCAGAGTGAGCAGCACAGTGTTTAGTTCAATTGGGAGTGTTAGATAAAATGCTGCATTTCATATGTAGCCATTTACTGGTATTTCTTTATTTTTAGAAAAACTCTTGGCTTTTGTAATCATGCTTCGTTTTGGTATTGCAGCAGTATCACTGGGGAGAGACACGGTGGTGCAGATGCTGAGTTTCTTCTTGAGTGCTGTCCCCATGTTTCTCTGGGTCTTGTGGGGAGCTGGAGCCAAAGACCTGCCCAATTTACTGCAGCCTTGGTTGGTTACTCCAGGATGAGGTGTCTGCCTCCTGCTGCTGCCCTGTGCCTTTGAGCAGTCAATTTAGGGACCAGCCCCCCTTGCCATGTAAGCCCCCAGGCCTCTGCTTCCTGCAGGGAAAGATCAGGTTCACCTTTTTCCCAAGCCTGTCTCTTCAACTTCAGCCAGAGTTTCTCGCTGTGGCTCCTGTGACAAGCCCACAGGTGTCAGAGCCCTGTCACAAACGTGCCACCATCAGGTGCTTGTGGGAGCACAGGGAGCTTTCTCCAAGCAGGACAAGCTCTCCAGTGCTGTACTATAGCTGCCTTTATAGTGGGCTGGAAACGCTGAGCCTTCCACTTTGCTTTCCAGGAGCCCCTGTTGTCCTCTCCCAGTGACCTTCGGCCTCGGTCACCACAGTACAGAATGAGACCCAAACGGCACAGGGAAGATGGTCCTCCTTTCCCATGCATGCGGGAGATTGATTAAAATGATGCTTACTTGGTTTTTTTTCCCCTCTAACAGAGAACTGTAATTAAATGTCTCTTTCCTTAATGCCTCCTATGGTAATTTGAGACAACTTATTAAAAGGCTCGATGGCTGTTCCTACTGCAGAGCGCTGCTGCCTCCTGCCCAGCACCCCGAGCAAGGTCAGGGGTCTGCTGTGTGAGATGCTGCGCTAATACACAGCGAGATGTGACTCTTGCTTTAATAACCTACTTCTCAGTAGGTAGCTGGGACCTGTGAACCCCCAAAGGAGGCCTTTATTTTTTTTTTTTTAGAGATGTTCCCTGAAATAGAGGAATGAAATGAATACCATATTTCTCTGTTACTGTTTTTAAAGAGGAAGGGTAAGCCATTGAAAATATTACTCATGCTTTTCCCTGTCTGTGCTCAGGCATGTTGATGGGATGGACCGAAAGAGAAGCTTTCTTCAGTGAAACAGTGCTACTCAGTAGGAAATTTCCTATATGAAAATCTCCCCAAGTAAGGGCAGGAACACAGAGATTAAGTGTCAACATGAAGCTTCAGTTGTGGAAAGGAAAATAAATGACAGCTCTGACGAGAAAATGAGAAGTAATTCAGCATGCTTTAACATGCATACTCTGCTAGGACTTCCAGCACTCAATCAGACTTTCTATCCTTTGAAAAAAGAAAAAACTGCAGTCAATTAAAAATCAAATTGTCCCATGTGGATGAGTTCAAGTGACTAGGCTGGTTTTTTTAAATGTTTACTTCATGTGCTTACACTAATTGAAATGCTAGTTATATTGAATGAGTCTTTAAAAATGCCCTGGTCTCACTATATCCCAGCAAATGTCACAGGGAAAAGCATATTTAATTATAGCCTGCTTCAGGAAAAAAAAAATCAAGATTAAATTAATACTAATGTCTGTTTGAAAAATATAATAAATGTTAGACTAGGTGAGGAAGCATGAACAATCATCTGCAGCTTTGCAGGATACTGCTTTTGCAAATTCATGGAAAATTAAAACCCATTAGCATCTTGAGTCCCTTGCAGAGGAATTTGAGCAGAAGTTGTCGCTGTTCTCCTGCCCTGCTGGCAGTGCCCTGCGTGGCTGGCATGTGCTGCATGCTCCAGGCAATGCCTGCCCTGGGCTTGGTTATCGGAGCCTTCCTCCCGACAGAGCCTCTGGCCAGGTGAAGGGAAGGTCGGAGGCTGTGCTGTTATCCTGCTCGGGGCAGCAGGGCCGTGCTGGAGGTGGTACTGGGCTGGGGCTCATCCTGGAGCAGCATCAGTGAGTCGGTGTGGGACAGGGGTGCAGGGGGCTTAAACCGCCATGAGAGGGGAGGCTGCAAGGTTACATGTGGCCCTTGGCCATCAGGAACACAAACTTGTTCCCTTTGCAAGCGCCAAAGCAATAAAACGTACTGGAAGGGCCATCCCAGAATGCCTGCCAGCCTTCAGACGGGTTTATACCGAAGCTGATGTGTAGCCAAAGTGGGAGGACCTTTACTGCCATTAGCAGATGTTGGTGTCTGCCACTCTAAAAATGAGCTCAGCTGTAAATCAGCTTTTCTACCTCTGCAGGATTATTTTTTCTTTTTGTAGTTTTTCACTGCGCTCAGAGCAGCATCAAATTCTCCATCACCCTCTCCCTCCTCCATTCTTCCTTGTGCCTCTGCCAAGGGCTAAAAATTCCTTGTTTCCAAACACGAGCGTCAAGCTTGCGGCAGACCCCTCGCAGTGCTCTGGATGCAGAGGAGCCGCTGGAGCCCCAGAGGAGCTGGGAACAGCTGCTCAGCCCCTGGCCAGTGCTGGATCCCCTGGGATCCCCTGGATCCCTGCTCGGCCCTGCAGGAGCTCATTCTGGAGGCTCAGTGCAGCGCTGGATGGAGGTGCCCAGCTGTGAGCAGCAGCCTCTCCACGCAGGCTGTGCGTGTGGGAGCAGGGGGACATTGCCTGACCGGAGTGATGACTTGGATGCATCTCCCAGTGTATGAGATAAATTAAAAGATCCTCCTGCCAGCTGAAGAAAGGCATTGTCTGCTTGTCCCTGGCTGCAGATTCAAGCTGTTCCCAAAACTGCCCTGGCTGGGTTGCTCTGGGACACTGCAGCTCAGCCCCACTGCTTGGAGAGACAGAAGGACAGACTTGCACTGAACAAGCAATTCAGCAGGACATGGTTGCTCTCTGTGCTGGCTGCCTCACTCCTGTGCCCCCCAGGTGTCCCTGTGCTGGTCCCTCTGTCCCCTTCCAGGTGCAAAGAGCCTGGCCAGCCTCACTCCCTAACTCTGAGAGCCAGAGCTGCCATCTCCCTTTTCCCTGGATGAACCTGACGAAGGGTTGCCTCTTTCTCTTACAGGTCTGATCCCCTCCGGTAATCCCTTCAGAGGAGGTGGAATTGCCCACCAGCACAGAACAACACCTCATAATACATTTGTATGCTGGTCTGGGACAGCAGGTATTGCTTCCCATGAGGTAGATGAGCTGGAGATCCCAGACTGAGCCAAATCGCTTTGGGCTCAGAGGATTTTATTCACAATAATTTTTCCCCCCTGGAACACTTTAACTTGTAGCAGGCGAGTTGTGGTTTGTTTATCTGTTGTTTCCATAGCTGTTGTGCTGTGACGGGCAGATAGGCTTTAGGCACATGGTTACTGGTTTGTAATCTTTAATCACACTATTTTGAGATTCTAAGGACAATGATCCAAAATCAATAGATATATTTTCCCAGCATAAGCAGGCCTTTGCCAACCTTGGCCTGTGAATCTGGCTTCCTCCAGTATGTTCAGAAACACTAGCTTAGGGGTTTTTTTATTCTCTCTCTTTTTCATTTTACTTTAGAGGTATCTTTTTCTGCATTGCCTTCACCTACTACTGGGAATTGGGCTTTTATTTTGTTTTTGTTCCCTTCTTTAGTTCTGCTTCTCTTTATTTTTTTGTCTGCAAGCTCCTGTACTATGCCACAAAATTTTCTTCAGTTCAGTGAGATGAATCCCATCTTGCTTTCAGATGATGGTGACCAACTCATGTGTAGATACCTGTGTGTAAAGCCTCCATTTTCATCTGATGGAGTAAAATACCCTCTTCTAGGATACAACTCACGTCCTCCTGAGTTAGATCTCTAAACTAGATGAGCTGAACTGCATCCCAGAGGTGCCTGCTGTCCTCCCCTAACCCACAAGGGACCCTGGACAGTCAGGGCAGACTCAGTTTCCATCCAAGCTGGGGCAGAGGAGTCCAGATGCCGAAGATGTTTTCAGCTCTGGGATAGAAACTTGCTTCTTGAAACAAACTACTCAACATTTTCTTATCCTCAGAGCTCTAGCTTGCCTCTGTCTGTGACAGAAATGCTTTCCCACTGTGCTGGCTGAGTTCAGCAATGAGCTCAATTTCATTTTCTTTCCAGCCCTTGTACTGAACCTCTCTCTACCCACTCACAGAGGTGTTCAGGCTGTATGAGACCCTCGCACTGGTGTTTCACTCCCTGAGAGCCTTGACTTCTGCAGAGATCCCTGCAAGTGGCTCCCCTCCTCACCCGTGTGCTGGGGCCACCTGCTCAGGGCAGGGCTGGACTTCTGGGGCTCCTTCCAAGGTGTATTTCTGTGTGTCCTCACCAGGTCCTTAAGTCCATGTGTCCTGTTACCCTGGATGGAAAACCCTTTCCGCACGGACACTGGGCTTTGCAAATCTTGCCTTGGGTCTTGCAATTCTGGCTCTGCTCTCCCAGTCCCCGGGGCTGGGATGTGCTCACTCAGTGTGCCATGGTTTTCTGGCCAGGATTTGCAGCTGTGATCCTCAGCAATAGTGAATCCTTACTGGGCTTTTTGAGCAGGGTCTTTTCCAGTTTGGTGTCTCTGACCGCCCTTATAACCTAGCGTTAAACTAGGCATTTCAGTATACCGAGTTAGACGTAAATCTCCCATCTTAGACCTCAGAAGTTTCTGTCCTTATATGAAAGTGATATCCCCCCAATAATTTTTGTGAGACTGCAGTGTTCTCTTTCTTTCCTAGTGTCACCTAATTACCAGCTCTTCCCACTTAGCTGTAGACTATTGAGCAAGACTAATCTTTTTGACTGTGAAAAATTATATTTGTTTTAGAGCCATGCTTTGCTTGTCTTCCTTTCCAGCATGTCTTCATAAAAATAAAATCTTGCATGAGCTTTTATTGATGGTATTTCTGGTGCTAGGCACCTTCCTGTCTCTTATTTTCCAAATTCATAGAGGCAAGAGACAAGTGCTATAATCCATTATTTAATTTCATATCTCATTTCTCCTTTTTCCTGTCAGTTTTATCCACTTGATGCCCTGTGCACTCAAAGCTCCATGAATCTGTGGGTAATTTCCCTGCAGTAAAGGCAAGAAACAACTTTTTTTGAGGAAAAGCAATGGTTTTAGTAAGTCCCAATGCCTTGGCCTTGCCTAGAGCATCGAATTTTGCAGCCGTAACACATCAGTGATGCAAATCCTGCCTGCACATCTAGGGTGGCTTTGCCCTGTCTGGTCCCACACTGCAGCATGGCATTAACTAATGCAGCACCGTCTGTGGGAAAGCACCTGAGGCTGTGGCATCCTGAGATATTTGGGTGCTTGAGAAGGCCAGAAGGTTGCTCTTGACTCAGGAATCTCAGACGCAGCTCTGCACTTCCAGAATTACAGGCACACTGTGCCCATTCCTACCTGGCCTGCTGCAAATGACAACCCCTGTGGTGCTGGCGTGTGTCTTTCCTCCTGGATGATTCCTGAGAGCTGCCCAGATGGGAATACAGTGATTCAAGCCTGCAGCTGGATGCTCTGCTGTACAAAACCCTGAAATGACAAATGAAGCTTTCAGAAACAGGTACAGCGTTAGTCCAGAGGTGCCGTGGAGCATTTTGTGTACATGCTGTTCCCCTGCCTGATTACCCATCGTGGGTTGTGATGCTTTTTCTTCCCCTCCCCTATTATGTGCAGTGAAAAAATGGCTTCTTCTGAGCATCTGAACTGATAGTTGCAGCCCTCCTAACCCACAGGAAAGAGAGGCTGTAATATTTATTAGTCTGTCAATAAGGATTGCCTGAAGAGGGAAAAAAGGAGGTCTGAAATACAAACATGGAAAACAAACAACATATATATAGCTGACATATATTCCCCACAAATGAGCAAAGAGGAAGCAAACCTGTGTGCCCATGGTATGGAAATGAGCTGCTACAGTGAAAGCAAGGGGAACATTATCACCTAAACCCTCACAAAAACTGCAAATCAACATTTTTCTGAGCTGAGCCATATAAAAGAGGCACCTCTGCATTCCATTTCTAAATTAATTTATGTAAAAGCAAAAAACCCCAACCAACCCCAACCCACACATGCCAAAACCCTGACAAATATCCAGCCAGCTCCTGTTCCTGTTGGAGTGGAGATCATTGCTAATTTTTCTGTAGAATGACTTGGTGCCAGACAGTTATCCTGATGGATTTTACTTGGGCTAGAAGTGTCCTGCAGCTCCTTCCTTCACCTCTCTGGGAGCAAGGAGTACTTCCCTTCTTCCCTCCCCACCCCATGACTGATTGTCTAACATCCTGGGAGACAGAACAGAAGGTGTCAGGTAAAGGGAAAACAGTAATTCCTTCTGATGCTGGAGACAAGGTCGTGGATGCATCAGCGGCCAGGCATTCCTGCATGTTTGTTAGCAACAAATTTGGTTTGTTGGTGGCTGCATGTTGGATTAATGCCAAGTCCTGTGCTGTGTAGGCAGCGTGGATGAGGTGAGGGTTTTTTGGTGAGCATTTAATGAAAGAATTTCTTCTGCTAAGCTGAATCTGAAGAGTGTTTGCTCACTGTGCCATAGTGAAACAGTGGAATGAAGGACACAGGTACCCAATCACTGTGAATGTCGTTTGAGCACGTTTTGACTCTGAGAAGGTGCTGGAAGCAGAGCACAGAGTGATGATGTGAGCAGAGATGCTGAGGTGGGAGGGGAGAGCTGCAGGTCCAAACACA
The DNA here is from genome assembly GCA_013397895.1 of Origma solitaria. Taxonomy (NCBI): domain Eukaryota; kingdom Metazoa; phylum Chordata; class Aves; order Passeriformes; family Acanthizidae; genus Origma; species Origma solitaria. The sequence continues at coordinate 2,214,985 of VZRL01001408.1, read as the reverse complement.
GCTGGACAGAGCTGTGTGCACCCACCAGGGAACTCGTGAATGTGGCATCGAAGCTCAGGCACCCACAGCGCTTTTCTCTAGTGATCCAGCCAAAGGCTGTCCTCTGCCACCACGGACATCTGCTGCAGCTTCCAAATGTAACCTCACTCCGACTGGGTGACTCTGGTGAGGTGAAAGCTGTGAGGGGAAATGAAGTGCGGAGGTTAGGGACTGAACTTGGTGGGGGAGCTGACGGTCCTTGCCTGAGAGTGACCACAGCTTGGCTGAGTGCTGGGGGCTTCAAATGTTAGAGGCTGAACCCACTGGCTTTGGTAGGAACCATGAGTGGGCTCATCATCAAGGAGAGAGGAGGAAGAAAACATCAGGAAAAGATGAGCGAGGAACGAAAGAGATAAAAGGAGAAAACACTGAATAGAGAGAAAAGCAGAAGGAAGATCCTGCCTCTCTACAGCCCTGCTGGTGCAGCTCTTCACCCTGGCTGTGGCCACACTCTCCAGCTTGGTGTGCCAGGGTGGATGTGGCTGCCGAGCTGGGTGCTGCTGGCCACATGAGAAAACACCACGTTTCTTGAGTGGTAAACCAGAAAATGAGAACATCACATGGGTTTTTGGTTTTTTTGGAGTCAAGTTGCAGCCCCAGCCTGGAGACCTTAGGGCTGGCAGGTGGCTGGTTCCTTGTGACAGTGTTGTGAGCCGAAGAGCATCTCAAGCTCCTGCAAGCACAGAACTCCAGGTCTAGCTCACTAAATTGACCTGCTACGTGTAACTTGAGCATCCCAAGCTGGGATCCCGTTTGGCAGACAGCCCCCCACTGCCATTTGGAACACTCTCCAGGAGCCAGCCAGCTGCCCAGCGGCATTAACCCCACCCTGCCTGGTTGCCTTTTGCAAAGGGAGCCACAGAGGCTGCACGAAACAACCCCAGCCACGAGGCTTTTGGCTGTGACTTGTGTTGGGCACTGCTGCCAAAGAGAGTGACCTCATGGCCTGGACTGAGCAGCAGGGAGAGTGGTGCCCAGTGGTGCACAGTTCCTGAGCACAGCAGGTGAGTTGGAGGCGCCGAGCTCTCCTGTCTGCAGCTCCTGGACAGCTTGGCAGTCTGCAGGACACTTGTGTCACTCAGGGATCGACAGCCTATTGCAGAGCACACGGTACAGAGTGCTGCTCCTGGGTCTGGCCCTGACAGGCAATGAAAAATGGGCATTTAAATGAACTTCTCCCCTATTTCATCCAGCACATCTTTAGGCACTGATAATGAATGTACCTTCTCTATCCACAGAACAGATAGAGTTCCATAGGTACAGCTATAGCAGGTGTGCCTGCTCTCATGGAGGAGTGTGGGGCAGGGTGTTTGGTTTGTTTTACAAGATCATGAGGTCAGTTCTACACAGTAAAGGCAATTGTGTGCAAACACCAAGTGCCACCACTTCATCTGCAGTGGCACATCATCAGGTACTCTTTGTTTATTTAGGCTCTCTGGGCACTGCCTGCAGCGGGAGAGAATGCAGGTGGTAAGTAGGAAAGGAAAATGAGATTCTTATTATCTGTGAGCCTGAAATGCATAATGGGGATACTGGGTCACACCCTCCCCCTCCCACCATCCATACTCCATTTTAGCTAAGCCACTGCTTGGTTCTGTGCATCTGTAGAATATCTGTAACTTCTGGAGAGCTCTGTTCCTCTGCATGTGTGGCAGAAGTTGTAAGTGATTTGAAGCAAGGTGGCCCATGAGTGAAACTCTAAAGCTCGAGCTGACTACGTTTCATTTGGGCGTCTTTTGCTTCTCAGTTCTGGACCAGCAGCCAACTGTGACTCGGGCTCCAGATCAGCAGCTACAGACAAGCAGCCATGGCAGACAGCTTCCCCTGCCTGCCTGCTGCAGCTCTCGGAGCAGATGGTCCCAACAAACACATTTAATAACTTTACATCTTTAGGGAGCAGTGATCCAAGGCACTCTCGATTCAGCCCAGGCAGGAATCCCTTGTCTTCCATTACTGTCTGCAGCCCTGGAGATGATTGTGGACATTTTTAGCCTGGATGGCTGTGTTGCTGCACTGTGTGTGATGCCATGTAACTCACAAGCAGGAATCAACCTGAGCTGCCTAATTCATTAGCTGAAGTCATTAGTTTCCTTTGTTTTTAAGCTGGTATGCTGACAGCTTTTAGAAGGAAGTCTCAGTTCTGCGCTAGCTAACCAGAAGAGGCTTCATTTTGTTCTTCCTGAGGTTGGGGGATGATTTTGTTTTCTTTCACGGAAGATTTATCTCCTCATTTTTAGGTATAATAACAGGAAATTAAAAAAAAAAAAAAAAAAAGAGCATAGCAAAAGGCGTCAGACCTGTTTTCTGCTGAGATTTGGGTAGTGCTGGGAAGTAGTGAGGGATGGAAACGCCGAGAAAGGCAGTGGCAGGGGTGAGGGTGAGGAGGCCATGGAGTGGTGGGATAGAGCTGGGAAGCAGCCTGGGCAGCAGGAGGTAGCAAAAGAGGAATGTGACATGTCCTAAAGGTCACCACGTGGTATTTAGAAAATAAAGGATGTATTTAAGCAGTTTGCAGGACAAAAAGGAAGCAGGTAAAGCTGCCTGAGGACAGAAAAACAACCATCCTTCTCCCCTATTTTTGCTAAAGGGGAACAATGAAGCCCCGCAGGCTGGAAAGGTGGCATGTTATGTTTAAGACCAGAGGTAACTTCATTAGAGCTGTTATATTTAGTCTGTCTTATAAAGGCTATTATTTCTATGGAATATTACATAGAAACTGTTACTATGTACAACACAGTAGAAAAATGTGGTTTCTGTCCCACAGAGCTCACAATCTGCCTCTGCAAATCAACTTTGCCGACAAAGCTTAAATGGCAAGAGGGAGAATATTTGAATCAGTGAATTATCACGTGGATGGTGAGCTCGGAGAGGGGAGTAGGTGTAGCTGAGAGACTGTCTCTTGTCCTGGTGTATCTGAGATGGTGCAGGCTCCCAGGGAGCAGGGCTGGACTGAGGCCAGGCAGAGGGGGGACAGTTTTACACAGAAACGGAGGAGACTTGGGATGAGGGTGAGACTGACCAGCTCTGCTCCGGCTTTGATGACATTTTCAGATATTGACTGAGATTAAATCCCAGCTTGCCTGGGCGTTGTGGATGTTACATGGGAACAGGGCACTCAGAGAGAATGTAGCATCTCTGCCCTCAGAGATATACAAAGCCCAGCTGAGCAACCTACACTGTCTGACCCTGCCAGGGTGTTCAGGGAGGTCAGAGGGTTAATTGTGAGAAGCATTGCCTTTGAAACTGGCACTGAAACTTTTATCTCAGCTCTCTGCTCCCCAGGGGAGGTGTGCAGCTGCTGCTTCCCCTCACAGCCCTGCCCTGCACCCCAGGGATGCCCCAGAGCACCCTCCCACCTGCCTGGCCTCCACCCAAACGTCAGATCATCTCTCCCCAAGGATGGTCTGAAGGTGCTGGAGGAGCAAGCTTCAGGCTCAGGATGGGACAGAGCCAGCCCTCAATGAGCTGCCCTGCAGGGGCTGGGCATCCTTGAGGGGGTGGAGGCACTGAACCATCCGTCCATGCATCCATGCATCCATGCATCCATCCATCCATCCATTCCTCCATCCATGCATCCATGCATGCATGCATGCATCCATCCATTCATGCATCCATGCAACTATCCATCCATGCATCCATCCTTCCATCCATCCATGCATCCATCCTTCCATCCATCCATCCTTCCATCCATCCATCCATCCAAACAGGTGTGGAGCAGGAGCTCTGTGGCAGAGGGCAGTGCCTGATGGAGACAGCTGCCCCCGGGGCTCTCCCCATCCAGAGAAAGGACTCTGCTGGTAGAAACCACAAGCCCTTTGGAGCTGTCTGCAGGAGCTCTGGGCAGTGTCCATGTGCAGGGCTCAGGTGGTCACTGGCCACCCACCATTGCTTTTGGGCCACAAGATGCCTCCGGGATTCGTGCAGAAAGCCAGTGCTGGGGAAAGCACCTGTGGTGGGACTTGGCTGTGGGTGGCTTGCTTTCGAAAAGCAAGCAAGCATCACCTGGAGGAGTGCCAGACAGCTGTGAGCTGAGGCAGCACCCTGCTCTGCTGGGTGCCTTCGCAGTCTTCCTCACGTCCTGCGGGAGCTGCAGCAGGGCCCCAGCAGACCCTGTGAGGGGTGTGCAGGCTGCTGTGGTGTTTATTCAGGGGGCTTTTGGGAAGCCCTCAGCATGGATAGCATCAGGGGCAATGCCTGAGGTAGGCAGAAGCTCACTCTGAGACAGAGGTGAGCTGAAAGAGGCAGCGCTGCTGTTTTGGCAGCACGGTGCTGCTTGGTCCAGGCAGTGGGTGGGCAGGAGCCATTCAAGGTGTCAGATGATGGCAAGGAGCTAAGAAAAACTGCAGGGAAACTATTAACCTTGGCTATAAATACTCTGTTAAATTGCCATAAACTGCATGCAGTGGTAGCTTAAGATGACGCAAACAAATGGTCACTCATTCAAGTCCTGAGCAGATCTCCTAAACCACAATTAACATAAATATGCTCTACTTCACGAAGCCAGTGTTTTATCCTATTGTTTTCTATTCAGAGCAATATTACAATGCTGAAATGTGTCTCAGCAGCCTTTTAGCCTTTGCCCATAAGAAATAACAAGAATTTTCAGCCTATGTTAGACAGAGCAGCTGCCTGGTTGTGTGTCCCCAGCAGAACCTGAATGCTGGGGAGGAAAGCTCCTCCAACAGCAGCACACCTGCCCATGAGGTGGTTTCACACTGTGCTTGCTGAAAGGAAGAGCTTTGGACAATCATTTGCAGTTTGTTTTCCATCTGGTACTGCAAAACTTAAGGAGAGGTGAGCCAGAGGAGGAAAGCTGGTTAGGAGAGGCTCGGGGATTTATTCCTTGTGGGAGTGGAGCTGTACACCTGGTGTCAGAGCAGCAGCACATTAAGCTTTCTCTAGTGATATGTGCATCCAGCTGTGGGAGGTGCCAGGGATTTCTCAGCTGGTAGCCGAAAGGTCTGGATGACTGGTTTTGTCACCCCTCTCAAAAATATGTCCTTTTTTTTTCAAGTCTCTCCTAGAATCAGTCGGGTTTTGGTCATTGGGACCTGGAACATGCTACAGCTTAACTTCGAGTTTTCTATTTCCCTGCTGTAGACTCTGGTCACCGAAACAGTAATTAGAAGGTAGATCTTCAAAGCATGGACGTTAAACAGAAGCCTCCTCAGGTTCAGACTCCTACTGTGTATTTATCCAGCCTATAACCAGGCTGGCAAGATGAGTGGGGAACCCTCTTGCCATCTTTTGTACCAAGAAGCACCTTTACTGAGAGGAGCCTTCTCCAGCTGGTTCCCAGCAAGAATCTGAGGGCACCCAGATTTGAGGAGGCCTTGATTTATGTGTGTCGACACTTGGTTAGCTGGCAGCTCCAGGCTCTGTGTGGAGAAGCACCTCATCCTGAAAATGATTGTTTTAATTTCATTCTAAAGGTAGAGGATATTAGAACCCGAAGTCTTAATGGCTCACGATAAAATATGGAATAGCAACTACCCATTACATTTGTTATTGTCTCTTTCTTCCGTAAATCAATATAATTGAATTTCTCCTAACTTCCCCAGTATTGCATGCAGCCGTGTGCAATCACAGGGGACATTGCACAAAGATGAATAAGCACAACGCCGTTCTAAATGAGCAAAGCACCCAGTAGCCTCTCTCAGAGATTTGTTTTGCAGCACACTCACGTTCTCCTGAGCCGGCCTGGCTCTGTCCTAGGGAAAAGACTCTTTTCCCTGCAGCAGCTGGGACTTCCTGCAGTATTTGGAAGTAGCATATGGAATTCTCACTGCCAGGAATGTCTCAGATGCAGGAGTGGATGAGAATCTCTGCTGAAAAGGCTTTTCACTGTCAGCGAATTGATTCCCAAGTGAAGCTTGTCTCTGCCTCAGTTTCCCCGGCTGTGTGACTTCACCAGCCACCTGACTTTCTTAATTTCTTTTCCTTCACCCAGGTTTCCTGTTTAGTTTGGTTTTTTGGGTTTTTTTAGTTGAATGTTGTGGAAAAACCAGGTTGTAAGGTTCTTTCTGCTGTTCTGCTCTACAGCTGGCACACCTACCTGCCCCCTTGCTCCTCCCTGCCTCTGCTCAGGGCAGAGCTGTGCGATGGCTCTTGCAGGGCTCCCCTCCCTGCCTGTCAGAGAGCTCCTCAGAAAGGTGGCTGCTAGCCCATTTTACAGAGGGGAAACTGAGGCATGGGGGCAGGCGTCTTGTGCAGGATATGCAGGAGCTGAAGGTGCTGCTGGAAGCAGAGCTTGTGTTTCCTGAGCTGTAGGTGTGTGCTCTGGCTCTGCCACTCCTTGCTCAGGTGCCTGTAGCTCACACTAGTGCTGGGCTGGAGGCAGGGGAGGTGCAGACACCCACACTGAGCACAGCCCCTCCAGGGCAGCCCTTGCTGCAGAGCCAGGCTGCCTCCTCTGCCCCAGGGCGAGCCCAGGCTCTGCACTCCACCATCTGCGCTTGTGATTGCCCCGAGGCTCACAAGGGGACCCCAGGAGGAAGCAAACAGCATCTTGAACGCTGGGAATTCCCCAAAGGGAGTCCAAAGCTGTGAGCTGAACTGCTGAGGTTTCGCTTTCCACGCTGTCTGCCCTGCCAGGCCTATGGTGTGTGCCTGTGCCCGCGCTCCTGCCAGCAGCCAGCTCCTCTCTTCCCATCTGGACAGCACACAGCTCCTCCAGCAGCAGCTCTTGGAGACCGGAGCAGCTTTCCATGCTGAGCCACTGTGCACTGAGATACAGGGCAAATCCACTCGGGTTTGGAGCACTGCTCTGCGCTCAGGCACTCTAAACCCTTCAGAGTGGCTCTGACACACAGCCTGTTCCCGAGCCTCACCTTTGATCCCAGCAGGGACAGAGGTGGCACCTCCTGTGTGTGGCCAGAGCTGCTGTGGCCTGCAGATCCTGCTGCATATGGAAGCGGACACATCCTGCAGCTGGGATGGATTACAGCCAGTGCCTGGGAAAAGGGCTTCCCAGGGACCCTCTCCCCACCCCATGCACAAGGGCTTTACTCTCTCGGCAGCTCGGGGTGAGGGCACAAGCTCTATTCCTGGCTGGCTGCAAAGCAAGCTAGTACACTTATCAGTCATTAACCTCCTCCCCCATCACGCAGAAACCCCCTAAAATCCCAAACCACCATAAAAATGTGTTGGCAGAATAGGAGCGAGTCATGCAGTGCTATTTGGAAAACACGATCTTGTTTTCAAAATAGATTAATGATGGGTTTGGTGCCGGGGAGTCTGCCCTCCCCAGCCCCCCTTTGGAAAAGCATTGCAGGCAGGTCTGCAGTCCAGCAGTAGAACTTCCTAAAAAATAAATACAAGACTAGCTAATAATAACAGTGCCACTGCTAGTACTTGTAATAGTTTGCTTCTGGCTGGCAACGTCTGTGCCTTTACAGGCTGCTCTGAATGAGAGGAGCCCAGGAAGGGGAGGTGACAAGCCCAGCTAACTGGGATCCACCCTGGCAGGGGCAGTGGTGTCACCTGATGGAAACTTAATGGTTAAATGGCTGTCTCACAGATCTAACACAGTTCACGCTGCTCTGAGCAGGAGCTAATTTGTCAATTTTCGAGGCTTTTCCCACGCATCTTACCGGAGGCCAGGCTCTGGTCTCACCCCCACAGAGCCACATCAGCTGGAAGTGTTATGAGATCCAGCAGGTAATCGAGATAGAAGTGATGGGAAAAGCCCCCTGGATATGCCCTGAGCAGCTTTTTTGCTGCTAGGGCTTGTTTGGGGTAAGGGTCGCAGAGGAGAGGTTGGGTACATTTATCTGGCAGTAATTCACTTTTGCAGATGGCCAGCACCTGCACCCAGACCACTTTGTCTGGGGATGGTCTGGTCTAGCTGTCCTGGGAAAATCCCACCAATGCTGCTCTGACCCCCACCCAAATCATAGAATCATGGAATAGCTTGGGTTGGAAGGGACCTTAAAGACCACCTAATTCCAAAGCCCCTGCCATGGGCAGGGACACCTCTCAGTAGACCAGGTTGCTCAAAGCCCCATCCAACCTGGCCTTCAACACCTCCAGGGCTGGAGCATCCACAGCTTCTCTGCGTACCCTGTGCCAGTGCCTCACCACCCTCACAGGAAAGAATTTCCTCCTAACATCTGATCTAAATCTCTCCTCTTCTAGTCTGAAGCATTTTGTTCTGGCACAATTAATTGTGGCACAATCTGCCAGCCTGAGCACAAGTGCTGCTCGGAAGGATTGATGCTGTGTCTGGCCATGAAGGATTTCAGTGGTGTTTCTTGGGGACGCAGGGCAGAGCGGGGCTGGGGGATTGCAGTCACATGCTGCTACTGCAGGGCTGGAGGAGAATTAGTAAAATTTGCTGCAGGATTCCCACACCCTTGCAGCAGAGACTGGCACTGCATCCCAGGGGCCTCTGATTCAGCTCTTTCTCCCCTTGGTCTCGATTGCTAGCACTGTTTTTTATCAGATGCTATGGACTATAAAGTGATTTTCCTAAAAG
>VZRL01001408.1:2178968-2206413 GCA_013397895.1 Origma solitaria | reverse complement strand
CCCCGATGCTATTATTTAATGAAATCAATACACAATGTTGTTACATGTTATGTTGTTTGTAAGCTATAAGCTTTCAAGCTAGGAATTGGAACAACATTATTCAAAGCCTTTTCAATTTGCTGTGCCTGCCAACTTATATGTTGATTGTGGCATTTTGTCCAAATTGCATCAACTTGCTAAATGGTAGTAAGAAATTTAGGTATGTTAACAAGAAGGATTAGAGTCTGTCACCAGGATTCACCTGCACGCCAGCAGAGATGTGACTCCATGCACTTTGTTTTTCCTACCCGTTCCTCAGTTTGCTTGCGTGCATGTACGGCACAGGCTCCTTGCAGGCGCTGTCAGACTGCACCATGTGCTGACTGCTAAAATGAGAGCCAAGGTGGGAGCCTGCAGAGGCTCTGGAAGTTGCATCCAGGCTGTGCCAAGTCTCCCTGAGCTCTTTGCTCTGCCAGAGCATCATGATGGAAGCTGTAACGCTGTCAGCGTGTCCTGACCCAGGGGAACCCACCTGGGTGACTGCAGCAAGGCTGGACTAGGGCTGCTGCTGAAGCAGCCCCTCAGCTTCCCCTTTCTGAGCTTTTTTTAAACTGGCATTTTACAGTTGCATTAGTGCAGTCCAGAACTGAACCTCTCTCCTTTCTCACAAGCAGGAGGCACAGGGACAAACATTACTGATGAAATAGCCCCAACACCCCCAGGAAGTTCCCTGCTCATTGAACTGATGGGGCTGCAGCCAGGCTGGCTCTTCATTGCTTTCAGCAGTGCCTCATAGCCCAAGCAGCAGCAGCGCTGCAGCCCTCAGCCAACACATATCTTTCCTTGCACAAAGATCATTCACAGCCTTCCCCTCTGAAACAAAGCCTTTGTAGTGGGATGAGATGTGAGGAGATGCTGTCGGGTTAGGGGCTGGACGAAGTGATGAGTGAATGAATTGACTTGCAGCATACACACCACGTCTGCCACAGATCCTTTGGACTTGTTTACATGAGACATTTTATCTACACGAGAAGACAGCAGCACATCCCTCCCCTTCCTGGGCAGACCCAAAAGGGTGTTTGTAAGTGATGGTGGGAAAAGTGGGGCCAGGGAAGGCAGACAGAGGAGACAGAGGCTATCAGGGATGCAATGGTCTGTGCTTCTGTTTTGCCAGTGTTGTTATGTTGGTTGGAGCTGTGGCTTTTCACTCTTCTCTTGCCAAAGAATATCTGTGCTGGCAAATGTCCCAGTGCTGGTGCAGTTGTATCACTTGAAAAGGACTTTGCTGGCATTGTTTGCTATCTCTTAAGAGCCAGTCCAAGATACTCCACATGAAGGAGGTTGCAATAAGCTGCATTTCCTTAAGGGTGTTTGCCGAGAGTTGTGACCTGTATCAGGGGAAGGTGGGGATGCTCAGGAAGGAAAAGCTATCCTTGCGAAAACATGAACCAACCAACCACTTGCTAATTCATATGCATTTCTGCTACCAAAACAAAAAATGAGGAAACAAACCTCAGGTTTTTGGGGTGCTCTTCTGCATGCTTTTTGAACCTCTGCTCTTACTGTGAGAGCCAGAAAACTGAGAGCAGGAAAGGGGGGTAGTTTTATATTCATGAGAACCACTAAGCCACAGAGACCAAGGGCTTTGTCAGAGGAGCTCCAGGAGGTCCTGTGGTGGAGGTTTAAAGCCTGAATGGACCACCCCAGGCTTTGTGGGATGCTCCTGCTTGTGTAGCAGTGAATGGGAGTCCCTGGTGGTGAATTGTCACCCTGGTGTTAGTGGGTCAGCAGGGGAAAAAATAGAGATGAATTCATGCCCACATGGAGATGTCCCATTTGAGGTCTGTGACACACACTTTGCTGTGCTGTGCTCTTGTTCAGCACACAGAAAAACTTCCCATGGTGAGAATGTCCATGTGGCAAATGTCCTGCTGCCCTCAGTTCCCACAGAGGAGCAGAAGTCACAGGAAAGGTGTTTGTGACTTGGGCTAAATGGCTACTATGCAAGTGACACCATGTGCTCATATCATCACTCTGTCCCCTTCAGAGTTTTAACTCATTTGACCAAATGAGGCAAAATTTCAGGGACCTCAGAAATACTGAGCTCCTTCAGTTCCATGAATATGAAGACCCATCACCACTCCTAGGACAGGAAACGAACAGCAACTCATCTTTCTGTGGGTGTCTGGTAAGAATCGAGCCTCACCTTTAAGATGTTGTTTGTAGAAAACAAAATTTTTGCTGTACACAGTGTTACTTGTTCCTTTGATTGATTGCACTTGTCTGTTTTGCTGTATGAAGATCCCAAGCAGGGCTCCATGGCACTGAGACTCAGGGTTTATTTAAAGTCCAGGGGCAGGACAGCCTTTCCATCTGTGTTGGACCTCGTCATGGCACGGTCCTCTGGGAGGAGAGGGATGAGCAGGAGAGCAGCTGCTCTTCTGATGTCCCCCATGGACAAACCTTGTTTGCCTGTCAGCCTGGGGATGCTGACCAGCACTAACAGCCTGGAACATGAACAATCAGGTGATACAGACCAGCACAGCCCTGGAATTCATCGGGGTGGTTTGCCTGCCTGTCCCAAAACCCAGGGCAGCGAGTTCAGAGAGACCCCTGCCTGAACCTGACCTGCACCTGCCAGTTTGTTTCGGGGGTAAGTCTGCTGAGAAGAAAGGTACCAACAACTTTAATATGCCTGGGGAAGGACTCCAACAAAGTCCAACAAAATTTGGATGATGATGGATAGGTAGAATCCATCATCGGGGGTGATGACAGGCTGTAGTTTCTCTGTTGAATTTCGGAAGGACAAGTGAGTGAGGGAGCTTTAGAGACTGCTCATGGCAAGGTACCAGAATACCTCAGGATTGTGCTCAAAGCCTGATTTTGTGCATCTGCTGCACACCAGTGTGAGGACTGACGCGGTTTTGCTGGTGCTGGCAGTGCTCAGCAGGTATTTCAGGGCTGTGATATGAGAGTGAGGCAGGGCAGCATGGCCTGGGTGTCACACAGACACACTCCTGCCACGGAGGGGACATGCCTGTGGGGCTTACAGGGCTGGCACAGGTGTTGCAGGATCAGCTGCTTACTGAATCACAGGGACCAGGCTGGGAGCGGATTTTTGAAATCCGTCTGCCCGCCATCAGTGACCCCAAACAGCAGCAGTGCTGTAGGACAGTCCTTTCTTCATGACCAGATGATCACAAGGTGTTCCGAGTCCCTCTGTCACCAGTATCAGGACAAAAACCAGGTCCCAAACTCTCTCAAATTCATTCAGTTATGAAGTCTCTATGGACTTTAGATCCTATTTCTGGTCTGGTTCAGCTGTCAATGTGTAGCACTTGGGAACTGCTTCCATTTGGAGCAAAGTCCGATGTCCATGAGCTGGAATGGTCCAGAGCATGTGTGGCTGCAGGGCTGGAGTGTAATGCTGTGTGTCGGAGGGCACCGAGGCAGCCTCTGGAGGGAGAACTCACTGCTCCTGTTGCTTCAGGATACAGAGAGAGGAGAGAGGGGCCAAACCCATGGTGTTAAGTCATATCACAGAATCATAGAGTGGTTTGGGTTGGAAGGGACTGTGAAGATCCTCTGGATCCTGTGGGAATTGCTTGGCAGGTGAGCAGCAGATGAAGTACTCAAATGGGAGAACCATCTCTGAGCTCCTGGGAGCAGAGAGAAGGGGAGGGAGAAATGGGGACTTCTTCCCCCAGCGAACCAAAGGGAAAGGCCTATCCTGAGGATACTGGCATAGGCAGACCCCTAAGCATGGGGCATTGCTCCACCACAGGGCTTCACAAAGCAAAAGGGATGCATTTCTTTTCAGGCATTGAAATCAAGGGGAAAAAACCCTCAAATTAAAATTAAAAAAAAAAAAGAAAAAGAAAAAGAAAAAGAAAAAAAAAGAAAAAAGAAAAAAGAAAAAAAAGAAAGGTATTTTTTACATAGGAACTTAAAAAGTAAGGACAAACCCCCCTCCATTCAAAAACGAATCCAGACACAATTCCCAAGGTGGGAGTTACAATAGAAACTATTTTCCTTTAGTAACACTCATGGCAGAATTCCCTTTATTGCAGTCTAATGGTCACAGCACACAGTGCATTGGCACAAATGTCATATTTTAGACAGAAATAAACTTGTAGTTTGAATGCCTTTTAAAGTCATCTGTGTTTCTGTGCCATCTCCTTTCTTATTTCATCTCCTGCTTTACTTACACGAAGTAGAAAAAAGCCCCAGCTCAATGACAGGGGTGTACATACCTTTATTAAATGAGAAATCCCCATTACATACAGACAACACTCTGATCCCCAGAAAAGACTGGGAGCCTTTGCTAATGATGAAAGGATGATACTTGTTCCAGCATCACACTGCTTTTACTCAAAATAATTAAAATGCATCTATTTTTCTCATGTGCTCACTAGATAGATTTGACCACATCCACTGTATAATTGGCTTTGCTGCTATTTTCATGTAAAATTAGCTATTTTTTCCCTTGTAGCTCTGTGTAGATCTTTTCTAGAATCAGAAGGAAGCGCAAAAGGAAACTGCAATTATATATCCAGTGGAGAGGAAAGGGTCAGGTGTAGCACGTGAAACTGCCTGCATTTTTTACCACTTTCCTAACACCAGGCTGAAAATATCCCATGGAATTCACAAGCATCTTAAAATAAAAGGCAAAAACCCCCCACAACATGAAGATTTTCTTGCCTTTGTTCAGACTCCTGTCAAGTCAGAGAACCGCATATTCATGCTATTCATGCTAATTATGGTCCCTGAAACAAAACCCGCACAGCACAATGTTGGGAACTATTTTTTTCTTTGGGATGGCTTTTGTGGTGAGCATTGTGTTTGCCTCTACAGCACATTTTTCCATTTGTTTTCATGCACTTTCATAACTCCACCCAAAAAAAAACCCCAAATCAAAAACTTTTGATGGATAACTTAGCACAAACCCCTACTTCCTTCAACACTATTTTTCACAATACAAATGATATGCACAGCTCGTCCACTGGCGCAGTCCTGCAGCTTGAAAGGTGTTTGTTGTATTTTCTCACTTAGATAATTATGTAGGCACTGGTGAACATCACTTTGAAACAGTCAATAAAGTAAGGTGAAAACCTGAATTATCTTTGTTTTCATACATTTTGGAATGCTGATAGAAAACTCAAGTAGCAACACCGAGAGCAGCATTGTACATGCGCATTTAGCTGTAAAGAGTCACCTCAGTTCAGCTTCATGGAGCCCACAGGAGTAGTTACAAGACCAGATGTTTTTCTCATTCATTAAACAGTGCTGGCCAGAATGTAATTGTGAGCAGAAAAATGTTGGGTCTGCTGGAGATACGAGACCTCTTTGCGATGTGAGCTCTGGTTTTACACCTGATCCTGCTGCGTGCGAGTGCTGCAGGGCTGCACAGTCGGACCCCGGAGGTGTAAGCTGGGAAGAACCCAAAAGCCAAGGCACAACTGCACATACCTGTCAGCCCCCAGGAGAAAAGGTGAGCTTCTGCTCCCACTGAATCTGGCAGGAGTTTTCTCATCAGCTTCAGTGTATTTTACTCCGCCAGTCTGGTTCTTTGTTTCCAAACCACACATTTTTATGTCCTGAGCAAAAAAGAGAGTTCCTGCAGCTGTTGGTAGTAATAAATCTCTTCAAATCAGTCACTAGGGAACAACTTCACTCATTTGTACACACAAAGCCAATGTAATGCAGGGATGTCAAAAAGCAACCATGGCTGGCACCTGCAGGGAGGCTGAAAAAGTCAATTCAGGATGGCTTTAGAGCAGCAGTTCTGTATTGACTTCCAAAGAGTCTTCCCTGCATGCGAATGGTGGGGTTTAGCCTGGAAAATGCCAGAGCTAGCTAAAGGAAAGTGCAATTATAGCAGATGATTATAGATAAGGAGTGTCTGTCAGGATCCCCCTTGCTTCCTGCTCCAGCCCACAGGAGCTGTTTAGAATGGAAAGCAAGCAGCACATGGAACAGGACATGGGTTTAAACTTCAAGTTTCTTTTGAAGGTGGACAGCTGTAACACTTCATAGAGATGCCACAAGATCTGTAGATATGTTTGGTTGCTTTTTGTTGTGGGTTTTTTTTTTTTCTTCAGAGATGAACTTTATTTTTCTTGGAACAATTGAGTTTGGTGCCTTTTTAAGGAAATTAAGCCCAGATTTTTTTCCTGCATTTTTTCTGCATAAATTAATGTTGCTGGTACTGAGAGGGCTGCTGCTGAGTCAAAGGACAGCAAAGGCTCCTGTGCTTGCCAGCAAAGCTCCCTCTGGGATGAGTCTGGCTTGACAAAGAGAGTTCCACATGGTTCTATATATCTATCTGAATACCTGTATATATCTATATTTAGATATGTACATATTTGTGTGTGTGCGTGTGTGTATACCTATAGGTAGACAGGAGTTCTAAAAAGCAAAAAGCTTAACTCAAGGAAATTAGACACTTATCAAATCCCAATGGGCTCCGCTCATTCAAAAATATTTTGATTTTAAATACTTGTGTTATTTTAAAAAACACTTCCCACAAGATCAAGATTCAGAAGGATTCTCTCAACAGACTGTGTATTTTTTAGGAGTGTGGAGGGGATGGAAGGTGAGGTTAAGTTATCGGAAGCATAAACCACACACTGTATGAGCTTTGTGGCGAGTATTTCAGGAGTGGATTGAATTTTATGCTGGGATCACACCTTGGTGAAAGGTTTTCACTGGTACAGTGAGGAAAACCTGCCCTTCTGCCCATATTTGGAATGTGGGACAGAAAGAGCTCTATGAGTGTTTCTTGTCAATATGGATCAATTCTGGTACGGGAACAGGGAATGTTTCCTAGCACAGGATGTACGAGGGAAGAGTTGATTAGTTTACCAGCTTTGTGCACTTTGACCCTTTTACACATACTAATTAAAGTGGTTTGATGGTAGTTTGAGGATTTTATTAGGATCATCTGTTAGTCAGATTTCAAGTTAATTAACCAGCCAATCTGCTCACACTGGAAGGGGCTCATGTATGATTATGAGTCACCCACTTGGGTAACTGATATTTGTTTATTTTTAGGCAGACTATGAGGCACCCAGACACTACAGCAATGGGTCCCAGATCAGTACTTTAAATATATGAAATATACTGGTGATTTGGACCTTGTGGAGGAGAGGAGTGTCTGCTTGCTCACAACTTCTCCCTTTGTAGAAGATGAGGTCAGGCTCATCACATGAAGACAAATTCCTTATCCTAAGTATAGTTAAGGCTCATTCCTGAAATACACAGAAAGCATTATTTTGGGATGGATCTGTATGTACACTTGCAACCCTTTGTAGGCCCTATATTTCTACGTGGAAGAGTTGGTCTTATCCATGTAAGAATATAAAATTTTGTGGCGCTGCATTAATAGCATCCAAATTTTTTTGTGCTTTGGTCCTTTATTCTAGAAACGTGGCGCTGGAAGTGTGGGTCCATGAAAGTATGAGAAGTTGACAAAAGTGAGGCAAAGAAAGTACAGTGGGATTTGGGAACAGAGATGGGGGTCTTGGGTACTATTGAAATGAGTCTGTCTTCAGAGGTGATCACACTCTATAATCCCTTTAATGAATGCATCAAGATCCTTTCCATACTTAATTAAGCTCCTGTCCTTTCCCGCCCCAGAGCCACGCTTCTCGCTGCCACCTTAAACACATTCGTGGTCAGCTCAGACACATTTGTTCTTGTGCCAATGCTGACTTTCCTTCTGTAGCTTTTCTTATAGGGCACATCCCAATTTGTTTTGTCAAGAGCAGGAGGAAATTTTTTCTTGTCTGCATTTCTGCATGAGGAATTTGGAAACAGAAGAAAGCCTTTGTCTAACAAGGAGTTTTCCTGGGGCCAGTGCCTCCTCCTCAAGATGAATAAGTACTTTTCTTAGTTTCTCTTTTCTTTACTCAATTTTTGCCTCCTCCATCCTTTTCTCTATCACACACTTCTCCCATTGGCCTCCTGTTTTGTTTTCTGTGCCACCTGGCGTGTGCATTCCCTGTCACTTCTGTCCCTTTGCTGTGGGTGGGTGATGGGCTCAGACAAACCCTGCCATCCCTGGGGTAAGGTAGCTGCCCATCTTCTTGTGTGGAAGGGCAGCAGTGGAGAGAAAGGTGACACAGACTTCATGGCACGTTATTTGGTTTTGGTTTTGGGGAAAGAATGGGGTAGGGGGACATAAACATCACCAATTCCCCTGCAGAAGTGACTTTGGACCGTGCAGAATGACAGGAAGAAAGACAGCCGTAGTGAAATGGAGACCTGGCAGCTTGTGCACATTGCTGGATGCCACGAGTCCCACACATTTATCTGTGGATGTGAGATATGGAGCATTAATTAAACTGTGTAAACAATCATTTATTCATTCTTACTCTATAGACTGGTGCACAGAAAAATGAAATGCTGGGAATTAGGTATCCATCTGGAAAAGCATAATTTTTAAAAGAATTGCATTAACCAAAGAGTTGACTTAATTTAGAATTTCCCTTTTGTGTATTTATGTCGTAACATTGCATTTTTAACGTTGTTTTTGTTTAGTGTATTTTGTGTAAACAGTCCCTTAATTAGCAATGACTTTATTTAAGTATTACAAAGACTATTTCTATATTTTTCTGGTATTTGCTTTAGCATTGTAACTACATAGGCAAAGTCTTCCCTTCAATTCCCAGATGGAGACAGCTGCATTTTAATTTTCCTGAAATGGGATCTTGTAGGATCTTTCCTTGAAATTATTTTGCTCTATACATTTCATATCTGGTCACTTCTGCAATGAAATTTAATGAGCTTTCCTTGTAATTGTTTCCAATACAACAGTACTGCAGCACCATTATTCTGGTAAATGCAGTGAGAAGACTTTTACCTGAACTCTTTCTATATTGTGGTTACATTAGGATTTGGAAGACAATTTTTGATAATGACAGTGAAATTAAAGAGAGGTGATTTTGTGCATGATTTCAGACTCCGAGACAGCTCCTCGCAGCGCTTTCACCCTAGCTGGAGGTGGTCATGGAATCACATTAAGAGGTTCAGGATGGGGTGATTGGGCAGGGGTTTTCTGTGAGCCAGGGAGGCCTGGCAGTGTCAGGGGCGTGGGGGAAACCTTCTGGCTCCTGGCTAGGGCCAGCGGCACACAGCTCCTGCTATTGCAAACGCCCAATTAAATCAACACTGTGCCTAATAAACAATTTAAAAATATCAGATGTAGCAAAACAAACCTGGAGATGACAGGACCAGTGTTGTTTTTAGAGGTGGCGGAGAACAGAACGTCCTTTTCTTGGAAAGGCTTCACGTCCAGGAGGAAAGTGGCTCCTTTGCGGCGTCTCAGCTTCCCCAGACACCGCGGGCAAAGTCTCAGCTGGTGCTGGCCCCTGGAAACCCATTTCAGTTCCATGTTTGTAGGATCCTGGGCTTCCCAGCTCTCCCAGGGATATTCCATCTATCTGGCACCTAAATAAAAATCCCTCTTGCAATTCTTGCATGTGAGGGAATAAAAAGATTTGGTAATAACCCAGGAAATAAGTAATTTATATAGAGAAAAAGAGGGGCTTTTAGTGACCCAAAAGCAGGCATTCATTCTGAATGGTAGTGGCAAAAATCATGCCTGGGCCTTGCCTTGTGATCTGTTATTTTAGCTGATGACCAAGAAGTAAGTAGCTGCCATGCTTTCCACCTTGGCAACTGCAGCTCTGGGCTGGGTTTGGCCTTGGTGCGTGAGGAAGGACCACTTCAGGTTGCGTTGATGCTTGAATAGTTTGAAAACATTCTGATGACCCCTTATTTAATACAGGAATGGCTCAACCCTCACTGCAAAATCCTGAACATCCCAAATACAGCACAATACTAAATCATTTCCCCAAAGTAACCTTCCAAAGTTAAGCTGCAGATGAATCTGCCTGAGGGGTAAGAAGCAAAGAGACTTAAAGTGGGTATTTCCATGGAAGAGCAAGAAATGGACTAAAATGGGCTGGTGTCTTTCTGTGTTTGCCATTGAACTCCCAGTGTCACACGTGTCATCTCTGGGGGCTTGGGGAGAATCTAGAGAGACCATGGTCTCTAGATAATTTTGATTTAATTCTTGGACTCTACACTTGGGAAAAAGATGCATTTAAAAAGCATTAAGTAATGATTTAGTTCTGTCAAGAACTACTGGTTTCATTCTTGGGCTGGTGTGCTCTTTGCCTACCTCTGCTCCTCAGCTTTAACAAACCTTCAGCTCCGAGGCCCCTCTCGGAGCAATGACCAGTTTATTACGTGAAACGATGGTCCCAAAGCAAAGGCAAAGACCAAACTGACTCATGAAGGTTTACAGGGACTGGGAGCAAATGTCTGTTTAGCTCTGTTTCACTTCTGTTGGCATAACGTTAAGTATAAAATGTTCTGGAGGGTTCCAGTCCTTGGGGTGACTTCATGCAGGTGTGTCACTGAGTGATGCAGAAAGCCTGTCTGCTTTCCTTTGCCCCTGACCCTTCTCCCCACCAGCCCCAGCACCATCCTTGGCTGTCAGCTCCCTCACCTGGACACTGGGCCCTGCTCAGACCCTGCTGTCCACCTGGGGAGGTGTTTTAATCCTCCTTCCTTCACAGGAAAGAGGCAAGAGTAGAATAAAAATCAAATCTCTTCACTGGGGCCTGGGCAAATATTCGACTCTCTGGTGTCTGCGAGTTATTTTTGTTTAATAAAACGCAGCAGAGGAGGATTTCTCAGGAGACTCTCTGCTCCACTCCATACTGCAGGGTCAATATTTTAACAACTTATTTTTCCTTGCGTTTGAACACTTACAGTAAGTGTTTGTGCTGGGATGGCTGAGATGGGACTGACACCAATGAAATGTAGGGAGAGAGGAGTTAGCAGCTCTGACCCTCAGCCTATCATGCAAAAACACCACAAACAAAATGCCCCAAACCCAGGCTCCAGCCATGGGCAGTGAGCGCTTTCTTGGGTGCTTCTAACTGCAGCAGTTGTAAGAGTCCACTGCATTAAATTACAGCATTACCACTACATTAATTATATATTAAATTATATGTGGTTGAATAGAGAGGGGTGAAAATCAACACATATAAGGTATTTGGGGTTACTCAGGGCTGAACTCAGTCCTTCTGACAAGCTTTTTTTGTAAGTAAAAGTAATGAAATTATTAAAAAAAACACGGAGTTGATTAGAGCAAAAGGGCTGCTGTCACGGACTCAGGGTTCTGTAGATTCATATGGCAAACTAAAAGGTCGTTAAAAAAGGCTAAATAATGAGTGAGTGGGGTTTCTGTCCATACTGGGTCTGCAGTGGGCACTAAGTGAAGTAAATAGATTTCTGGGGGAGTTGTTAACTCTCAGGTCTGCCCTGTCCTCTCATTTCTCATCCCAGAACTAACTGAGTTACTAAAATGGATGTAATCTGCTTAATCTCAGAAAAGTTATGTAGTTAGGGAAATTGAAGGAAAGGATCTAGCCAATATCTTCATTGTTGGGCTTCAGTTTCTTGTTTTCTTTCTTCCCTTTCCCTGTTTCCTCTTCTCTCCTCCATCTGCTTGTGCCCCAGTTTCAGAGTTTGGATTCGGCAGCCAAGATTGCATTTTTGTTGGAGTACTGCAAGGGTGCTCAGGAAGGCTGAGCAGGGCCCTGACCAGCCCAACGCTGGTACAAATCACCTCAGAGGAAATGCTAAGAGCGTGAGCTGTGCCCTTTCTTTCACAATGAGATGGAGACGAAGAGTCAGCATCACAACAGCTGCTGTCTTTTCTGTCTCTGCACCTCCTCCCTCCTGCTCTCCATTTGTGTGCTCTTGTCTTTCCTTTTAGCTGTGGAGGAACAAAAGAGAACAACATCTCCTGTGGCCCATTTAAAATAACCTTTTCCCTTTTTGCCAAAATGGACAGTTGTTGTCACCTCCGCTACCTTACAAGAGCCAGCCAGAGAGTGACTTTCCCTGAGAGTATGTCATCCTGTAAGCAGGAAAAATAATGAAGCCTGTTTCTCTGCAGATCTGTGTTCCTATGATGTAAAGGGCAGTATTGACTTTTAAGTTAATTATACTCAAATCTACTGTTACCTCTGCATAAAGCATAAAGCATGTCGTGCCCTGCAACTTCCATGTTCTTCAGCCACTCTGCCTCCGTGACCTCTCCACGGCTGCTCTGCTGCCTTCAGCCTTTCCTCCTCCTTTCCATCTTCCCTGCATGTCGCAGCCTCTGTGGTTTTCTGCTGCTCCAGGTTTCTCTTGAGATCGTCATTTCCCCCTCCTTTTTAACCCATCCCTTCCCCTGATCTGATCATTCTCTTTGTGGGGCCGTGTGAGCTGCTGCTGTCAGCAGAAACACCAGCAGGGCTGTGGTCAAGCAGTAACAACTCCCAGTTTGTGGGGAGCTCCAGGGAAACAGGGCAATGCCTCACCCCACCCCTCCACAGCCAGAGACCTCTCAAGGTCTCTCACACCCCCATTGATCACAACAGATTCTCCAGAATTTGCTGTGCTCCAGAGATGGGACCCATCTCCACTGTTGACCATCACCACTGACCACAGTCCAGCTAGGAAATGTCCTTTTCCTTCCATTGCACAGCTCTTTCACACAGCTCAGGACAGGACAGGGCTCACCCCAGTGTTTGATATGGGGGTGGGACAGTAATCTAACATCAGTACCAGGCCGTACGTGACACAGCAGCTCAAGGTGGAAGAGCTGAGCCACAGCTGCTCCCTGGTACTCAATCAGCCCTTTGCACTGTGCAGTGCACTTCCTCAGTGGCTGCTATCTCTTATTATACATTTTTAATTGATTAATTTTTCATCCTTATCCTAAGGTCGCACATTCGTGGCAGTCATTGTCATCACCCCATGTTCATTTCATGTAAAGCTATATTTAGACATTTCCTGGATGACATATCCCTAATGTACAATACCCTTTAATGGCTCATATTAAGTCAGACTTCAGACCTTTAGGCCAGGATTTGGTTAGCCCTTGCCTGGACCATCAGAAGAATCTTGTCGGTCCCACCGATGTGACACAGTCACACAGCTCCATGAGGCTTCCCGGTTTTCTCACACTGATTTTGGCATTGTGTTTCCTTGCCCAATCCCCCCACTGCCTGTCCATGGCGTGCTGCCCCAGGGGGGCTGTGAGGATCCTGTTTTTGGCCCTCACCACAGCAGCACCACAGGGCTGTTGTGGATGGCGTTAGTGGATGCACTGCATGCTACTTACCACGGTGTTATGTTTCCCTTTGCTTTTACCTTACAACTTTCCACACATAATTCACCCCTGCCACCCCTCTCCCTCCCCCTCAAGGATTTTAAAGCAAAGTGATATTCTAGAAATTGGGTGACAGGAGCAAAATCATCAGAGGTCAACTTGGGAAAGTCCAAACCATGGCCTCTGCTTCCTGGCCACTGTTTTTTATAAATCCTGTAAGAATTTAATTAAGCCTGAAGGCCTTTACTTTCTATTAAGTGCTGTTGAAATTGGCTAATGGGGGAAAGAAGATTGAAGGGTGAGAGATGTGCATTGCCCAGCTGATCTCATAAGCTTTATTTCTATAGGAAATCGGTATAAAATGTGAAAGGGAGCAAGACATGTAAAAATAACAGTTGGACTTGATCCTTCACATATCCGATGTTTTTAATATTTTCTCTCTCTTCCAATACATTAAGGGGAACACACAGGGCTGAGACGCTCTGTCTGAAGCCTCAGACTTTATTTGCCAAGCTGAAGTTGAGTTAGCACTTCCGAGCCTCTGGGGCTGTGTGTTGCATCAGAAACAACACGGCTCATTATCATCCCCGAGCCCTGCTCCTATCGGCTGCTGCGCTACCTGATGGTGGGTGACACGTGGAGGCAAACAGGAGCTCCTCCAGAATATGTGACGAGGTAGGTTTGACATAGGATTAAATCAATAAGAGGAAGATGGATGAGCATTCATTACCTTTATTACCGAGGAGACTGTTTTAAGAGAAGGGAAAGTTTACCTTAGGACATTTGCTCCCCTCCCCTTTGTTGTACAGCTGCTTGTCAGTCAGTTCTTTGGCTGTCACAGCTGGCAGTGTGTGTTTCAAGGTGAACTGTTGCTTATTTCAGTTTGCCTTAAAATGTTGCTTGGCAAACCGAGGTAGTTCAGGAGATGATTGATGAGCAATGAGACAAGCACGCAGCAGGGACAGGCTGGACAGCTGGGATGACTTCAGCCTCAGCCCAGAGCTGATCCTATCATTTAAAGGGCAGGATTGGGTCAAAAGGAAAAGGGATGCCAAAGGAAAAACGATGAATAGTGGAGGGAGAGAGAGTTTCAAAGGCTGCGATACAGTAGTCACCATAGTGATGATGAGGGAGGGAGGCAGTAGACAAGGCAAAACCAAAGTCACTTGGCAGTGAAAACATTCAAGGTTTAAAAGGCAGCCTGCTGGCTTTGTGCATGCCTTGGGACCCTAAAGACTGGGCAGGCACCATCTGGCATCTCTAAGCCTTTCTGCTGCTATTGGCTTTATTTTGTTGAAGATTCATTATAAGTTATTATTTGTACCGTCATATAAGAGTTACAATTAATTTTAGCTAAAGACCATTCTCTTTTGATACAAGTGACTCTTGGCTAAGCTCAACTAACTCTGTGGTGAGATTAATAAGCGAAAAAATTCCTTGTGGCCTCCTTCCTGTCTTTTGCGTTGCCTTTGAGTTGTTAGTGCATTTCCTTGCTGTGAACGATGGATTGCCCTGCTGATGGTCTGATCAGAACACAACTGCACGCCAGCCACAGGAGGATCTGCAGATCTGTGGCAGAGCACTTGCCTCCCCAGTGCATGGAGATGGCAAGGTAACATCAGAAGAAGGTCCCAAAAACCACTACACTGAAATGCCACTTACTGAAAACAGGAGGCCCTGAAAGGAGGAGACATCCTTGGATATGTGTTACCACTTTAAAAAAACTGCAGCAATTTAAGACTTGATCATCCCTTCAGCTGTTTGAGTCAGTCACGTCTCTGTCCGAGGTTGCCACTGTCACTCACACCAGCAGCTCACCTGAGCCCTCCTCACCTGCCCCAGGGCGATGCCAGACCTGTTCAGCACTGAGTTATGTCCAAGCAAATCTGCCAGCCCTGCTAAGGGAAAGCAAAAGCTTTCAGGCCAGGAGCTGTGGCTGAAGGGCAAGGACATTCCTCACACAGCCACAGTTACATCTGCAAAAGGCCATCTGACCGAAGCTTTCAATCCATCCCTTCCCATGGGAGAGACATCTGACTGCATGGCACCAGGCAGTGCCTGACTCCTTTCAGAATTCAAACTGGAGCTCGATGCCTGAAACTTTGCTTTATTGTCTTAGGTTGTTGTTGTTTGTGCTGTTTCTCTGTCAGCTGCTGCAGATGACACAAGAGGCAGGGGTTGGAGCACTTGACAAAGAGATCATTCACCTCCTGTCGATCAGCAGAGCATCGAGGCAGAGCTGGAGCTGTGCTACAAGAGAAGATCCTGAAGACCTTTTGAAGTTTTTATCTGTTGCATGAAATAATTAGACATTCTTGAGCGAGGAGAAAGAGGGAGAATAATTGCTCCAGATATTACAGCACCTATGTGAGTCTCAGCATCCCAGGCCATCCCTATTAATTTAGTTAGTCATGCCTACTGTTGTTCTGTCTTTATCTCCTCAAAACTTTAGTCCAGACAGCAGGGTTTCTCTGAACTGTGGGAAAAGAGATGAATAAGCTTAGAAACTAAAATCAGTCTTATTCCAGTTATTACTGGAATACTCCAAGGGCACAAAAATTTGACACTGGTTATTAAGTGTATTATTGCTATCCCTTTGAAGGCTTCAGGTTATGCTGTATTACTCTGACCCTTTTACTTGCACCTGTGTGTCTTAATGCTTCATGGTAAAATCATCTGGTGCTTCTTTTTTCCTTTCTTTCTTTAGAAATTAAGTGAATTTTAGATTTTCGAACCTGTTTTCAAACCTTCTTCAATAAGAAAAGGCCTTTGACTATGCCATGAGAAGTTTGGGGATTTTGTGATTTCTGCCTAATTTTTAAGGGACTGAGTCTGGATTTATCTCCTGTTCAATAAATATCCTCACCAGAATATTCCCATTCCATTTGGGTTGCAAAACCAAGCCTAGAGTTGCAGGAAAATGCATGTCAAGCCCAATTAGGCCCCTTAAGCAGATCACAGAATGTTAAAATTCTTGATTCTTGAACCCTGCAGCTCTAGACAGATTTCAGCCTTCCTGGGCCCTCCTATAAACCATTTTAAAATGTGCAGGTAAAGTGCACTGCATGATGGACAACGAAACTGTGAACCTGAATCAACAGACAAACATACTCCTGAATGTTTTTTATCATGTTTCAATACTTTGTGTTCGTTGTAGTGTTTATGCACCAACAAGGGTTCAGATTGCAGCATGGCTGTCTCCAATAACCTCCAATAACCAATGGCAAAGGGCTCACAATGAGAGCTGGTGTGGGGCACAGGCTTAGAGGTGAGAGTGAGATAATGGGAAAGGGAAATTGTACAAACACAAGGCAGAAAAACCAGGAATGAACTTGATTAAAAGATGGCTGGTCTTTGGTGGAAAGGCCTTGACAGCGTGGAAAGAGAACAATACTTGGATGGAAAACCAAGAGTCGGAAGTAATAATGAGAGAGAGACTGGGATGAGGATGGGATCCCTGAGAAATGGACGGTGAAGTTAAAACAACAGGAAAAATGAGCCGCATGAGAGGAAGCAGGGTCCCTTTCAGGGGAATGCCCATCAAGATGGGCAACACCCATCCATGAGGGCATGGAAAGGCATCCAGGCTGCTGAGCCTCACTGCTCTGCTGGGGTTAAACAGCAGGGATGCTGTGCTGGCAAGAGAGGAGCTCTGCACC
This sequence comes from Origma solitaria, assembly GCA_013397895.1. Taxonomy (NCBI): domain Eukaryota; kingdom Metazoa; phylum Chordata; class Aves; order Passeriformes; family Acanthizidae; genus Origma; species Origma solitaria. Next base: position 2,189,595 of record VZRL01001408.1, on the reverse strand, counting down.
GTGAGGAGCTGCTCCGAGGGGTCAAGCAGCAGAAGTTGTGGAGTGGATGTAAAGAGCATTCTCTGTCTGAGCATGAGAATATGAATGATTCCAGATGACACATTTGAAAAAAAAAACCGGAAAAAACAGTCGTCACTCTCCTTGCCCTCAACCCAAAATAGAAATCCACACGTACAAGTGACAATGAGGTTGAAGTTCAGGTGATTCAGAAATTCAGATGACTCAGAAAAATGTCAAAATAAAAACTGTGTTATGATGCAGTCATTAGTAGGATGCTATTCTTTCCAAAGGACTTGAATTTCTTTGATACACAAGATGGACAGAGGATACCTTAATAATTTTGTTTTATCTGCAGTATTTAATGTGTGGTGCCCTATATATTTATTTTGTGTTATCTAGGCTTGTTTTAAAAGCCATCTGTTTCCTCCTAAGTAAGGCTGCTATATATTTGTTTTTCTCTGGTACATATTATTTTCTGCCCTTTGAATCCCATCTGGATGATTCTCTTAGGCAGTAAACAGTATTTTAAAATAGAGTTCGAGGGATAAGTGCTCTTGCCTTTGGAAGATTTGAGAGTAACCATGTAAGACCTTTATTTTTCTTTCTGTTTGTCAGTAATATGCTAACTGAAGTCCTAAAATTTTCTTTCTAGTACTCATCACTGCTGCTCTTGAGAGCTTCACAAACACTCAATTGATCTTCATATCAGCTTGGCAAGGGTTTCATTTTGCTCTGTTATTTTTGGGAGAAGTTAGGTGGGGTTTTAGAAATAAATTTCATTATCCATCCTTCAACTTTGATTATAAGGTGCATCTGTCCAAGCAAAGATGTTGCCAACATCATTCTGGTAGTGCAATGGATAACACCTTCTGATTATGAATTAGAGCACTGCAAGTATGACTCCTGGATAGTGTTGCTTTTGCAGGCTGCATGCTTCTCCCTTCTCATTGAAGGTGTCTGAAGCACAGCACATTAAACTCCTCCCAGTCCTGGATTCCTTACTAGCTGAGGGTGCAAATACTCACTTTTTGACTGCTTTCTATAGGGTTTGGTTTCTGTAGCACCAAGTTCCTCTTTAAGGATAAAGTGAAATAGAGATCTGGAAGGCAGGAGTCCCTCTTGCTGCTGCTTCTAAACCTCAACAGAATGATCTCTTACCCAGAAAGGTGGCAGATCCTGTGGAAAAAATGTGATTGCATCATTAAGGGCCTCAGAACAGCCATTCAGAAGCAGGACAGAAGGCATATCAGACAAAATGAAGTTGCACACACAGGTTTAATATTAGCACTTCCTCAATCCCCGGGTGACATTGGTGTTACTAGGTTTTGATATAAGTGGTGGAAGTAGAAATGGAATGACAAATACACTTAGCAGAACTGATATCAATTCACTGCAAAATATATTAGTTGTGACCAATAAAGTCAGATTATTTCACTGGATTTACTCTGTGTTTACCCTAGTGTAACCCAGAACAGACTGTGGTCCAGTGGGTATGAGAAAAGTTGGACTTTAAAGAAATAAATCTCACCTATGTCAACTTGTATTGGCTTCTATTTCCATTATGTCTTTCAATTGTTTATATTTGTCATATACTGGAGCTTGCCTAGATGAAAGCTTTAGTCTTCACTGTGTTACAGAGTTTTTGTAAAGAGTAGATGATGTTTTTAAAAAGCCAAGAATAGACAATACATGTAATTGTTTATAGTGAATTTACTCTTGGCTCAATTCATCCTTTAGCGCGACAAAGAATTTTATCCAAGAGCATAATGAATCTATATGGTACTGCCAAACTGAATAATTTAAAAATAATGAGTCAGATCTTTAAAAAAAGTATTATGAAAGGGACTTCTAGTTATAATGTTTAGGAGTGAATATGTGTTCAAATCATTTTACTTTGCCTTCTGATTCCTCAGCTTTTGCAGTGTGCTCAGTTTGTACTTTTAAGCTTCTATCTACAAGCATGAGAGCAGGAAAATTACTGCCTTTTTGTTTAAATGAAAGAAAAAATAAGAGTTTTTACACAATCACATCATTCCAAGAGCTGATACTTTGAGGAAAAAGCCTCAAATATCACAAAACTTATGATAAAGATTGTGAGAATTGGCAATTTGTAGCTCCTCAAATGTATTTGAGGTTTAGAAATGCCCTCCTTATAAATAAAGAACTTCCTGAGGTCTATAAAAGATGCAAAGCTATATTTTAGCAGCAATACCATTAGAAATAACTTCTCCTCCTGGAGGAAAAGATGCAGATTGCCACCTTCTCTCCACAACCACTGGAATGGGAGGCCCAGCTAATGAAAAAAGTTCTGTTCTCAGCTGAATTGACAGTCTGCTAGCACGCCATGGATTGAGAGTAATTCCAAGAAAGTGAGTGCAAAAACCACAGCTTTCCACTTTGGATCCAAGACCAGAATGTTTCCTGATACCTTGGGGAAACTGGAGGAGGGAGGAACACTGGGTTTTGGTTTTATGACTGTATTATCTCAAACAGCCCAGGAGAAGTTTGGGGCTTCTTTCTGCTCTTGATTATGTTGGCCTCATTCTGCAGCAATTGCACAAGCAAAAAGTAGCATTCCTCAGGTAAGACTGAAGCCAAAGAAGAATTTGCTTTTTGTGGCTTTTAATTCAGTGCAAAGATGACAGAAGATTTTTGTGCATTTTAACTTGCACCTGTCTGCAACAGAGGAGCATTTAATTCAGGGTGTGAAAGCACTTTTCTTAGCAGCTGGAGCAGACACGGAGGACTTAACTCAGGAAAGTGGTACAGGATCAGAAAAAGGCTGTTATCTCCCTGGGATACAAACTAGGAAGGGTGAAAAAGTGAAGGATTTGGGAACCGCTGTGGTGTGACCTAGTGAATGGTGAAATCCTATTGTCCCAGCTCCCTAGGAATCCTGAGAGTTCAGCTCTAACATTTGAGGCTGAGCAGAGCAGCTCCTTGTCCTCAAACTCACTGACGACATTTGCCTGCTATTATTAAAGTGAGAGGGTTGTCCTTAGAATATTCTGGGGCTCCTTTGGCTCCATCTGCTAAAATTACAGGAGTGCCTGGGCTTGCCTGCAGTTTGACAACAGGTTCTGTTCTATTATTATCTGCTCGTACGAACAAATAAATGCAAAATTCATTTTGATTTGCGAAGAATCCTTGTTTTCTACACCAGCAGCAGAATACTAACTGTGTCCTGTAAGGTGACCTCTCCTTAAGTCTTCCGCTGCTCCAAGGGTCCTTTACAGAGTTCCAGCCTAAGCAACTTTTCTGAGTTTCAAGGGCAGCTATAGCGAAGTGTTACCACCCTCTGTCCAATTTTTGGCAGGGAGATGCCTGTGACTGACTGAGACACCATCCCATGGCTACGGCAGATGACCACTGCTGAGAGAAGTAGCTCACACATTTACTGTGGAAAATCTACCAGCCAGCTTTGTCAGGAGCACTCCTTTCCCATCATCTGAAATCTCCAAAGGAATTTTTAAAATACTTCTTGCTCAGCCCTTTGCAGAACCTTAGCTAATATTTCACCACTTCCTCAACAGGTGTTTCAGCATCTGGAAGAGCAGGAGGGGCTTCTTCTCTGGTGGACATGGCTCTTGTGTGGGTCAGTGCCACCCAAACTTGTCTGTTATCCCCCAAAACCAAAACAGCAGCCTCTGTGGTGGAATTGTTGAAGATCATACCCAGTAATTGAAGACACAAGGTCCAACAGGTCTGTCTGGCTTCCTTTTGCTGCTCGGGCTTTCATGGGGGAAAAAATCTGCACCAAAAATCTGAATAGTCCCTCCTGATTAAGAAACTCAGAGTAGTTCCCCTAGCAGAGTAGCTCTCTTCCAAACGCTGTACATGAAAGGCTCACAGCTCTTGAATCATCGTTGCTTCATGCTAATCATTGGAACTGGGTTCTTTCTAGCTCTTGTTAATTACTGTCTAGCTTATATATAACCCCCTCATACTGCAATCACAGAGATAGTAAAGATTATGCAAATGCTGATTAGGGTGCAATGTGGCTTGCAGAGCATTCATCATAACCAGTAAGAAGGGAGAAGAAGAGAAATTTGATTCTTAGGGGCTAGGCTGATATTGTCCTGAGAGCACTTAGATGGTACTTTTTTTACTTGAAAACCAAGCATATTTGATACAGAGAATGCTGAAACTCAGCAAGGAAAATATTTGAATATAATCATGCTTCCCTGAAGATACATTTAATCTAGATACCTGCTCTTGGGTTTTAGCTATGCAGTATGTGGGGGTTGCTAAGAGAGCCAGTTGTTTTCATCCCAAGACAGCCACTCTCTTCCCAACACCACCTGGAGCCCTTTTAGTCTTTTTGTTCATATGCACAGGTCAGAAACCTCCCCAACCCCTGTGATAAAAAATTATAGGTGAAAGTGAAATTATGCTACATATCAGCCAGTGAATATGCTGATGTGTCCTAACTCTGAAGACCCAGGTGGATAAATAGAATCCAGCTCAGAGGTACCTTCAGCTGGATAATTATTGCTTCTCTAGAGCTACCTCATTTTATGCATACTGTCATGAGACAGAATGAAGGGTACCTGGGAAAGTGTAAATCTGAATTACCATTTTACTATGCAAGGTGAGAAAATTGCTAAGAACAGTGGGAAAATCTGTGGAGTCACAAGAGGCACATCAACAAGGGACTACAGCTTTATGGTAAAAGCAGGGAGAAGGACTTTATGGTGTCCTACAGGCGTGCATGTCTTGAATCCCACAAGTGTGGATCCACTAGAGGGCTGGATTTATGTTAAGACAAAGCAAACCATTGTGACAAGAGAAGAGTTTTCCTCTAGGCTTCTAGAACAACTGCTCTTTACGTGGTGATTACTCCTGACTGGATTCCCTTCAGGAATCTGCCAGGGCAGCAAACACAGAGGTTCCATCCCACGATAATCTCTTCAGTACTGAAGTCTGGTTAGTCTGCCTGGGTCAGGCTGCATGTGAATTCAGGACAGAATACTTCAGGGCTCGGAAATGCACCTTTTATGGACAGTTTACTTACAACAAAAGAACATCCAGAGGCTCAAACAACCTCCCAGAGTACTCTGAAATATCCCTTTAGAANGGGTGACGGCACGGGGGGTAAGGCACACAGCTAAGCTGGAAGCCAGGAAAATAGAGAGGCTCACTGACCACTTCCCAATCATCTCAAATGCTCAAATTATTCCTAAGCCTGATTCCACAGGTTGTTTTGTGTTCCCATGACTACAAGCAGATAAGGTGAAAGTAAAAGTAGTTACATCACTCTGAAGAAAGAGCTGTTATTGATTACTGAAGAAGAGCCTGTAACAATTTCTACAATACTGAAAGACTCTCAGCATTTAAAGTATACCCACCTGGTCTTTCTGACAATATTGGGTAAGGCTTTTTCTTTTGTATGATTAGATTCTGAGATTCTTTATGGAGAAAAGATCCTAAGAACATCAGAATATCCTACGGATGTTTCATCCAGAAAATGAGGGCATGTGAATAAATCAATACAGCTGTTACATTCCTGTCAGCCTTTTACTTTGCCGGGTCTTCAACAGAATCCTTGCAGTTGCTAGTTACAAACCAGCATAATAACTGACACTTTATGTCTGGAGAAATCTTTTGGACCAAATCCGTGCTCCTGATAAAGCTTCTTTGTGCTGCTGAAAAGGCACAAAGCAGCCTTTAAGATGCTTTTACCGGTTATATTCAGATTCAGCTGTCACAGGGAAATCTCCATATGGTGGAGAGCTGATCTTGCTGAGTTCGCACTCTTCCCATCACAGCTCTGATTTTGCAGCCATCCTGAGAGGCAGACACGTATAGCTGAGGCATTGCTGTGCTCTAGAAATTCCCTGCTGTGGAGCTGTATCTTGTCTCTTTTTCCAGGCACAGCTTAGAGTTCACGTGAACAACTTTACAGGCCTCTTTGGGAATCCTCTGACATGCACTCAAAAATTTCATTTGACTCCAAAGTCAATTTGGCATGGGCACAATGGCAGTCTTGATAATAGGGGAGCCTGGGGACCTCAACATATTTTTAATAGTCTCAACAAGAGAGTAAGAAGGCCCTAAGATTACTGAGACGCAGTTGTGTTATGCTGTACTAATATTTCTTGTCAATCGTGAAATAGCTCTGTAAGTTGACTTGGGAATTAAAATTAACTTGAAAGAAAGGGAAAATGTTACATAGCAAATGCATAAAGGCATACATAACTTACTTCTGAAAGACTTGGGGAATGTTTCACCTCAAATGCTTGTCATTTGGAAAACCGTCACTTTTTAGGAAATTAAAGCAGAAAATCATAGCTTGGGCAGAGGAATTTTTTTCCCCCCAAACAAATGGGCAATCACATTAGACATTATTGCCTAGTAGCAGTTGAAATAAACCCTGAGGAACCACTATCTCATGTACAGGATGCAGTAAATGCATGTGTATTCCCATGATGCAAGTCCTCTTGGGCAGTGCTTCAGCAATAAAAAAAAATATAAATGTAATGATTTTATTATTCTGTTAATAAGCACCTTCAATCCAGAGCATAGGGTGAGGAAGCTGCAAGTCAAGAAAGTGCCTCAGTGCCAGAAATGCAGAAACTTGCTCCTGCTAAGTGTAGCTCAGATCCACAATAGGTATTGATTAGAAAGAAAACATAACCACCTTCTGCAGAAAGTGTGGAGAAGCCATGTGAAACACACGAACCACGAGACTTGGAGTTAGCATTCCGTACAGAAACAAATTGCCAAACTGCACCTGAAACAGCAGGGTTAATAAGGATGTACTGTACCATTCCAAATTACAAATGTTCATCTGAATGACTGTTAATTACAATAAGCAAATTCACACAAGAAACAATGGTTTGCTGCCCTCTTTCTCTCTCCCTGCCTCAGGTTTATTTCCAGCATTAAAAATAACCTGTTGATGCCACTTCTGGGAAGACAGGACAGGGAATGATCTCCCTCTACAAACACACAATGACCATTTTGTTCAGGAGATCTCAGAGCAATAACTTTTCTGCATCCCCACTCATCAAGGGTCACCAAACCCTTTTTGGTAAGAGGTAATAAACTTAAGAGCTGCAGTAAAAGGCTAAACCTCTCAAGCACAATATCAGAGAAGACCATAACCAGCACCCATGCAACAAGATATTTACCAAATAAATCTCCCAGAAGATTCTGAGAAGGTGGCAGGGGAACACGAAGCAGTCCTCTGCCAGGCTCACCTGCGGGAAAAGGTTTTGTGGTGGCACAAATCTGGCAATCAATTCAACCGTGTGCCTGTGAGCAAGATGCACCACAAACCACCTGATGACTTAATGTCACCAGCCCTTTCTACATCCTGTCTCTGACTAATTTCCAGTGCCTCAGAGGCAGTTGAAAAAAACCTCACAAGCCAAATGTAGACAGGGCAGAGGACCAGACGTAGGCCTGAAACTTGGGAATGATTACAGTACAATGTCAAAGGTCAGCGGCTCAGTCTTCTTTAAATTCCCCTTGGACACAACAAAGTATCATGCCCTGATTTAAAATCATGCATATGTTTGTGCCTGGAGTACTGTTTGTTTGCTCTTGGAATGGTTAGAAAGCTTTTTAAACTAAGTATAATCATGACCGATTTATGACCGTGCATCACTTTGCTAGCATAATTCTTTAATTTAAATACTACTCCTTCCTTGATATTTACTGCATGAATCATACTATTTTGACTTAATTTGGCTACTTAAGGAAACCAAGATTGCTTGCTTGCAGCTCCCGTTCAAGAATACAGATACTCTGCTCCCTTGCCACCCCAATAATCCTCTTCTGCACCTGTGGCAACCTGAGTCAAGCTTTTCTGACTGTAAGTCACCAGAACTGGACACAATTTTCCAAACAAGGTTCCTTAGCTGTACTGCGTAAAGCCGCATTAATACTTCCCTCTCTCTACTAAAAATACCATGCTTTGTGCATCACAGACTCAAGTGAGCCTTTTCCACAGCCATTCTGCTGGCAGCTCACAGTCGTCTTCTCTTGGAGGAATTCACCCCCTTAGTAAGCAGTAGCAGAACAGTGAACCTAAGGCTACCAGCATCACCACCTTCCTTCTTTCACTATAGTGTTTCAGGCAGAGGGAACTGCTTCTAACCTTTTTAACCTCGAACAAATCCTTGCTTTGGCAATTGTTATTTGCTGCTTCTTCCAATATCTCTAACTAAAAATCATCTTTGGGTTCATCCATTACGTCAGCCTCAGAAATTTTCCCCATTTCTTTGAGTTTGCTGTTCTGCAATCCCAAATCTTAGTCAAATATCCACATTTGTTCCTCTTGCAGTTTAAGTTCAGCTGGATTAGTTCATGATCACTCAGTTCATGATTGGTTTCAACACTATGGCCTTCTACAAGGTCCTTGCTGCTTATTAATACCAGGCCTAAAATAGCATCCTCTCTCATGGACTGTTTGCCTGAGAAATCGAGTTTCTACGACACTCGAGAACATTTAAGCCCTACCAGTTCCCAATGGTACCTTCCAGTCTGTAGCTGAGAAATTAGTTTCCCATAATCACATGCCATTTGCTCTTCTATGTCTTCCAAATAGTTTTTGGAGATAAGTATCTCTGTCCAAGTTTGTAAGGGATTACCACTCTTCTCTCAGTGGATTTTTTAAAAAATTCTTTCCTCTCATGTGATTTTTCAATGTAATGCACTATTATTTTATTTCTTCAAACCATTTTGCTAAAATACAGAGGTATTCCATGGTCTTTACTATAATTTCTGCTGTTCTAAGTAGCTACCCCTCCAACGACTACATTCTAAATACTACTGCCAAGCAGAAGTGTTCAGCATGCCACAGCTGCCTTGAGACACCAATTTAAGCCCCGAAGAAAACATTGCTGATAACACAAAATTCCAAACCAATTAAAGACTAAACATCGGTGACATATTTTGCTGTAATAATTGCATTAGAAATCTGTAAAATTTTGTAGACATAGTATGGAAAATTAAAACCGCCAAAGCAATTGAAATGGTAGGTTTTTCATTAAATCACCACTTTGTCCCTTTGACTACAGACATTTTTTTTAAATGTGGAAAGGCTTCTGATATCTTTAAATGGTATAAGAATTTGTTTTCTCTTTTTGGGGAAGAATCCATTAGTATAGCTGCTAGAGCTACAGGCACTGGAATTCTACTATGCTTTCTCCATTTTTTCTCTTTTTTTTAGGGCAAAACAAGAAGACACATATATAACAGCAAAAAGAGTGGCAAAGGAGGAAATTGCAGGTTTGTCTCTGACAGAAACTTATTTGCAGCCCTGCTGCTGGAGAAATCCAGGCTCGGTGCACAGTCCTTTCTGCCGGTCCAGTGCTAAGCAATCTCGAGCAAGTGATGAGAACCTGTAAGGCATCCGTCTGAGACTGTCTTTCTGATGGCAGGTTCACGGCATCCTTTCAAAAGCCGCAGTTGTCTTGACAGCTAAGCCAGCCTTTGACTGGGGGCAGCGGCGAAGGCGGGAGAGAGCGGGGAAGAGAGGGAGCAGAGAAGTGGGATGAGGAGAAAAACAGCACACAGGAGGGAATTAGCAGTGCGGCCAGGCTTCGTGATTTAGGGGCTGGAGAGGACACTGCCGGGGATAGAGCTGTTTAGGTTTGCAGGGCAGCTCGGCGTGGGCGTTACAGAGAACCGGGGGATGAAGACCGGGAAGGGTCAGGATAGATTTCGGGACGCGTGGAGATGCTGCAAGCGGCAACTATGACGCAAAGCTTGTCCGTTCAGGATCACGCATCCAACTGTTCCTCCCTAGTGATCCCTCGATAAACAACGTCCAAAAAGGACGGTGACCTCATCCCACTGAAATTAGCCAAACACCACACATTTCTCCGTGTTCAGCTCCGCACATTCCTTAGAGCTGCGGCTCGCCCGGCTGCCAGCCCCATCGCTGCACCCGGGGCTGCGGCGGCCCCCGGGGGCAATTCCTCCAGCCCACCCTGGACCCGGGCTCCGGCTAATCCCCCATCCCCAGAGCCGGCTGGGCATTCCCGGCTCCGGCTGAGCCTCTGCGCCGCTCCTGCGCCAGAGCCGCCTCTCCCGCTCCCTCCCTCTCTCCCGCAGCCCGGTGAGGCGGCGGGGACACCACAAGCCACGACACCCAAAGATGCCCCGTGTAAAAAAGCGAGACCGCCGCTCCAGGCCAGGCAAATGCCGCGGTCAGGACGCGCCGCGATGCAAGCGGAGCCCGGCACAGGCATTAGTTTCACCTGGCCGTCGGGAGCGACAGGTTCTATGGGCTACCAGCGCCGCCCCCTTCCCCCGGTGGGCTGCGGAGGGGACGCGGGTGCCTCTCGCACCCCGGGGCGCCGGGCAGGCACCCCCGCTGGTGGAAGCTACGGCCGGCGGCTGCCGGGGCGCCCCGATCGGCCTCTCCGGGGGGCGAGCGGCTCTGCCTCGCTGCTCTTTGCTGATCTCTTCCAGACTCTTCTCCCCCTCCCAACCGCTGTTTTCCCTCCCTCCCTCCCGTTCTTCCCAGTGGCATTTGCTTTGTTTAATAAACGCTATTGTGTTCGAGGCGCTTCTTCCAGCGGGGCTGCCGCACATCCCTCGGGACAGGCAGGGCAAGCGAGCGGCTCTCCGCCGCTCCGATCCGCTCTCCGGGCCTCCCGCGTCCCGGCGCTAT